>CM070547.1:31315943-31732645 GCA_036346405.1 Phyllostachys edulis
TCCCAACCTTTGTATCACGATTTGCCACATGGCCATGCCCATGGCAAGCCCAAAGAAAGGCACAAGATGTGACATTCCTCCCTCCTAAATTTCATTGCCCTCAACCCGATACAAAAGAATAGTCACCACCATTGCCACGGTGATCCCATGGCACCGAAGATCCTCCATGCCCGCCCCGACTTTGAACGCAATCACCACCATGCTTCACAAGACTAGCAATCGTTGCTCCGACCTCCAATCGAGGGATCAATCATCATTGTTTATGGCGGATATGTCAGAAGCCTCATTATCCATTGCCAAGGATGCTTCAGCTTCCAATGCCATTGATCCTGTAATTTCATTCACAGCAGTAGATCAGCGCAATGGAGTGTCACCGTAACCTGTGATCTCATTTGCAGAAGTACTTGCACAGTAATGTTCAGATGCCGAATCCAGGAAGAAACTTATGTTAAAAGATGCATCTTCATCGTTTTGTGTCACTCATGACGGATCCAAGCCTTTTAATAATGCACTTGCTTGGAATGACTCGCAGAATTACCTTGTTGGTCATCAGTTTCATGAGCATTTCTATTCTCTTGACCAATATGTCCTTTCCTAACGTCGAGAAATTTAGCTTCCAGCATGAGTAGACCAAAAGCGCATACATTCCCAACTGGGTCGTGAGATATTGGCTCATGGTGATCAACAAATTCATCATTCTTGGGCATCTTTCCTCCGGAAATTACTTCTTGCCAAACACTAGTGTCTGCTATCTTTGCAGCTCCATCTTCAGATAACAATATGGCACTTGACTGTAGGTTAGGGGTGTGTTATAGAAGGGTTTAGCTCATGCATGTGTTGGATACAGTATGCTACTCCCATAATTACTCTCATCCTACCATTCCGATCAATATGATCAAATCCTCAACATGGAGATACTCATAGAGTGTTCCATTGAGGTGATTCTAACACCATCATCCTCATAAAAGGCCCCTCCTCCTCGCAGTATCCAAAGCAGGTTGATGAAGTTCTTATGATTAATTCGTGAGGAAGCGAGTCTATCTTTTCCTGAATCTCCCCTCGGAATGCTGTGACCAATCTTTGCTTGGACGTAATCACAGTCGATACAACAGCTATCTCAATGCCACTTGATAAGGTTCCCTTATAAACGAGTGTAGTGTGGATAGCTTGCCACAATGTTATTGAAGTCCTCATAAGCACCTTCCAGCTCTGAGCGCTGCAACTTGGGTACTCCTGTCACAAATGCCTTCTATAGTCCACTGAGTCCAGTCTTCCATGGACCTATTGTTGTCACTGACTTGTTGCAACATAGCAAAAGCATACATGCGATGCCAATAAGCAACAAAGCAACTGATGGAAGCGCAATCACATACAACCACCTTATGGATCTTTTTGACCACTGCTTCTGAAGGAGTATCAGAGAACATGGGTGGACTACTTGGAGAATTTACAAGCCAGTGCAGGTGTATCGTTGGGACTAAATGCTTGAAAATGAGCCATTTCCAATAGAAGGAACAGGAACAACAGCTAGAACAGGAGAGCATTTGCGAGAAGAAGGTGCAGCAAAATTGCTGTCTCTGAAGTAGTCCTATGCTATTGTCATGTGTTTGATTTCTTGCAGAAAGGTTGCTAGTGTATTTTTGTTCTCTTCTGATGAAGAATCAGACTCGAACCCATTCTCTAATCTTTGATTCATATTACCCCTCCCAAGATGATCATAGATGTCGAATCAATTTCACGATCAAAGTTCCAATAGGAATTTTGGATCAGAGGCCATTGAAAGTTGTTGTTGGAAAGCAATAAATGCATAAATGGTTTGCATTTTTGCTAACTCCTGTTGAACTTCCCCAGTCAAGTTGTTATTGCTTAAATCCATATCTCCAACATTGCAAGACCACTCATTTCCTTAGGTATCGGTCCCTTGAACAAGTTGTTGGAAGTACAAGGGCCCTCGAGATGATTAAGACTTCCTAGCTCGGGACCCAAGGTACCTCTTAATGAGAGATCCTTTAGGTTCCTTGATTTCACAATGACAAAACACCTAGAATCCATATTGCTAAGGTTGGCATCTCCGGATCCCATAACTTGGAGTATATCGGCATTCATGTTATGACGACCACTTTGACAGAGCATTCACTAAATATGCGAAATTTATTAAATCATAATCTCGCTTAATACTTTTAGGATAATACCAACCCTCACTGAGAGCGTAACATTAGCATCATTTAGATAATCCGGCGAAGATTTGATCTCAAATTCGAAAGTCCAGGAAAGTCTTGATTCCACCTCCAAAAGTGTAACTTGGCAATTTGCTAACATCTGGTTGCTTATTGCCTTTTTTCTAGAATATATTAAGGCCTAGATCCTCCAAGTCAACATCCGATGCAAAACTTTTGCGAGCATCAACAATCGATCGGTAACGATTGCATCGACACAAGTTGCCCGAGAGCTCTTCTTTCGAGACCTTTCGTTAACTTTGAAAACCCATTTGGTGGTTGAGCTTCTTTGATTTATCGGCATCGACAAGGGAAGAAAATAGACATGCACATGCTAGGGGTGCGAAAACCTTCGCTATCGATGTCGGCAGACTGCTATATGGGCGGTGCCAGGGCGTTTCCTCATTTGTTGGTGTCAGGCGAGGTCCTGGTAGCCATCACGCCCCCAAATGGTTCTGCTGCCGTCGGCTTTCGTTTGGTGATGGTGACATCGGCGAAGCGGTGGTCGAAAGAACCGGGCGATGTCGCTTTGAGGGCGGATATCCGCAAAGCGGTTTCATCGTCGAACAATTTATCGAACACTTGGTGGTAACCGAAATGAGTCTTTGCATCTGCCGCGGGAGTGGCTACCGCCAGGCGTGGTCCTGGCGCGCAAGGGTGGCCGGTCGGTGCGGTCCTGGCGGTGACAAAGCATGGCGGTTGCTCTGGCGGCTAGATGGCGGCCTTCAAGCCGACGCAAGCTCTTTCATGCTCTCTGCCAAATCTTTAATCTCGAATGTTTGTTTCTTCACGATTGCGATTAATTGATTCAACATCTCCTTGCACGTGCCGCTCTCCTTCTCGTCGGTCATAGCCACCTCGAGCTCAGCATCATCGGGATCGATGCTCGATACCAATTATTCTGAACCGGTTCTTTGGACCTTTGAAGAACACATGAAAAGAATCAAGTTCCACTCCAACGAGAATACAAGTAGTTTAGATACAAGCCTAAGAAGAGGAGCAATTAGGCTGGGAAGAAGAAAGAATGGAGATTGGGAATCGGAGGCTGTGGGTAGGGGGAGAAGATCCGTGGGGAAGAAGAAGCGTGGGGAAGAGGAAGCTGAGTTGCCTTGAGGTTGTTCCATGCCTCCAATTCTGTCGATCCCAACCCTTTGTATCACGACTTGGCTACCGGGCTGACCCCACGGCAAGCCCAACAAAAGCGAACCGGTGTGTGACACCCAAACACAGGGATCGGGGAGGCCTTGGAGGCCATACCTGACCATGAAGGACGCAGCGATGAAGAGACCAGCCAGTTGGACACTCGCCCGCCCCGTGATGAGCAAGGGAGGGCGACCACCACTGTCACCACAACCCATGCCATCTTGAGAGAAGCGACAATGAAGATGATAGGCAATGCGCACACGACCTAGGGAGGGGGTAGAGGCGCTAACACTGCGTGGCGAAACAAGCTTCCATCCTCTCACCACAGCGTGAGAGGTCACCGCTCTAGTGGCGGCATCAAGGGAGGCACAGGGCAACGATCAGCCGACCTCAACCCGGTGAGACCCTGCAGGATCTCTTCACCACCTATGCCAAAGACCTCTAAGAGGAGCTTCATATGCTGCTCGGGGCCAGCCTCGGTGAGAACAAGAGAAAAGGGGGTAAGCCCGAGCCTGCCCCAGGCAGGGGAAGAATGGCTCGCTCGAGGGAAAAACTTTGTTTCCCAAGCAACCGCAAAAATATCAAAGTCCCCAACACGAAGATGGACCCACCTGCACCAACGAAAAACCTCCTAAATGACACAGACTCGCTCCGCCAGGAGTCGGGACTCTGTCCCAGTGTAGCAGATCAGAAAGCACGTCACTTGGTCAATGCCTGGATGAAGAACCAACCAATCACGCTGGTGGACACCGTCACCCAAGACCAGCAGCCACCGGAGGCGGCCACCGACAAAGAGCAGGACTTCAAAGCTACGGCAGTAGGAGCCACTACTAATTCAGGTGCCAATTCCCATCGAGCTTGCTGACGAGCCCCAAGAACTCAACGAGCCTCCAATTTCCCTGCCTCCGACCAACCAAGAGACCAATATGCAGGGCGAGGAGGACTTACAAAAAGCAACCCAGGGTCCCGAGGACGACACCGTGCCTCCGAACCTGATCGACAGCCTATCCAAGGCACCTCCAGCTCTGATCCTACCACCGCCGCCACTAAGCGCCATCCGGAAAGGAGTGGATCCATGGCGCCTCGCAGAAGCGTCCGACCAACTTCCTGATCATAATGACCTTGGCGTGAATCTTGTTGGGTTATAAGTAGACTACGATAGCATAAAATAAAAATTTTATCACATAACCAAGGAACCTCCGCTAGTAATAAATCACGAGATTACCACTAGATATACCAACTCAAGTAGCGGTAAGTCGATGTAGCGAGTTGATGTAGTAAATAGTCGTACTCACCGCCGCGTCTTCTCCTCCGCTTCTTAGATCATCACGAGTTGCGGATCGTCCTAGTCTTTGAAGCTTTGCAACAACACCCCTAAGGTATCCACACATACGAGTAGGGACACCACTTTGGAGTGCTAACCGCGGCGTGGTTAAGGCAATATATTAATATCCGAACCGGGGCGAAGGATCCAGATTCTTTGTACTTCATACACTAGTCGAGGAGCAGTTAGTGTACCACGATCAACAAAAGTGGATAGTATAACTACAAAGCGTCAAATATTGATAATAATTAAAGTCTTTTACAAAAGTGACATAAAGCCAACAAGCAAAATCTGATGGAAGCGAAAGCGATAGGTGAACCACGATTAGCCCACGAACAATAAATGCGGGGCGTAGCCTAGTCGTCAAGTTTTCATTCTCCTTGTAGTACTCTTCTCACGGTCAACAATTTATTAAGCAAAGTGAGTACAAATGAATGTACTCCATAAGTTACATCCAATATGATTATAATACATGCAAGGATTTATCAGGGAGGCTTAATATGGCTCGAATTTGCATAAGCGACATTTTTCAATTAAATATTCATACTAAGTTCTAAAGCAATTTACTTTATAACTAAAATTTATTTTCTAAATCTCAATTTTATAGTTAGATAACATTCATCAACTAGTGGTGAATGATATCCTCCTATCACATGGCTACACCTTAAAATTTCCCAATTGGATAGAAATCCAAAACCATTTAACAATGTCTTTTGAAAACAAAACCAAAATCTAACTTAGAGTATGTTTGCTAGCATGTCCATGACCGTAGACACGGCTATTCGAATAGTTTTACACTCTGCAGAGGTTGTACAACTTTACCCATATAACACGACTTCTCTAGTTTGTTTGGCATCTGTCGTTACCACCGCTCACTACCTTAGGTAGCGGTCTAGAGCATGTGACAAGGCCTTTAAAATGCATCATCCCAATCGTAGTCTTGCCTCGCTAAGGTTTTCCCCCTTTGGATAGAAACCCACGGGTTTAGGCCACCTCTTCGCGCCCGAGTGGGAATATATAAAAGTAGGTCATAAAGACACTCACGCATAGGATGGCACGACTACTTCGAAAAGCGTTACAAATTAGTTAGCCAGTCCCTCCCATTCAAGACATGTGGCGATCGATGGGGCTTAGCAGGATCGACTCAAGACCGGTCCTTAATTGACTTGGACAACTTTCCATAAAACCCATGGGCATCGGTCATAGAAATGACCCGATCCGTGCATAAACGTGCACCATCCAACCATCCATTTCGCCCAAGTCCAAACCAATTTTTATTTCATTTAACAAGTTAAATCATTTTATAAACTTCTATGGTAAAGCGTTACCATAGTATCATTTAAATCATAGTTGAACTTTTGGCTAATTTCCTCAAAGTAAACACTTTTGGTCTAAAATTTGTCTAAGCATACTATTTTTCAACATGTTCTAGCTCATACTAATATATCAACTAGATTTTAACTAAGGTATCAAGGAATGATTGATTTAATAGCAAAGTTTGGCTATACAAAGGAGTATGGAATAACTATAAAGCTTGAAGCAAGGAATTTAAATTACTTGAATTTAAATAAGCATGCAATAATAATTTAACATAGAATTTAAATAATTTAAAATAATGGGATTCAATATGATCAATGATGAAACTTGCCTTTCTCAAATGCTTGAGGATCTACTTCTTGAAGTTTTCGAGTTCCCAGAGTCGTCAAATCTACTGCGGAAATGAAGCAATTTCAAATAAAATTCAAATGAAATCAAATGAACTCCAAATAAAATAATTTTAGTGTAGATAGCTAGATTTTGATTTTATATGAATTTAGAAATTTGAATCGCTCAAATCGGAGTTCGAGTCGGAGGAGAACGGACTTCCGAAGATTGAAAATACATGAAATGGTGAAAGAGGGGCTTTTGGATTTTATTTTTGGATTTAATTTTAATTGGAAAATGGTGAGCCAGCAGCAGGTGGGCCCCTGGCAGGTGGATCGGGTCCACGCGGTGCTGGTCCAGTGGGCACAGCTCACGGCATAGGCCGAGCCACGTGGGCTTTGCTACAGGCGACCACGCAAATAGGAGGTGACACTACTACAGAAAAGGTCTTCACGGGCGGTTCAAAAATGTCATCACAGACGGTTTCGTGAGCCGTCTAAGTTTATGGGTCAGTAATGACATGAGGTCATCACAAACGGTTATTAACTCAAAACCGTCTGTGATAGTCGACTATCACAGACGGTTTGTAGATGAAACTATCTGTGATAGATGATGCATCACAGACAGTATGTCCTAAGGAACCGTCTGTGATAGTCTTTTGTATTGCTAAATCTATTTATGTTTATTGGCTAACCTCAGGAAATGCTAGCCATGCCCTCTGAAAGAAGCTAAAACACAACAAGTTGTATACATCCAATTCACATTCATTTCAGAAACAAGCACATCCAATTCGCATTCATTTCAGAAACAAGCATATCCAATTAACAAATCAATTAACTAAAATTAACCAATCATGTACATTTACACACATGTATCATTAAGTTCAATTTTATCCCAATCAAGTTCAATCTACATTGTGGAGCTTCCCATCCGGATTTATGACTTGTTGTTCAAGAATAGCATAAGCCGTCCTCGAAGTTTTATGAGTGGCCCTATTCCATAGCGTTTAATATTCGCAACTTTGTCACTAGGAAGATTAAATTAGGTTATATAAATTGGTAAGTATGAAATAATTGTTGCAAGATTGACAAACACGAGGATCATTGGTTATCATTGGCAAACAAGTAGTTCCATGTTGTGGCAAACATAGTATCCTGAAGAGGTTGCGGTCATCGGCTACTAGTGACCTTTGCAAAAATAGAATTGGTTACTTAGAGGGCATTACTACGAAGTGTTATATAGGATTAATGTGTACTAGCTAGCGAGTCTGGGAATTTTAGATCGTGTGTCGCATCCTTCCTTGGATTTCCTCCTTTAGCAAAGAACACGGCGAGCGACCTATGTGATTCCAAGAAGTTAGCCTTAGCCATTGCAAGGAAGGAAAGACTACAATAGATTTTCTATGGAGGAAATGTGTTTACCTATTGATTAAATGCCGGACAACTATGAAGTCGTGTTTGGCCCTTTGTAAGGAATCTAGGTATACTACCATGTTCCGTTTTGGTATAATTACAATTAGAATCGATGGAACCTACGGTATGTCACCATGGTCATTAAACCTAAGTTAGTGTTGCTTATAAAGTATAAATCAACAAGTATAGCGGTAGTGCAACACTTACTCCTAGTTTTAGGGCAAAAGTATGAATTCCTTATTGCGGTGAGCCAGGAATGACTATCATGTAATCCTTGATGAATTTTGCCTTCTCCTTGATGGTTTGCTCGGAGACCACGTTTAGGTCGAGGAAACCTACCAGTGAATTCCTTAATTCGACTTCAGAAATCATGTATCTATATACAAAAGCAAGGAGTTGTATATAACATTTATCGGTATTACGTGAACATTGACCGTGATTGTACACACTTTCAGTGTCCAGCATCGCATGAGTGAGACATCGAGGGAGTCGAGGTTGAAGAGACAGAACAAGTCCTCGAAGGTCACCGTCAAGACACAGTCTTGAGCCTCGTGGTTAAAATGACCCTTTTTGAACTTGATGGTGACACCTGAGAGTCGTTGTTCATCCGTCTTGTTGGCCTGTTCCATGTACTATATATGCAATCTCGTGCAAGCCAATCCTATGGTAGGGTTGTCTAGCCTCTCGACCAACGGCTCGCCTATCATGAATTTTTAGGCCAGCAAAGAAGAAGAGGATATCGAGCGAGAGTCGACCGTCTTCGATTTGCCCTTGCTGCCTTGCTTTGTAGAGTTGCTTCTGATGCACTAGGCCCTTGCCGGTCTGCGAGTAGCTCGGTGCGATCGCTCCGTGGACTTGACATCGTTCGCGGGATATTCCGTGAAGTTGAGACCGAGCATGTAGCTCGAGCAGATGTCCTCTTGGGCCACCGATGAATGCTCAATGGATTGCTCTAGAGTCATGACCTCGTTGTTTGGGGAATATCTGTGTGGGCCGGTACCAAAATTAACATAAACACCGTCCACATTCACTTTTGCGAAAACTCGATGTTAGATTTACACCGTGCACCAAAGCCTCGTCATCGGATGGATACACATGGCCCCAAACGGCGTCTAGGGCAACATAGGCATATCTCACTTGAAGCTTGCACTTCGTAGCCACCTACATAATGATACAAAATTAGCTACTTCAACAGGTCTATCAATGGATCGAGCATTCTAGAGATAATAATTAGTACTGGATGTTATCGATAGAAAATACATAGCTGCCTATTGGGGTAGGGTTAGGGTTGGACATGCTGAATACTTGGAAGTTTGGGGGGTGGCTAGCACGATGAGGCGAGGGCTTATGGCGATTTGGGACTTACAACCGAACTTCCCTAAGCCTTTCCTCAAAGCACTCCATCTGCCGTTGTGTCGCGACTCTAACGTGATCATGATCTCATCTTTGAAGGATTCACGAATCTCCTCCCGTAGCTTTGTATCGTGCTCGGCTTTGGCTCTCTTCCGACTCGGGTACGATTCGGAGTCCCCTTGGAACCAATCTTTCCATGAAACATAAAGACCAGTGCCTCTCGTGCCACCTGGGTGCTCAATGTTTCCCAGGGCCGCGGAGGGTATATCTCTCCTGTCTACCTGGAATGAGCCTTGGAAAGACTGTGCACTCAGCGTTACTTGCAATAGGCCGACATATCATTTCACTTCCTATGAAGTTATGGAGTAATTACAAACTAGGTAGTTCGATATCTTACCAGGCGCTGGAACACTTCCTCGTCTACGGGGTTTGGAAAGGAGATTTCCTCCGTAGACAGGGTACATAACCTTACCATAAACCAGTATCGGGCGCGCTCATCAGTGACTCGGCAAATGGCGGGGAGATATTGAATGGTTTGCATCTTGGGTCTGATCCCTCCATATCGGGGTTTTACGCATACCAATGATGCGAGTGTCGTGGGGTGCTTGTTTTTACACGAGGGCCACATGTAATCACTTTCACTCCTAAAATCATTGTAATATATTCTAGTAGCGATATCAAAACAAATACCATATGAATCAGCGACTAGAACAAATACAAATTCCTAAAACAAGTACAACACCTCATACTACTCAGTGTTTGAACCGGATACGGCGTAATTATCATGAGTCAATGAGGACCATATGACATGACAGATTATTGATAGAAAGAGTGAGGGAAAGAGGCGTCGGGGTGAGAACTTCGGCATTAGTTACCTTTAGGCGTCGAAGAAGGACGAGCAGGAGCAGCGAAGCAAGAGATAGAGGCGTCGTCGAAGGGGCCTTGGCAAGACTCGAGGAGGGGAGGCGGCGGGCTCGGGGAGGCCTTGGCGGGCTAGAGGAGGAGGCGCGGAGCTCAAGGAGGAGGCGGCGTTGAGGACGGTGGTGGCGGGCTCGGGAGGAGTCGCTATGGTTCGAGGAGGAGGCGGCGTCGAGGGCGGTGGCGGCAGGCTCGAGGAGGAGGAGGAGTTGAGAAACTTAATCGTTTGAGTGGGGGGTGCGGGCAAACCCTAGAGTCCAAATATAAATAGTGATGGACATCACAAACGGTTCTAAAGTAGAACCGTCTATGATATATGATGTATCACAGACGGTTTCAATCGATAACCGCTCGTGATGTGTGATGTATCACGAGCGGTTCCAATCAATAACCATCATGATATATGATGTATCGAGGAGGCGGTTTTACCAAGGAACTATTCATGATATATAATCCGCAGAGCGGTTTGTAGATGAAAGCTATGCGTGATATTATTTTGTATTGGTTAATCTAGTTACATTTTATTGGCTACCTTTAGGAAATGCTAGCCATGCCCTCTGAAACAAGCGAAAAACACAACAAGTACATGTATATACATCCAATTCACATTCATTTCAGAAACAAGCACATCCATTTCATAGTACAAATCAATTAACTCAAATGAACTAAAATTAACCATTCATCATAGCGTACATATACACACATATATTGTTCAATTAATCTTTAAAATTAGCCCTTCATGATGATCGATCGTGATGTAGCTAGTTTCATCACGTTGTTCTTCTTCGACCCTTATGCCGTTTCGAAAGGAGGCAACTCATCAAATTTATTGTATTCTTCCTCGTCCACTACATTCTCAACTCCGACAATCCTCCTTTTTCCATGAAGAACTACGTGGCGCTTCTTATTTTCCTGGTCGGTTACATAGAAGACTTGAACAACTTGGTTAGCGAGTACGAATGGTTCGTCTTTATATCCAACACGTTCGATTCCCTCATCGTCATCTGATTGATTCTTACGCTTGTATCAGGATACGTTGCACTGCTGGACATACATGCATGTTTGTATACTCGTTATGGTAGAGGATATAGTCGTTCGAACATGCATGTATTCTTTCTACTTTCATTCCCAATGGACAAAAGAACCTTCTTGGCTTTGTAGGTAGTTTTGGGCAACTTCGTTTCCCTCTGGAAGCATATACGCTAAGAGACCCTACTGACCGTGAAACTCTTGTCAGATCAACCGTTGCTTGCCTTCAATTTCAGCAGTTCAAGCACGGATGACAACTTTGTGTATTCTGGCTTGCAGCCCGGGAACAAAGGTTTTTCCAAGTCCTCCATCAAGCCCCTGAATTTAACATACTCCCTCTCATCACAGTTCCCTTTTGCATCGTGAAGCATCTGATCTAGATTGTCATTGTGCAGCCTATTTGAATCGAAACCACAATCGATATCATCTGGTGGCATATCGTTTACTTCCTGTATAGTATGCTCTTCACCGTGACTGGTCCAACATGTATAACCCTTTTTGAAACCCCTTTGAATCAAGTGTGCTTTGATCTCGTTACGTTCTTAAACATCTTGATTCTTGCGGTCAATGCATGGGCCGATACATATATTCCGCCCTCTTATTCAACATATCCTCCTCGGCTCTTGTAAGCAGACATGCCATTGATGTACTCTTCACTCACGGTTCTCGGCAGTACATCGACTTGTCTATCACATGGTTCGTATTGAAAACCACGGAAATAATTAAAAGGGTGACTTTGAAAGTGTATTTTCTTGAAGCAATTAAGCTTTCCAACAAAGAAAGCGTATTTTCTCACGAACTAAAGGTGGTTTTTATTTTTACATTTTCCATATTTTATTAACTTACATATGGGCCCTACTTGTCGATGACTCATTTTTTATTTCATGATTTTATTTATAAAATCTATAATGATCCCACATGTCATAGACTCATTAGTTTATTAACTAAATGATTAATAACAAGAGAGATTTGAAGCTCAAATTGGGCTCGGGGTGACATCGCATTGCTAATAGTCGTGGCTCGGGGCCCTAAGGTCGTTCGAGGCAAACAAGCGGTGATGTCCTGTGGCGGCGCCATGGGCTTCACTAGCGATTTCGCATAAACACTGAAACTACTCAAATTAAAGGATGCTTATGCTCGGTGGCTCACCTCGATCACAAGGAAGGTGTCAATGAAGTTGGGGAAGGTCTAAGACAGCTAGTCAAAGTCGGGAAGGCCCAAGGCGGATCATCGGTGAATGGAGCGCGACGGCGGCAAGCTCCTCGATGACATGTCTTCTCGGTGGAAATAAAGCTGAAACCAAGCACATGCACGCTTTGGGGGACATATAGGTGGGGAAATCGACTTTGGTGGGGTCGAGGACTTATTGGAGAAGAGTTGGTGTCGATGGCAGTGGTGGTGACAGAGAGGTCCACGGTGACAGCTCGACGTGGGCGACAATAGCTGAAATGGACTACATGAGCAGGCTCAGTGAGGTGAGGCGATACTCAAACCAGGCACGGAGTGGCGATGGACTCACCGGGCTTGGAGATCTCCGTGGTTACCGTGGCGCCATAGATGGAGATCAAGAAGGCTCTATTGGGGAGCTATGTACACTGCATTGTCTATGATGAGTTAATTATCACGGACAGTTTTCAACAAAAACCGTCTGTGAAGAGGTAATATCATAGATAGTTCATGTTGAAAACCGTCTGTGATATTACCCAATATCACAGATGGTTCTGATAAAAAAAACCGTCTGTGATATTATCCAATATCACGAGCGGTTTTTGTCGAAATCGTTTGTGATACTTCACTGAGCGGTTTTCAACATAAACTGTTTGTGATATTACCTCTTCCTGAGATAGTTTTAGCGCAAAGTAACGAGCGGTCACTAAACAAAACCACCGTGATTGTGTTTAATCTGAGATGGTTTTGATGAACCGTGCGTGATCGGCGTCTAGTATTACCATTTTGTAGTAGTGTGAGGTGGCGCCTCGTGGTGAAGAGGTGGCGATGAGGTGGAGGCCATGTCGGCGCGGTGTTGGCGGCGCTTCGGTTGTGCTTCGCCGATGCTCCATGCCCTGGCGAGCCTCGGTGAGAACACCGAGAGGAGAGGGGGCGAGGCGAACCTCATGCGCATAGTTTTGGCGACAAAGGGCGAAGGATGGTGGCGGCAGAGAAGCGGCCAGTGGCGGCGGCGGCGGCGATGAGGCTCGTGGCGGTCCATTAAGCAGTGCCGCAATGATGAGGCAATCTGCGGCGATGGAAGCGATCGGCGACCTTCCACAGCGGCACTAATGGCTGTGGAAGAAGCTCGGTGGAGGTCTTGAAGCTCAAAATCCGGCGATTGAGGCGAGAGAGAGTGCGTGGGTTGGGGAAAAGGAAGAGGGCTCAAGGCGTCTAGGGCGTCCATTTATAGGTCTTGAGGAGGCGGAGAAGCGAAGCTAAATGGCGTGGGTGCGAGGGAGCTACGCCCGCCTGAGCGGCTGGATGGGAGCGGTGGCGGGGCGTGGGTGGTGGAAGCGAGAGGCATGGTGCGGAGCCGCAGCGGTGATAGGTGCTTTTAATCGCCCATGACTTGGAGGCGAGGCGAGGGATTGTGGTGGCGAAGCAGGCGTGGTGACGCGGGTGTGCACAAAGCGGCATGGGCTCCCAGCAGGCAGAGGAGGAAGGCAGCGGGCATGACACCAACAGGTGGGCCCACCTGTCGGTGAGGGCGAAGCGGAAAGGCGATGAGATCTGTGGTGGGGGACCGTTCGATTTGGATCGAGTGGTCCAAAATGATTTGAATGTTCGGACCGTCCGAAGGTTACAATGCGATCGGGCTGTTAAATCTCAATCGGACGGTCCACAACATTTGGGACGTTCAGACCGTCCGAACCTCCCACTCGATCGGTAGTCAATTTTGATCGAGCGGTCCACGAGAGGAAAAGCCTTGATGGGCTAGACCCACGCCCTATGAAATGGGCGTAAATTTGGGTTGAACGCGAGGAATAGGAAGCGGTAGAGAAGAAATCGGCCCAAGGCTAAAGGGAGATTTTAAATAGATTTTTATTTAAGAAATTCAAGAAATAGAAAAGGCTTTTTAGAAAATAGTTAATTGGGTCCAAAATTCCAAGAAAAATACATGAAATTCCTTGAGTTATTTGGAACTTAATAAAATTATTTATAACTTAATTTTAGCTTTTAATTTTGCAATTAAATTATTTTTGGCTTTAGACAAAAAAGAAAAACCCTTTTAAATTCTAGAAAATCCAAGAAAATACATAAAATACTATTTTGACTTTAATCCAATAAAGCCCAAGAAAATCAAATAAACCAATTTTGATTTAATTGAAGTTTGCTTAGCTCAAATTAAATTGTTTTTATTTTCTAAAATTTCAAGTTTAAGCTTTATTAATCCAACAAACCAAATAGTTAATTTTAATTTGAAAATTTTCAAAAAGCCTCAAAAATCGCGATGTTACAATTAGGGTTTCATGAATTCTTCCAAAAATATAATCATACCCCATACCACAGCCTCTATATATAGGCATCCATGATGGGTCTCTAACTTGAGGCCTATTAGGAACTCGTGGCTTACAAGAATTGAGATCACTATTCAAATCAAATCCTAGCCTTTTAAGTGTGTGACCCTATAGGTTCATGTGTAATCGGTTGTGACGAAAACTCTTTTCGACCATGAGTCGTCGGCGGTACCTAGGAGCACATAACAATTCCCAAACACACATAGAATATATCGGACGAACCTTAATTGTTTGGACACAGAACGAAAGATTAGAACCCTCTGTGTTCATACACCATCCGAGATTTACGGTGTACCACAGTTACAAAAATGATAACAACCAAATCTCGCATTGCATTAATAGTAAATCGAGTTCGATACAATTGGGCATAAAGCCAAATAAAAGAGTAAATAACACGGTGAGTAAAACGGTAGTAGTGGGCGAGCGATCCGCCACAGGCAATAAATGCTGGGCGTAACCTAAGCGTCGGTGTCCTCATCGTCACGATAGTAGTCTTCTCTCAGAAATTTTCTTTGCATAAAAGCAAGCATGAGCACAACTACTGTGCTGCATAAGTTACACCAATATGGAATTGTAATGCATGTATAAAGTGAACAAAGGACATTGGCGGGGTTATTTTGCGTAAAGTAGCAGTTTTAGTTTAAATAATCATATTAGATTGCAAGGCCATTTTCATACAATAACTGAAATCATATTTTAAAATGACATTTGTATAATGTGGATAACCTCCAAGAAAGGTGATGGATATCCTCCAATCACAATGCCTAACAGCCAATTTTCCCACAGGACTAACCATCACGAAAACATCTGTTGAAATCATTTTAAAACCAAAAACAAGTCTAACTCAAAGTGGCTTTGCTAGCATGTCCATGACCAGCGACGTGGCTATTGAATAGTTTTCTACTCTGCAGAGTGCATGCATTTTTACCCACAAGACACGAATTCTCTAGTTTATCAGAGCATATATCTATGCCACCTCACTACCTTAGGTAAGGCCTCGAGCACGTGACAAGGCCTTTACAATGATCTACCTCAAAGTACTCATGCGCTAAGGTTTAGCTTCATCGGACTAACCATCCTCCAGAGGCCCCTCTTGCGCCATGTGGGACTCTTGTCTAACCAACACCCACTCATACAACATGGCACGAATATCTATGAGGTATCCCAAATTATTAAGCGAGTCCACCTTACCAGGACATGTGGTAATCGTTTTGGCATAGTAAAGGCAGCTCAAAGGCGGTCCTTAATTGACTTGGGCGTCTTTCAAATCAAACCATGGGCTTTAATCCTAACAGATTAAACCCGTGCATACACTGCACCCACCTTTCATCCGATTACGCCCAAGTCCAAACCATTTTAATTTTATTTTAGTGAAAACCATCTTTACAAACTCTCTATGGTAAAACAATACCATAGATTTAATTTCAAACAATTTGTAATGGTTTGGCTAAATCCTCCCAAAATCAAAATCATGGTCTAGGCATTTGCTAAGCATTTCCAAGCGATTTATCTATGGTGACAAGGGATGACATTTCAATATTCAAAATTGGCCATACAATAACAATTGGAATAACTAAGCATTTAAGCAGGGGTATTAAAATAATTGACTAAAAATATGCATGCAATAATAATTTTAAAAACTGAATTAAATAACTTTAAAATAGTAGGTGCAACATGGTCAAAGTGTAACTTGCCTTAGCTGAAGTCTTGAAACTCTAAATCTTGGAAGAATCAAATTCCCAGGAATAAATAAGTAGTCCAAGCGTGAAAATCGACAAATCAATCAAATTCAAATAAATTAAAAAAAAACAAATTAAACTAAGTCCAAATAAAATAATTTTATTTTATTTAGCTAGAACATAATTTTCTAAGATTTTAGCAATTGGAATCATTCAATTTGGAATTAGGGTTCAAAACATATGAATTTTACAATTTTAATCCTAAATTTGTAGTTTAATTTATTTTAAATTCAAACAGACAGTTTAAACCTACTCCAAATCAAATATTTATATTTTATTTAGCTAGATATTAATTTTATAAGATTTTAGAAATTGGAATCACCTAATTTGGAGTTAAGAATCAAAAGATATGAATTTTATAAATTTAAAGCCTAAATCGCAATTTAATCCATTTTACGAATTATTTTTCTAAAGGAAATCTAGTTTATTTACTTAATCTTGACATCAGCCCTGAGTTTATTCGAATTTAAACTAATTCTCGACAAGTGGGCCCATGTGTCATACACACGGTCCACATGGACCGAACCCGGGTTTTGGCTCGATGGGGTGGTGGTGATGTGGTCTTATTTGGTGCCACCGTCGCCACGTCGGCAAAAATGGGTGGCGTGGTGCCAGCGTGGTAATGATGCTGGCGCCGACGTGTGACGGCGGGCGACGGCACGCAAGACGGAACCCATGGTCGCGGCCTTCAGTTGGCGTGGCGGCAAGGAGTGCATAAGGAAGAGGAGAATCGCGGTGGTTCTAGTCGCCACCCACGCTGACGAGGAGAGGATGGGCGGCGGCGGCGGAAGAGGCGGCGGCAAGCTTTGGGTTGACAACGGCGACGAAGCTCTGGTGGTCTTCCGTGGCGAGGGCGCCACCGGTTCGCTCGAGACGGCGATGAAGATGGTGGCGTCGAGGTCGTGGCGTCTGGCGGTGGCGCAATCAAGCTCAAGCTTTGGTGGCGGCGCAGGAAGCTTCATCTGGCGAGCACACGGTGAGAGGATGAGTGGGTGGCGGCCGTGATCGGTGTGAGAGGGCTCCGGTGCTCCCTTTATAGGGGCGAGGCTCGAGACGCGTGGCGACGTGGGGATCATGGCGGTTGCGGCTTAGGCGCCCGCGTCTTGCGAGAAGAGGGAGAGGGCGTGCGGAGGTGCGGAGGCGCGAGTCTCAAGGCCTTCGCCAGCGTGAACGTGGGGCGGTTAGGCGGCTGTTAGCGAGCTTCGCCATGGCGTCAATGGCGATTGTTGTGCATGATGAATCGCGAGAAGACAACGAGGAGGAAGCCAGCGGTCGCGGCGTTGGATCTGCATCAACGGTGCGGGAAGGAGGAATGGCGTGGTTGCTTGAGTGCTTGTCCGATTGGGATCGGCGGTGGGGAAAAAAGGGTGTGAGCGAGTGGGTGGTGTGGGCTGGCGGGCCAAGGTGGGCCGGCGAGGGAGAGAATAGGGTTGGGCTGCACAGTAGACTTTCGGCCCAAGAGCATATTAGGATTTTAAATTGATTTCCTAATTTAAATAACCAGATTAATTCAACTAGGCTTTAGAATATGGTAATTAAGTTCCAAAAATTCTAGGAAAATTCACAGAAGTCTCTAGTATTATTCTGGACTTAAATAAAATAATTTCAACCTAAAGTTGATAATAGATTATGAATTTAAATTTGTTTTGGCTTTAAATAATTTATAGAAAAGCTTTTAAAATTTCGAGAAAATTCAGAAATTCAAATAGGTTTTGAACTTTAACCAAGTTTGAAATTTTGGGTCATTACAAACCTACCCCCTTAAAGGAATCTCGTCCAAGATTAGGACTTAGTCGACAAAAAGGTGGGGATATTCGCCTTCAAATCTTCTTCTCGCTCCCGGTGGCTTCTTCTTGAGTGATTGCTCCTTTGGACCTTGCATGAACGGACAACTTTGCTTCGGGTAATTCATTCTGCCACATCGAGGATCTTGATCGGCTGTTCCCTATAGGTGAGATCTTCCTGAAGATCGATGCCTTCAATCGGTGTCTCTTCGGTTGGCACTCTGAGGCACTTCTTCAGTTGAGAGACATGGAAGACATTGTGGACAATGGATAAGGATCTTTGTAGCTCGAAATGATATACAACTTCACCTCTTCTTGCGGAATCTTGTAAGGTCCCACAAATCTGGGTGCGAGTTTTCCTTTGGTCCAGAACCTTCTAACTCCTCGGAGTGGAGTAACTCGGAGATAGACAAAATCTCCTTCTGCGAAGGTTAACTCTCTCCGACGGTTATCGGCATAACTCTTCTGTCGGGTTTGGGCTACTCTCAAATGTTCTCTTATTGCTTTAACCTTACTTTCAGCTTCTTTGATCAACTCCGGTCCAAAGAGTTGATGCTCTCCTACTTCATCCCAAAGGAGCGGAGTTACGCATTTTACGCCATACAAAGCTTCAAATGGAGACATCATAGGCGGCTTGGTAGCTATTGTTATCTGAGAATTCTACATAGGAAAATTCTTGTCCCAACTTTTCCATAATCTAAGGCAGGGCTCGAAGCATGTCTTCAAGAATCTGGTTGACTCGTTCGGTCCGCCATCCGTCTGCGATGATATCGTGATCTTTGAAATTGAGTCTGGTTCCCAAAGCTTCATGGAGACTACTGCCAAAATCTGGATGTGAGCTCGTGAACCTCTGTCGGACATAATTTTCTTGGGTACTCCGTGTAGATGCAGAGCGATCTTGGCCATATATAACTCCATGACTTGCTACTCGGGTAGGTGGTCTTGACGGGAGGAAATGAGCTACTTTAGTTAACGGTCAATTATCACCCAGATGGAATCACATCTGATTGGGTCCTAGGAAGTCGGTGATGAAATCCATACCAACTTCTTCCCACTTCCACTTGGGAATCGGTAGCAGTGCTTGACAAACCGTGGGTCTTTGATGCTCTGCCTTGACTTGCTAACAAACATCACAACGGGCTACAAACTCAGCAATTTCTCGCTTCATGCTGACCCACCAATATCTTTCCTTTAGATCCTGGTACATCTTGGTACTACCAGGATGAATGGAGTAAGGCGACTCATGAGCTTCCTCGAGAATCATTGCTTGAGATCCTGGCGATCCAGTACACGATCGGTTTCGAACCACACTTGTTCCTTGCTCATCTTGGTGAATCACAGGGCTTTGCCTCTTCTCATATTCTTCTTGATCTCCTTGATGTCTTCATCTTCTTTCTGCTTTTCTCTGATCTGACTCTGAAGTGTTGATTGAACTTTCAAAGCGTTCACACATCCTTGATCAACAATCTCCAAGTTTAGATGCTTCAATTCTTCGTACAATTCTGGCTGATTCTTCTGAACCAAGATGGTATTGCAACGCCTTTACGCTTTCGGGGCATCTGCGACCACATTTGCCTTGCGGGATGATAATGGATTCCAAGGTCATAATCCTTTATTAATTCAGCCATCTTCGCTGACGGAGGTTAAGGTCAGATTGGGTAAAGATGTACTTCAGACTCTTATGATCCGTGAAAACCTCACAGCGGTTACCAATGAGATAATGCCGCCAGATCTTCAATGCATGTACAATCGCTGCTAACTCAAGGTCGTGACTTGGATAATTCCCTTCATGTGGCCGCAACTAACGAGATGCATAAGCGACAACTTTGTCCTCTTGCATTAGTACACAGCCGAGTCCTTGACGGGATGCGTCGCAGAAAATCACAAAATCCTTATGGATGTCGGTAGGATAATCTGAGTCTTTGAAACTAATCTCGTCTTGACTCTGGAAACTTTCCTCACAAGCATCTGTCCATTCAAATTTCTTCTCCTTCTTGAAGTTGAGTCATTGGTCTTGCTATCTTGGAGAAACCTTCAATGAATCTACGGTAATAACCAGCCAATCCCAGGAAACTTCTCACCTCTGTGACAGACTTAGGTTATTTCCAATCCATTACTGCTTCAACTTTGACTGGATCTACTGCAACTCCTCCTGCGGACACAATATGTCCAAGGAATGCCACCTGACTTAGCCAAAATTCGCACTTGCTGAATTTGGCATAAAGCTGGTTCTCCCTGAGTTTTCCCAAAATTAGTCTGAGGTGGATCTCATGTTCTTCTTCATTCTTTGAATAGACGAGGATGTCATCGATGAAAACAACCACAAACTTATCCAAGAATTCCATGAACACTTTGTTCATCATATTCATGAAATAAGCGGTATGTCAGTCAAACGAAAGACATTATCAGAACTCAGACAATCCGTATCTCGTGGTGAAGGCTATCTTCGAATATCTTCGGTCTCGATCTTGACCGGTGATAGCCAGATCTCAAATCAATCTTCGAGAATACACTTGCTCCTTTCGGTTGATCGAGCAGATCATCAATCCTAGGTAGCGGTACTTGTTCTTGATTGTCACTTCATTGAGTGATCTATAATCCACACACATCCTCATCTTTGTTGTCTTTCTTCTTGACAAAGCGATCTTGGTGCCCCAAGGTGATGAGCTTGGCGAATGTATCCTTTGCTCATGACTCTTCAATCTGTTTCTTCATCTCTGCCAATTCATTGGTGGCATTCTCAGAGGGTCGCCGAGATTGGAGCGGTCCACAGGACTAAGTCAACTAAGAACATTATGTCCTGTCCGGTGGCATCTTAAGATAAATCATCGAAAAAACATCAAGAATTCTTGTACCATCGTATATCTTCAAGATTTAACTCCTTCATCTTTGGTCGAGATGGGGCTTCCTCTGCATGTGTCTTGGGCTTGAATTCAATGTGACTCCTTCCTCATTAGTGAGAGTGATAGACCTATTAGCACGATCTATCCGTCCTTGATTCTTGGCTAGCTACCCATTCCAAGTATTACATCCGACCTTGAGAATGCGGACTATCAAATCTGCCATGAAGGAAACTCGGAAATCTCGAGGTAAGATTGGGCATAGAGAACTAGTTCTCATTTACGAGCCCGGGAATGGATTATCATAGGATTATTTAATGGAGAAATAGGTAACCCATTTTGCCCACAAACTTATTGGATACAAAGAATCTGAAGCTCCGAATCAAACAGAATCGATCTTTGGTATCGAATTAACGAAAGCGTACCAGGGACGACATCTGGTCGCCGAGCCTCCTCTCTTTGTACGTGGTTCACACGTCCCTTCATGAACTTGACCACCGCTTTGGGGTGCCGTAGGTGGCGGTACTCTGTTATCGCTTTGGCCGGTGTTGCTGATCGTTGCTTCTTCGGGCATTTGTTGGCATAATGCAGTCTCGATGTAATGGAAGCATGTCACCCCGCTTGCGATGGAGTTGGGTTCTTCTCTGAACTGGCCTTTCTTAGGTGCATTCTTCTGAAACCGAAGAACTAGGTATTTGTCTTGCGGTCTTTGAGGCTCTGGGCGTGAGGACTAGAACCTACCATCTTTGGGGTGGTGAGGCCGAGCAAAGGCGAGGCTTGGTTGCCCTCGAGTTAAACTTCGGCGGCCATCCTCCGCTATGCAGTTCTCCATCTCGGATGTTTGGCCTCTGGCAAAAGCTTTATTCACCAACCGCTGGAAGTCGGTGTAGTCTGGGAGATCACCGACTGAAATCTCATCATTCAAACCATCCATGAACCTTTCTCGCTTTTCTTCATCACTAGCCACATCTGCTTTGGGGCATAGCGAAAAAATTTGGTTGAACTCATGCAGTATTCTCCCACTGTCTTGGTTGCCTTGTCGGAGCGTGGAACTCTTTCTTCTTTAAGGTCATTATCCCTGCGGGGATATGTGCATGGCGGAAAGCCCACACAAACTCCTCCCAAGTGATAGTCTACGGATCAGCATGGGAGATGGTAAAGTTATCCCACCATTCCGATGCGGGGCTGGTGAGCTGGTGAGAGGCAAACAGGACTCTCTCACGATCAGTACACTGAGTGATATCCAGCTTCTTCCCGATAGCACGGATCCAGTCATCGGCATCCATCGGCTCTGTGCTGCTGGAGAAGGTCGGGGGGCGCATGCGCATAAAATCTGCCATGGTCAATCTCTGCGTAGGTGGAGGTGGTGGTGCGATCCGAGCTTTGCTGCACATTTTGCACTAATCGCCGAGGGATGAGCTAGGAGGTTAATCGGATGATTCTGGTTTTCCATCATCGGCGCCAATCAGGTCCTTCAAGCGGTGGCGGTGGTGGTTGCCACGGATCCTCCCGGTAATCCGTGTTTTGTTGCCCGACCTCGGACACTTGCCATTCTTAGATGCAGGTGGTCACCATCTGCTAGAACTCCAAAGATTTAGGAGAGATGAAGCAGATAGGAAGTTCTAAAGGGGTAATTCTAATAGCCCAAGAACACAAAGAGTACACAAGACAAAGAGCAGATTTTTTTTTCCAAGAAGTTCTTTTATTAATTTATTTCATTCAAGATTATGGCTACCACAAGGGATTAGTAGCTCATAATTAGCAACTAAAGATCGAGCTAAAGGAAGATAACAACTATAGGTCTCGGGGTATAATCCGCTCACTAGAGCTAGCCTCATGACCTTGTAGCTAGCTAGCTACTGCAGATTATAGTCTTGACTTCTCCTCTGCCTCACATAATGCATTACGGCGGTGAGCAAGTCATTCAAGGTGTTCCCATAGGCGTAGTCCAAAGCCTTAGCCAGATCCACAGTGCGTTAGCTCGGGGAATCTTCGTCTCTAGCGAGTTGAAAGTATCTTGTCGAGCCGAGTCGGAATGTGCATCGGGTAATAATGAAACCGGTGCCATGAAGGCGATGGTCGTAGGTGTAGCGAAGTTGGCGGATCGCCTCTCGCCACATCTGAATGCTTGTCGTCAAAGGTATCGCGGCCGAATCGGAGCGTCAAAGATGTGGAAGACGGTGTCCGGCGCAAGATTGGAGTAGATGAGCACCTCTACTCTCCACAGTTGTTGTTCTCCCACCTGGTACTTGAATCCTTGAAAAGTTGGCCTCTTCCGGTATCCCAGGTGCTGCATCATTTCCCAAAGTATCTCGGCCCAGTATCCAGTAAAGGCTCCGTGGGAAGTAGCGTCCGGTCTTTCGGCCATCTAAGATTTTGAGAAGGAGATGAGTTAGTAAATATTTTAAAGAGAAAGGTTGAGAATGACTCTGGATAGACTCAAAATAGTTTTAGTTTTTGAAAATAAGTCCTTAAGACAATTCTAAGGCCACGACCTACAGTCGACATGGCTCTAATACCACTTTTGTCGGACCTGGGATTGAAAGATCCCGAACCCTCTGTGTTCATACACTAGTCCAGGATTTCCGGTGTACACAGTTACAAAAATGATAACATAACCAAATCTCGCATTGCATTAATAGTAAATTAGAGTTCGATACAATTAGGCATAAAGCCAAATAAAAGAGTAAATAACACAAATGAAGTAAAACAGAGTAGTAGTGGGCGAACGATCCGCCACGGGCAATAAATGCTGGGCGTAACCTAGGCATCGGTGTCCTCACCATCACGATAGTAGTCTTCTCTGAAATTTTGTTGCATAAAGTAAGCATGAGCACAACTACCGTGCTCGCAAGTTACACCCAATATGGAATTGTAATGCATGCATAAAGTGAACAAAGGACATTGGCAGGGTTATTTTGCGTAAAGCAGCAGTTTTAGTTTAAATAATCATATTAGATTGCAAGGCCATTTTCATACAATAACTGAAATCATATTTTAAAATGACATTTGTATAATGTGGATAACCTCCAAGAAAGGTGATGGATATCCTCCAATCACAATGGCTAACCGCCTAATTTTCCCACAGACTAACCATCCTAAAACATCTGTTGAAATCATTTTAAAACCAAAAACAAGTCTAACTCAAAGTGGCTTTGCTAGCATGTCCATGACCGCGACGTGGCTATTGAATAGTTTTCTACTCTGCGAGTGCATGCGGCTTTACCCACAAGACACGAATTCTCTAGTTTATCCCAAGCATATATCTATGCCACCGCCACTACCTTAGGTAGCGGTCTAGAAACGCGTGACAAGGCCTTTACAATGATCTACCTCAAAGTACTCATGCCCGCTAAGGTTTTGCTTCCATCGGACTAACCATCCTCCGAGAGCCCCTCTTGCGCCATGTGGGACTCTTGTCTAACCAACACCCACTCATACAACATGGCACGAATATCTATGAGGTATCCCAAATTATTAAGCCAGGTCCTACCCATACGGGACATGTGGTAGTACGCGTTTTGGCATAGCAAAGGCAGCTCAAAGGCCGTCCTTAATTGACTTGGCGTCTTTCAAATCAAACCATGGGCTTTAATCCTAACAGATTAAACCCGGTGCATACCTACCCACCTTTCATCCGTTACGCCCAAGTCCAAACCATTTTAATTTTATTTTAGTGAAAACCATCTTTACAAACTCTCTATGGTAAAACAATACCATAGATTTAATTTCAAACAATTTGTAATGGTTTGGCTAAATCCTCCCAAAATCAAAATCATGGTCTAGGTGTTTGCTAAGCATTTCCAAACAATTTATCTATGGTGACAAGGATGACATTTCAATATTCAAAATTGGCCATACAATAACAATTGGAATAACTAAGCATTTAAACAGGGTATTAAAATAATTGACTAAAATATGCATGCAATAATAATTTTAAAAACTGAATTAAATAACTTTAAAATAGTAGGTGCAACATGGTCAAAGTGTAACTTGCCTTCGCTGAAGTCTTGAAATTCTAAATCTTGGAAGAATCAAATTCCCCGGAATTGTCGTAGTCTAAACGTGAAAATACGACAAATCAATCGAAATTCAAATAAATTCAAAAAAAAACAAATTAAACTAAGTCCAAATAAAATAATTTTATTTTATTTAGCTAGAACATAATTTTCTAAGATTTTAGCAATTGGAATCATTCAATTTGGAATTAGGGTTCAAAAGATATGAGTTCTACAATTTTAATCCTAAATTTGTAGTTTAATTTATTTTAAATTCAAACAGATAGTTTAAACCTACTCCAAATCAAATATTTATATTTTATTTAGCTAGATATTAATTTTATAAGATTTTAGAAATTGGAATCACCTAATTTGGAGTTAAGAATCAAAAGATATGAATTTTATAAATTTAAAGCCTAAATCGCAATTTAATCCATTTTCTCAATTATTTTCTAAAGGAAATCTAGTTTATTTTGCAATGCTGATATCAGCCCTGAGTTTATTCGAATTTAAACTAATTCGACAAGTGGGCCCATGTGTCATACACACGATCCACATGGACCGAGCCCACGGGTTTTTGGCTCGATGGGGTGGTGGTGATGTGGTGCTGGTGGTGCCACCGTCGCCCGCGTCGGCAAAAGCAAGCGGCGTGGCGCTGCGTGGCGTCTTGATGGCGCCGCGTGGCTAAGCGGCGGCGGCGCCAAAGACGAGAACCCATGGTCGGCCGGCCTTCTGACGCGGCGGCGGCAGGTGTGCATAAGGAAGAGGAGAATGCGGCGGTTCTAGTCGCTCCACCCACGCGATGATGAGAGGATGGAGACGGCCGGCGGCGAGGAAGAAAGCGGCGGCAAGCCGGGTTGGCAGCGGCGGCGAGCTCGTGGTCTTCCGGCCGGCGAAGGCGCCGGGTTGCGCGGAAGACGGCGATGAAGATGGTGGCGGCATCGAGGTCGCGCGTCTGGCGGTGGCGCAATCGGAGCTCAAAGCCGGTGGCGGCGGCGGAAGCTTCAAATCTGGCGAGCACACGGTGAGAGGATGAGTGGGTGGCGGCCGTGATCGGTGTGAAGAGGGCACCGGTGCTCCTTTTATAGGGCGAGGGCTCCAGGCGGCGTGGCGGCGTGGCGGATCGTGGCGGTTGCGGCTTAGCGCTTCGTCGCGTGAAGAGGGAGAGGGCGGGGTCGTGGCGGAGGCGCGAGTCTCGCGCTTCGCCGCGTGGCGTGGCGGTTGGTGGCCCGTTAAGCGAGCTTCGCCGCGGTGTCAATGGCGGTTCTGGCGCGAACACGCGAGAAGACAACGGAGAGGAAGACACGGTCGCGGCGTTGGATCTGCATCCAACGGTGCGGGAAGCGAGGGTGGCGTGGTTGCTTGGGTGCCGTCCGATTGGGATCGGGCGGTGGGGAGAAAGGGGGTGCGGGCGAGTGGGTGGTGTGGGCTGGCGGGCCAAGGTGGGCCGGCGAGGGAGAGAATAGGGTTGGGCTGCACAGTAGACTTTCGGCCCAAGAGCATATTAGGATTTTAAATTGATTTCCTAATTTAAATAACCAGATTAATTCAACTAGGCTTTAGAATATGGTAATTAAGTTCCAAAAATTCTAGGAAAATTCACAGAAGTCTCTAGTATTATTCTGGACTTAAATAAAATAATTCCAACCTAAAGTTGATAATAGATTATGAATTTAAATTTGTTTTGGCTTTAAATAATTTAAAGAAAAGCTTTTAAAATTTCGTAAAATTCAGAAATTCAAATAGGTTTTAAACTTTAACCAAGTTTGAAATTTTGGGCTGTTACATTAATGCAATTTGATCTAAGACCAGGTGCTTATCACTTACGATTAGGGCTGGAAAAAAAGCTCGAGGCTAGCGAGCCTGCTCGAGCTCGTTGCGAGCCGAGCTGGCTCGGCTCAAGCTCGGGAATTTTCAGGCCGAGCCGAGCCCAACTTTTAGCTCAGTGAAAATTCGAGCTGAGCTCAAGCCGGCTCGCGAGCCAAACAAGCCAAGCGAAATCCCCAAGTCAGCCCATTCGGCCATGTGACATGTCCCTAGCCTAACCCCACGCGGCCCACGCAAAATCCCGTCCGGCCCACTCGCCCCATGCAAATTTCTTTGTCCCTAAACCTAACCCCACACGGCCACCACCGACCCGCCGTCCCCATTTCCCTTTCCTCTCCCACCGCACCGCCCCCTCCCACTTCGCCGCTCTCCCCTCCACACCGGCTTATGGACCCGGCCTCACTGGCTCCGCGTCGTCGGCCTATCCTCCCAGTGGCTGGTCCTCCTTGCCGCCTGCCCATCCTCCTCCGCCACCACTCCTCGCCTCCACCTCGTCTCCCTCCACCACCACAGCCCTTCTCCTCCATGCTCCAACCCGCCATTGAGGCGGCGCCATCACCGCCGCCTTCCTCCTCGCCTTGCCGTCCTCCGAGGCTCCGGCCCATCATCGCCGCCCCTTTCCATCAAGCGCCAGCCGTCCGGCTCTCGTCACGGCGCCGACTCCAGAAGGATGGAGGAGATCAAGAAGGAGTTTGAATGCTTGATCTTGCGATTTGCTTGTTTGTTCTTGCGATGAATGCTTGCTTGATTTGTGAATGATCTGTGAATGCTTGCTTTTGTCTTCTTGATCTGTGAATGGATTTGTGAATGCTTGATCTGTGAATGTTTGAATGATCTGTGAAATTCTGAATGCTCGAACCGAACTGATGCTGCCCACGTACCGATGTCGTTTTTGCTCGGGCTCGCGAGCCAAACGAGCCAGCTCGAGCTCCAAACCGAGCCCGAGCCGAGCCCCTCTCCTGGCTCGTTTCTGAAACGAGCCAAGCCGAGCCGAGCTTACCGTTCATCCGAGCCAAAACGAGCCTGGCTCGAGCCAGCTCGGTTCGGCTCGTTCCCACCCCTACTTATGATCGTGCGGTACTTAGTCACGACTAGTCCATACTTAGATTCTGACGATTCGTAACTCCTTACGACCAATTTTAGTACTTAATTACGACCAATTTGTAACTCCTTATGACCAGTTGGTGATTACGTTCGACTAGTCTACGACCAACTTCGATCAGTCTACGACCTCAGCTTCGACCACTTCTACGACCAGCTCGTATCTCCATACGACCAGTCTATGACCTGCTCGTATCTCCATACGACCAGTTTTCGACCAGCTTCGACCAATTTATGACTAGCTCATATTTGGTCGAACTGAACGACCTGCTTGTGTATTCTCCCTTTGCCTCACGACATCTGGTTGAACTCCAGGTGAGATAATTTATCATCTATGGAATATTCAATACTTTCTCGATCAAGTATCAAATAACTTCATGTGGTCGACACTTCGACCACTAGTGGCATGGCCATGTACTTTCTTTATCCGATCACAATGAGGGGCCCAGAGACATCTCTCCTGTTATCTTAGGAGGGGCAAATTAAATACTATATCCCACTCGGTCACATCCTCACTTGACGTTTCATAGCATACCGAAAGCTACCTTTATAACTACCCGATTATGAGTAGCGTTTGACAACCCCTAAGAGTACTATTACACATGTAGGAAACCATACCGATCTCAGGTATAAGGATTATACATCATCATTGTTTGAGACCAACTGATGACACACGAAATCATAACAATCTCAACAGCGTCTCAAGGTGGGTCAAACTAACACCATGTTCTCTAACATGTGTACATATTATTGGTTTGATATCTCCATATCTATGACATGTGAAACATAGTCATCAACCAATACATATGCTAGTCTATTCATATGTGTTCTCATGTATTTTTGACTAGGGAACGTTTAAGAATAATCATCGCAGAAATACATAGTTTCACAATCAAGTCACATACTTGATAATAAATATTAACGATATTATTCTAGGAATAAGATAACATATTGTCGAATGTTACGAACATAATGAAATATAATCATCTTTATGATTGCCTCTAGGACATATTTCCAATAGATACACCTCAGCCGCAAGCTTGGCCTCCTCAACAACGATAAGCAACCACTGGAGGAAGCCCTAACCAAGTACTAGGACCCCTTCAAGGGCCCACTACCACAGACGGCGATTGAAGCCCTAACAACTCTATTTCAGCTGCACAATCCAATGGCACAGGAGACCAACGACGCTCTCATCGACTATGGAGGTCAGCAAAGCCTCGACCATTCGGGCATGATAGCCGACATGGCTACGCCCCTGGCTGTGGCACCCCCGGTCTAGATGACTCAACACGATCTCAGCACTGGTTCACCTTTTGTACTACCCCTACTACCGAACCGAGACTGCCGTCAACTATGCATGCTTGCTGTACAGTGTGTATCCATGCAAGACCTTCGTCGATCAGCCATTATAAGGCCATGCAAGACCTTCGTCGATCAGCCATTATAAGGCCATGACTAGCAGTTAGCCATGCACATGCATAACAAAAACTGAAATAGTAAACACATAAACTAATATCAAGGATTATTCAACAAACACAAAATGCGAAATCGTCCGCCTCCAAGAAACAAAACTCGAGAACGTCGACCAACATCAACCGTTCTACCTGGGAGAGGACACAGGCTTCGCAACTTCGTTCAAAGGCCGGTGATTGGAACGAGAGGTGGAATCCTCATCTTTTGGAATGAAGACCATACCGAATTAACAAACATTCACACAACCGGAGGCTGCCTGTCAGCAACAGTCTGCGTGCTTGCTTGCTCCACAACCTTCCGCCTCACCGCGGTTTATGGCCCCTCCAGAAACAAAAACAAACCGGAGTTTTTTGAAGAATTGCACGCACAAAAACCACTTCCTAGAGAAAAATGGCTAGTTTTAGGTGATTTCAACCAAATTTACCGAGCAACGGACAAGAACAATGGGAACTTGAACCAACGGCTCATGACTCAATTCCAGAACACTATAAATTTCTGTGAGATCCACGAAATCCACCTTCAAAATAGGAGACAGAGTATTATGTAACAAAGAGTGGGATCTAGCATTCAGATCCCACGTGCTCCATGCCTTGTCCACGTCACTCTCTGATCATTGTCCCCTCCTCTTAGCAAATGACAGCAGACCGGTGAGACCAAGAACCTTCAAATTCGAAACCTTCTCGACAAAGATGCCGGGTTTCCAACCGGTGGTCCAAAAAGCATGGGTGTAACCATGCGCGAACACAGAACCATATCACATCTTCTTCAACATGCTACAGAGAACGGCAAAGAGACTGAAACAATGGAGCAAATCCTTGTTCTCTGAGACGAGACTACGACTGCATATGGCCAATGTCATAATTCTACATCTCGATATGGCCCAAGAAAGTAGAGCCCTAACGCATGAGGAACGATAACTGCGGACTCAGCTGAAGTTAGAGTCATGGGACTGGCGATACTGGAACGGGCTAGGAAAAAAATAGAATTCGAGCATCAAAAACCTAAAAGAGTGAGATGCAAACACAAAGTTTTTCCACCTCAGAATAAATAGCCACCGGCGGAAGAACTATATACAACGACTAAGAAAAGAGAATGGATGGGCCACTAATCATGCTGAAAAAGAGCACATGATTTTCGACCACTTCTCCAAAACCCTACAAAGATCGGACGAAAGACGGCTAGATTTTAATTGGGAGACGCTTAACCTAGGACGCGCATCGCTACAAAGTCTTGATATGCTGATCTTCGAAGAAGAGATGCTCGCGGCAATATCACAAATGCCGGCCGAAAAGGCCCCAGGACCAGATGGGTACACAGGTTCCTTCTTCCAATCTTGCTAGGAAATAATCAAAGAGGACCATATGATACTCATCAACCGCCAACCTTCACTGGATAAATTCAACCGACGTTGTTCTCATACCAAAGAAAAATGGCGCAGAAGACATCTCCCACTACAGGCCAATTAGCCTGATCCATAGTGTGGCTAAGATAATCTCTAAGATCTTGGCAATCAAACTAACGCCACACATGCACTCCCTAGTTTCCTGGAGCTAGAGCGCTTTCATTAAAAAGAGGAGTATCCATGACAACTATATGTATGTACGAAACCTCACTAGACATTTCCATCACACACGGACTCCTACTCTGTTGCTCAAACTTGACATTGCAAAGGCTGAGCAGGGTTCTGGTGAGAGGACCCCTGACTTGGGCCGGTCGCCTCTCAACTCTCCTCCAAGGCAAGCCACAGCGCCCTGCCAGCTCTCTGCCCTCAACCGGGCGTTGTTCTCCAAGCCGGCAACGCCGATCCTCGCAGCCCCTACTGTGCCACTTCGCCAACCGCGTAGCTGCCCGGTGGGAAGTGTCAAGCTCAGACGCAGCTGCTGCTTAGCAAAAGGCCGAGCTCCATCTTTGCACCGGCCCAGAGGCCCTAGCACACAAACTTCGGCACTCTTCCAAGGACCAACGCTTACGGACGCTTGGCGCTCAAAGTTTACATGGACTCCTTCAAGGCCCCCTTCCGCCAGACTCGTCGCCGCCTCTCGGACCTCTTCAAGATAGATGTCATCTTACTGCCGGTGCGACGAAGCCCTTGCTAAACTGGGTGGCGGTGCTCCTCGAGAGCACGGTTCAAGTCTCTGCCCTCTGAGCACCACAGGGACTCGGCTCCTCCGTGCTCTGGTGGAGGCGGCCTAGTGAAGGGTCTCCCAGTCGTTGCGGTTGGTTCAGCCTGGAACATGCTACACATCCACACTGCTCCGGCACTCTCCCTGCTCGCGACTCAAGAAGTCTCTTGTTGTCTCCGTTAAATCGGTCGCCCACTCTATACAGAGTTGTGTTGGCCAGAGGGTGGGTCTCTTCCCAGGGCCCCCCAGCTTTTGCTTCTCTGTCGTTGTCGGTTTCGGCTCTGTATTTTGTTAGTCTATTGCTCTTCATGACTGTTCGACTGCTGCTTGTAAGACTGCCGTTTCTCATGGATGTTCAGTATATCAAGGATGCCAGGTTGCTTTGTTTTCTTCTGGGTTTTGCTCCGGTGTTTTGTTGGATTTCTGCTCAGGGCCCCCCTCTTTCCCTGCCCCAACTTCTCTCATTGATTGGCATCATCTGCTCCCCCGAAGCTCCATTTTCGCTGCCATCTCTTCGCCTCCTCGTCGCCACTCTGTCGCTTTTGTCTTCTCGACGGACTGTGTGGTCTGGCTCACTCTTCCCTTTGCTGTCAGGCCTTGGGGTGCAGATCTATTGCTTCACCTGTTTGTTGGCTAGGCAGCCTTCCAGTGGATGTATGTGCTCTCTGCAGGTGGCCGCTACTCACAGTTCTGGGACGTCCTACCGGGGAGCTTCTCTGGTGGTCTCCAGAAGTAGTCCTTTACCCGATTTCACTCCTCTGGCCACTCCCTGGCTTGCTCAACACATGCCACGACCACCTGCGATGCCTTGGTATGCTTTGTCATGACGCCTCCTCTCTGCACTGCTTTGTGCTCGTGGCTTCTACTGGGTCTTCCCTCCTTGGTGGTTCATACTTTCAATGGTGGCCTTAACCTCAAAGATTATTTGTTGGAATGTCGCGGGCTCAACACCGGTGCAGAAAGACTCGGTCTGCGAGACCTCACCTCCACAACTTGTCACCTCGCTCACCTGCGAGGAAACCAAGTTAAGTCAAGTTGACTAAGGCCTTGTCGATTCCTCGGGGACCCACCCTGAGCTTCGCCTTTAAACCAAAGAAATGCACGGGGAGGATCCTTCTCCTTTGGAATGAAGACTTCATTGAGCTTACTAACGGCACCAATCGATGTACAACCTCTCGGCGTCAGGACTTTAAAAGAGTGCAACTCGGCTTCCGCCTTACCACCGCCGTACGCCCCTCCCGAAGCTCCAATAAGGTGCCTTCCTTCAAGAAGTTGTCTCCTCGAAACCGCCTGGAACAAATTGGTTGATCCCGAGACTTCAACCTCATTTATCGCTACCGATAAAAGTAACACCAACTTCAATCCGCGACACCTAGCTCAATTCCGCAACACTCTCAACACCTGCGAATTAAAAGAAATTCACCTTCAAAATAGAAAGTTCACGTGGAGCAATGAGCACCGAGATCCTACCCTCGCCGTAGACCGACAGGTTTTTGCAACGGCGGCCGACTCCTCTTGAGGATTTCTTCCTGCAGGCGTTGTCTTCCTTGATCTCCGATCACTGCCCCCTGTTGTTGTCCAACATCCGCAGCCTCCTCGCCCCGGATCCTTCCGTCAAAACTTCGATTGCGATGCGGCCTTCTTCGAGACAGTCTGCAAATTCTTGGGAGGCACATTGCACATCACGAGCCGATGCACCGCTTGAACCACAAGCTCTCTTCCACGGCTTCTGCTCTTAAATCTTGGAGCCGCCATCTCTTCCCTCACTCTAAGCTCCTCCTCCACATGGCTTTAGAGCTGGTCCTCCGTCTTGACGTGGCACAAGACTGCAGAGCCCTTTCTCCCTAGGAATCAGCCCTGAGGGCAAGTCTCAAGAAGAGAGTCATGGGGTTGGCAGTGTTCGAACACTCCAGGAAGCGACAAAGCTCCCGCATTACCAATCTCAGAGAAAGTGACGCTAATACCATGTTTTTCCACCTTAAAGCTAATGGTCGGAGACGCAAAAATCATATCAATAAGCTCCAAAACGGTCCGGGATGGGCAATTACACACACAGAGAAAGAATCCTTAATCCATCAGCACTTCCAAGAAATGTTGGCCCTTGCCACGCCGCAAAGATGGACCTCAATCCGAGTCCTTCAACCCGCTGACCTCCATTGTCTTCGTTTGTTTTCTCTCGAGGCGGTTCTATCCGCTTAAACCAATCGCCAGGACAAAGCCCCGTGTCCCGAGGGCTTCACCATCAACTTCTATAAGTCCTGCTGGCGGATCATCAAATGACGTTATGGCTATCTTCGATAGCTTTCACTCCCTCCGTTCGTCACATCTCCACCTCCTAAACACCGCTAACGTTGTGCTAGTCCCTAAAAAGGAGGGGGCGGACAAAGTGCAGGACTTCAGGCCAATCAGCCTCATCCACGGTCTCGGGAAGTGGATTGCAGCAACGCTATGCTTCGGTGTTGCCTTTCCTCAACACCTTGGTCTCCCAAGCCCAGAGCGCCTTTATCAAGACCAGGAGTATCCACGATAACTTCATCTACATCCGGAACTTGATCAGAAGACTTCATCACTCTAACACCCCCACGCTCTTCCTCAAGCTTGACATTGCTAAGGCCTTCGACTCGGTTCGTTGGGACTACCTCCTCGACCTTCTTCGGGAAAAAGGTTTCCCCCACAGATGGACAAATTGGATTGCTGCCCTCCTTAGCTCGGCCTCGTCCAGAGTTCTCCTCAACGGAATCCCTGGTTTGGCGATCACTCACAGAAGGGGTTTGAGGCAGGGGGACCCTCTGTCGCCTTTCCTCTTCATACTGGCGATTGACCCCCTTCAACATTTGATGGAGTTGGCAACAGATTTGGGTTTCCTGGCTCGCTCGAGGGACCGCTTTGCCTCTCTTAGAACCTCCATTTATGCGGACGATGCGGCCATCTTCATCAATCCTATCGACTGGAACTTCAAACAACCACCCAGATTATCCGCAACTTTGGAGAAGCCTCAGCTCTCTGCACTAACCTTCAAAAAGCACGGTTCTCCGATTAGTTGCGATCACTTAGACTTGAACTCCATCCTTCAAGACTTCCCAGCAATTCGGCGCCCTTCCCGACCAAATACCTTGGCTTGCCGCCACCCATAAAAAGATCAAAAAGTGGACTTTCGGCCCTTCTTGACAAAGTGGCAAGCAGACTAGGCCGGTCCGGCAGGCGCTTCTTGACCCCGGCAGGAGAGTCACTCTAGTCAAATCTGTCTCTCCTCCATCCCTATTTACTACAGACGTCTTCCACATCCCCAAGTCGGTTCTTTGCGCCCTTGACCGTCTTAGACGTCGCTTCCTCTGGGCGGGCCACGAAAGCTTCTCGGGGGGCAAGTGCAAAATCAATTGGGCTTTGCAGTCCGCCCACCAAGCTCAGAGGTCTTGGTATTCTCAATTTTTCCTTTTTCTCTGTGGCCTTACGCCTCAGATGGCTCTGGCACCAGTGGAAGGCCCCTTCCAAACCCTAGAGTGGAACGGAATTACCTGTTAGAGGGGACCAGCAACCTCTTTCTGCTAGCCACACGTGGTTTCCTTTGGGATGGTCAAACAACTTCCTTACTGGTACTTTCGGCTCAGTGAGGAGGCCCCAAAGCTCGCCCCGCCGATTTTTGGAATTTCCAAAGGAGAAACAAAACCAGTGGCCTCGAGCCTTCAAAATGGGCGTTGGGTGCACGACATCAACATTGAGGGGCCTTTCAATCGACCATATTCGCCATTCAGGAACTCAGGCCAAAATCAACCGCATCCATCCTGTCCTCGGCTCCCAGGACGACATTGTTTGGAAATTAACCCCGAATGGTTCCTACTCCTCCAAGTCAGCCTACGCTTTGCTCTTCCTGGGCTCTATACGGACTAACTTCCAATCCCTCATTTGGAAATCCCACGCCCCCCCTAAGTGCAAATTCTTCGCTTGGCTAGCAATTCAAAAGAAGCTTTGGACCGTCGATAGACTGGAAGTCCGTGGGTGGCTGAACCAGCATTTCTGCCCCCTCTGTAGACACACTCCGGAATCGGCCCTCCACCTTTTTGCGCTCTGTCGCTTCTCCTGTAGAATTTGGAAGCAGATGGCAGACTGGCTAGGTTTTGAGAGCCTCCAGCCTTCATCTTGGCCCCCTTGCACGAGCATCCTGGACTGGTGGTCCAACGCAGCGGAGAGGGAAGGATCCCCTGCTAAGGCCACAAGAACGACCCTTATCCTGATCTCGTGGGTGCTTTGGAAAGAACGTAATGCGAGAATTTTTAACAACAAGGCGACAACCTCTCGCAACTCATAGCTCAGACATGAGGAGGGTAGATCTTGGTCCTGAGGGCCAAGAGTTTGGAGCTTTTTTTTCCCCTGTAATTTAGCCTCACTATTTTCCTTGTCTCTTACTCTTCTTTATTAATATAAACGGGCAACTCTCCTACCGGTTTTCCTTCAAAAAATAAGATGGGAGTATCTACTAGACTTGCTACAAAAAATAGGTTTCTCAAGCAGATGGAGAAACTGGATCATAGCCTTGCTATCCACGCCGTCTCGAGGATAACTCTAAATGAAGATATCGGGATTTACCCTATCGACCTGACATGAGAGGACTTGACAAGGGACCCCCTCTTCCCACTTCTATTCATTTTGGCAATCGACCTCTCACAGTAAACTCATCGGACACTAGCCACCGAAAGAGGGAGTATGCACAAACTAAGAACCCAGGCGACAAAAATCAGAACCTCACTCTACGCTGATGATGCGACCATATTCGTTGCACCGATCAAAGAAGACCTTGAGGCCATAGTCAGAATCCTTGACAATTTTGGCAAGGTAATAGGACTCAACAAGAACCTCCAAAAAAGCTCCGTGATGGGAATTAGATGCGAAATGGTGGATATGCAGAACGTCTTACAAAATTTCCCAGTAATGCAAACCGCACTACCCATCACATACCTAAGCTTACCGCTCATAACAAAGAAGCTACGAGCGATCGACTTCCAACCACTCGAAGATAAGGTGGCAGCTAAGTTAGCCGCATGGAAAGGGAAGCTTCTCACCACGGCAGGAAGGGCAACTCTAGTCAAGTCGGTTCTCACATCCCAAGCGATATACCACCTTACGTCAACCAGACCATCGAAGAGTGTCCTTCGACGTTTAGACAAACGACGAAGAGGCTTCCTATGGGTTGGGATGGAGACCACCTCGGGAGGGAAATGTAAAGTAAATTGGGAACGGACCTGCCATCCAAAGCGTTTGGGAGTCCTGGGAATACTCCACCTAGACAAGTTTGCAAGGGTGCTTCGATTGCACTGGCTGTGGGGGGAATGGAAGTGTAGGATCCTTAATGACAATCAGAGGGGGGTGAATGATTGTGGGAGATTTTTTGTACCTTAATCCACTCAAGATCTCACGTCGCATGTAATGGCAGCGAGCACACCTTGCTCTGGAATCGATTAAGTGCTGCTAGCTCTTGATGGAGAAATCCCTACTGAAATCGCTCTCAATAACTGCCGCGCGCTCACCTTGGACTCACTCAATGCTGGCAGCAGAACATGCCGGTCAGTACCAAACGCCAGACGCCAGCGCCGTGCTGCCGTTAGCAAGTATATATTCAGCCCAAATTGCCGACGACGTACGTAGGCACAGCAAGAGGTCGAGTAGACGCTAAAACCCGCGGATGCGGTGAGCGTGGATGCAGCCAGCCAGCCCTCCACGTCCCCCAACAATCGCTTTTGTCGAGTCGACCCAAAAGCAAAAGCACGGCAGCACCTTTTCTCTAGATTAACTCAACTCAAAAGGTGGTTTTTCTTCTACCGATTTTAAGCTCGTGATGACACCCAACACCACCCTCAAATCAATGGGGTAGAAAGTATTGGATAGATGAATAGCAGTCAAATCAATCAACCAATTAACTCAATGCAAGAACTTGTGCAGCAAAAGCATTGGTGATGCACTCAACAGGAACCATCAAACACATCTCACGGACGACATCACCAAAACACCGGCCAAGACGTCCCTCGCCATTGCTAGCACCAAGATTTTGCGGTCGCAAGAATCAAATCCGCCACCGCTTTTTTCTCAGAGCCGCCCTAATCTCTTCTCGAGATAATGGAGCAGACCAACAAAACTCTGGAGATCACGCCGCTAATAATGCGTTTCTTCTGGATAACCCCTAACAGCCGAGAACAACTCACCACATACGGCCACCACTTTATACTCAAGGAACAGTCTGTATCCTAATCACACACGGCCTCAATCACACGTGATTAGATCTAGGACTCCAGAACTTGTACCATACATGTACAGCCCAAACAGCCCATAATTCTAGTTTCCTAATTTTTCTTAGCCTTCCAAGTTTGGACACCCCAAAACTATCATATGTCGCAGCCTCCGGACTGCACAACCGTAGATCCAACACGCATCATCCATCTTTGATCTCCACATGCCCCAACTCGAGCTCGACCGTCTCCTCCAGCATCCTCGACCCTCTAGACCATGACTTCGCACCAAGCCATCTCCCGGTCACCGCCGTAGACCACGATCGCCTCCGAGTTACCCTGCACATGCAAAGACCAAAACACCATCTTTTTCCGACACAAGTTTTTCCCAACTTGACCGACATTAGTCCACACACGCCACACGCCTCAAATAATCATTAGTACTCAACATTGTCAATTATTCATCAACTAAAATATACTAGACCTAGCCACATGGTCTAACAGGAAGACACTGGAAAATTCTTGGGTGGGCATGGAGAACCCGTGTGATGAAAAGGACTTAGCCCTTTTTAGTGCTTGTACTCGAATCACCCTAGGGGATGGATGCTGAGCAAGCTTCTGGAATGCCGCATGGCTCAATGCAAAACGACTGCGCGACTTGGCACCCTCCATCTACGACATCTCCCGATGAAAACAACACTCGGTTCACAAAGCACTTATCGATGACAACTGGATAAAAGACATCAATCTCTCAGTCGGAATTATTCTACAACACCTAACAGACTTCATCACCCTCTGGGAACAACTCTAGACTATACAACTATCCCTGGGTACTAACGACCAAATAACTTGGAGATTCACGAACAATGGGACTTACTCGGCGGCTTCGGCCTACACGGCTCGGTTCTTTGGATCGATTGCTACATACCTTGACTCCACTGTATGGAAACATTGGCCCCCTCTGAAATGTAAATTCTTTGCTTGGTTGGCCATCCAGAATAGATTGTGCACTTTAGACAAGCTCCAACGATGGGGATGGCCAAACAACGGACTATGCATCCTATGATGAATACAACGCTTTGAGATGTGTGCGTGTGTTAACCCATTTGTGTGTAGGGTCTAATGGGTGCCCTAATAGAATATTCTCTAGGATATAGCCTCTACTATATAAGGGCTAAGTGCTGGTTGCACTTAGGATCCTTGGCCATTTAGATAACCTTATTTCGTGTTTTAGGGTTTGGGATGAAAGGAGGAGAGCTAGGGTTCTAGAGAGGGATTGAGAGTGAGTGCTCTTGGAGAGAGCTTTGTCCTCCTTGTAGGAGTGGCTTTAAACAACAATCATCCATATATCCAAATCAATCCAACCAGATTTCACAAGATGAGTCCCTATTTCGTTCTTGTGTTCATTCTCTCTATTTGATGTTTTTGGGGCTTTTCTTGATCTGGGAGTTTTTACTTGGTTTTTCCTCTTGATCTTGCTTGCTGGGATGTGTGGGGTATGATCTAAGGCCATCTTGATAATCATCCACCCACGAGCAAGCTTTTGGATCTAAGTTTTGGTTTTACCCGGTTTTGGTGAAGAAAGGGTGATTTTCGGGGGTTTTGCTCTTGAGAGCTTTTGGCTTGATTCTTCCTGTGATTGAGAGTGCTAAGACATATGGGGGACCATCCTTAGCCATCTTGGGTTGATTCCTCCCACGAAATCATCTCAATCACCATTTTCAGATTTGACCTGCTTTTGGAGCACCCTCCGCTCAATCTGAAAAAGATAGGAACTTTGGCATGGATCTATGTGATCCTTGATTGGAATAGGTTTCTAATATCTTATAGAAGGTGTGTCTCAAGTTTGGCGGAGTTTGGCTTCATAGATCAAAAGTTAGACCGATTTGAGTTTCAGTTTTCGGGCTGTTTGGGTTGTTCATCGTCAGGCTAGAGGTCAGACCGCCAATATCAGAGGTCAGACCGCCCCATGGAGCGGTCAGACCGCTAGGTTGAGAGGTCTAACCGTCCCAACTCTTTGTGAATTGAGTTTTTGGTAATTTTGGTTGTTTTGTTTTGGTTTTGATTGGATTCAATACAAGTCTTCCAACGTGCTTGTATATTGATCTTCGAGATTTTATAGCTATTGGAGTGAAATTAGTATTGAATTCAATTAAGGTGAAAAGTATTCGTGTTTCCTATTCACCCCCTCTAGTCGCCTTTCCGTCCTACAAGATCGAAGCCACACAACAGAACTACCACATGATATACACTGGCTTGAGTGCGAAGCGGATGAGCAAAAAGCGTCGCGGCTTGAGTAGGAGCGGTGTCGTCACATAGGACCAAGGCGGGCGCGAGGAGTGGCAAGAGCGAGAGGTGGGAAGCGTGGAAGGGGCAGGGAGCGGTGGCGGGCACGATGGGGAGGAGATGGGGATGAAGGCAGCGTGGGCGGGAGAGGGACCGGTGCCGCGGTAAGTGAGCGGAGCAGGCGTGGAGAAAGGAGCACATGGCGGAAGGCGGGGAAGACGAATCTGCGATGTTTGGAAGAGAAAGCGACAATGGGGAGGAGAGCGAAGGGGCCGGAAGAGGGAGGGAGAAGGCCATGGGAGCGAGGCCGATGGGGCGGCAGGGGAGCGACGATGATGCGGCGGCTGGAGAGGGTGGGAGCGGTGGCTGCAGGGGAGGGAGGCCGAGGGGGCGGTGGAGGAGGAAGAGGGACAGATTGGCGGGCCTGGCGTTGAAAGGCAGCGCTGGCAGAGAAGTACGGCGTTGGCGGAGAAGGACGGCGCAGGAGGGAGATGGAGGGAAGGGCGGCGCAGGAGGGAGAGGGAGGAGACAGGAGGCGGCAGGGAAGCAGCGAGGGGAGGGGAGCAGCGACGCGTGATGGAGTGAGAGAGGAGGCGCGAGGAGGAAAGTAAGGAACCAGGAACAGGATGAGGATAAGGTCTGGGGCAACGTGGGCAGGTGAGTTCGTGAAGCAGCGACGTGGTGCGTCCATTCGCAGCAAGCGCAGGCGGCCGTTCGGACCAAGCGCAGGAGCTCCATTGTGGCCGGCCGATTCGCATCCGACGGTCGCCATTTTTCGGGGTGATGTGGCCAGGGCCGCTGAGCTCCCTTTCTTCCAAGAATTATGTTTAGTAATTAATCGTAGGAAACTCCTTCACGAGAATTGTTATATTAATCAGAGAAAAGAAAAAAAAAAGGTTAGAAAATTCAGACATTAATCGAGAAAAAGAAGAAAAAAAACCTAAACCATCAATCATGCGATCTGAATAATATAACTGTTGTTATTTCTACATACATAGTATCATGGATTCATGCTTCAACGTGTATGAATCAAAATCTACCAACAGTTATTTTTATTGTTGTGGCCGAATCACACGCAAGGAACACATGTGCACAGCGTGGTAGAACACATGTTTATATAGAATTGTAGATATAGGGTATACGAACGTAGCTTGCGTAAGACTCTCTCTAGGTTTTTTTTTGGCATATCAGTCAAATTTTCAGCCGTAGGATCAAAACCAACTTAACTTGAATTGTTTCCATGTTGCCAAAAAACGAAGCATGACACATGATTAATGAGCCCGTAGAAAATTAACGGGTCAGTTATTCTTAAAGGGCCGCGATTTATAGGCCTTTTTTTCGTTTTTATTTTCATCGTTTGCAAAGCCTATTAACCACAAAAGTTAACAGGCCATTAATCTTAATGGGCTGCAATTTTACGGCCTTTTATTATCCTTCATTTTTGGCACTTTGCATCATTCTGTCAGCCCAAATAGGAGAAAAAAAAAGAGCCTGTAATATTGGAGTAACACAGAATTGGGCCATTCCTAATGGGATGTAAATTCTGTAAACAAACTAAAAGGAAAAAAGCCCAAAAAAACCTCCGATCGAGTAACAGCCAACTTGGCCGTCAAGTCAAGTAACAGAACAGATGGAAAAGATGGAAACCTCGGTCGATCGATCAATGGAGGAAAACCAAAAGAAAAGCACCAAAAAGAACATGGGAAAAGAGAACAAAAAAGAAGAAGAGAGGTATAGTAGGAAAAACATGGAAGAGAGCAAAGGTATGGTTTAAAAACCTAGTAGTTGCTGAAAATTCTTCTGTCGTGACATGCAAAAGGTGGTTGTCAATTCTCTTGCTGCAAAATCATCTTTGGTGCTCCAACAAAACTACTTTTTCCCTGGTTCTTGGTTCTTGAAAATTTTAGCACTGCAACAGGTAATCTCTTCCTTCCAACAACAGCATGTACTGGTTCCTGGTTCTTGGTTCTTAAAGATTTACAGCATGTACTAACAATCTAGATTTGAGTTGTTAGGATACATGAGTTTGTACTCAGAACATGAATATGACATTACAAAAATTACATTCCAAAAAATAGTTTACATAAATATTAATTTTGTATAAACAAGTAAATTTACATGTAAATACAGAACCATACCAAACCCACTCTAATGAGATGTTTGCCATATATTAGAGAATGAAATAACCAAATTTACATGAAAAATACAATATGATAACTGGTGGAACTCAATTCAATTGAAGTAACAGGAATGTCACAATCATCACTGAAAAATAATTCGACAAAATTAAATTGAACACAACAAAACAAAGTTTGCAATAAAAAAATTACATTCCCAAAAAAACTTACATAAATATTAATTGTATAAAAACAAGTAAATTTAAATGTAAATACAGAACCATAATGATGAACCAAACCCACTCTAATGAGATGTTAGCCATACATTAGAGAATGAAATAAAAAAGACAAACAGGATCATGTACTAATACTCCCAATTTTTAGGATGCAGAACAAAGACATTTGATGAGTTCAGAATAATGAATGATGATCCAAGAACAGTAAGTTCCTCATTTAATGACAGTGAGCATTTCTTTGTAGATTCACAAAGAAATCATTAAAAAAAAGGTGCATATAACTGGTTTCCTTAAATTCTTGACAGGAAAGCATGAGCTATTATTTGCATAATCAGGTTCAAAATCAAGGTGAATGGAGTTCAGATGACACAGAGAACCCCTTACTGGTAGGGAGTGTAAGTATTTGTTAAGTGTATGAAAAAAAATAAGATTTAACAACAAAAAAAAAGAAACAACAAAATATTTTTTCTCGCAAGCAGGAGAGAGTAGCTACACAAATCTATTGCAACGAATCATTGACTGCAATGATGCAACCCTCAAAGAATATCGGATACATATTTTTTTTAAAACTTCAAAACTAAAACAATGCTAGAACATAATGATATATGAGTCACTTTAAATTTTTGGTTCACAGCATGGAATCACAAGCTACACAGGTCTTTTGAATGCTTCACCTAGTTTTGAGGTAAAAAAAAGTGGTGAAATATTGTTAGGTCCAACCGCATTGGATCAACAATTTACTTGAATTACCAATACATGCAGAACTCAATGACATTGACAACAAGCAGAACAAGGGAAGAGTATACACAAATTTCAAGGTTGGGAGTTGAGGTATATTTCTTGAAACCGAATTACATAATGATAAGTACTTTGTTACAACAAAATAATACAATAAATTTGGTGAAAATTAATCGTAAGTAGAACTGGTCTCTGAGAACAAAGACCAACTTAGAATATTTTGCTTATGTAACATTCTTGAATATTGATGTAAACAAACTATTAATGAATCACATGAGTTAGGTAATTGTTAACAAAAATTAACAGTTGTGCAGTCATGATATGACCATTCTATTGTAAATTTTAAAAAAATTGTTTTCTCAAACTCATTAGTAAAATATAGCACAAGACAAGAATCATACAAACCAAGTTCGAGCCCAAACCTTAAGGTCGAATACATTGAACACAAAAAAACCTACAAAATCATGGATAGGAAATTTAAAACATTATGACAATTGGAACAACACTGAAGCAACTATGAGCTAGTATTGTACAGAGCTCTGGCAATACTTTAACTGAAGACAGAGCACTGAAAATAACAGGGAAGTAAGGAAAATATTCTTGTAAAAGATAATATGCAAACTATTTCATGTAGACTATGACGCACTTAACTGTTAGCTTCCAACTGAAAATGACAAACAACCTAGAAGAATCCTGACGATTGATTATTCTTCTTAGCATAATTAATCAAAAGCATTGCAAAAATTTAAAACAACTACTCCAGCAGAAACAATAACACTAGTAGGACTATGTAAAAAATTGACAACTAAGACTTTCAACACACTGTACATTACATACATATAACATCACTACATAACTAAAAAACATATGTTGGGGGTGGAGGCAAAAGAACACAAACTGTAACTATGTTATGGAGAACACAACTAACAACATAAAGAAATACTACATTCAACTAAGAATCTTAGAAGAATAAATATCTATAAAATACATTAGGTACTGTGAGAGTCAAATTCAATGCCACAAAATCATGGATAGAAGTTTTTTTAAAAAATAAGACATTATATCAAGAAAATTAAAGCTAAAGACAACACAACAATAACATGGCTTTGAATACATGAAGTACTAGTTCGAACATTGACTAAACAATGAAACTAAGAAGTAACAAAATTTACATTTCAGCAAATTACAAATTTCATAAAATAAAATTTCATAAAATAATAATAATTTAGATGTAAAAAAGTACTACAAGATCAAAAAACCTATAATGTTAATTTTAAGCAGCCAAATAAATTGTAGCAATATCTTCGTTTAGTTTGTGTGGTTGCTACAATATCTTCCTTTTACAACCTTACTACAAATAAAAAAGGAATGAATTAAGACCTAAGATGCATATGTTTTTTCAAACTCATCAGTAAAATTTTAAATATGAATTTAAGCAAAAATGGAAAAAAAGAAATTCTTAAATGAACTAACAAACTATCTTCATTATGTAGGAGAGAAATGGTAGGGAGATGAAGTCAAATTATGAAGAACCATACGAAAATGATGAGGCGACAACTATGCAAGAACAGGTAAGAAGCATGCATAAAGTTGAAAATTTTAATTCCAATGATTGACATAATGAAATTTGCAAAAAAAAAAAGAATACTAGGATGTTGAAGACTTTAAAGGAATGGTATGCAATACTAAATGTTGAAGATTTGCTGGTTCATTTTTTCGTAGGTCTGCTGGTTCAGTATTGCATACAACTATACAAACTAAATGTTGAAGATTTTAGAGGAATTGTATTTTCACTTTTTTCGTAGGTACACATACATTTGGACACATACAACACGTAAAAATGAAAATACCTACGAAAAAAGCATGTTTACACATTTACATAATTCACAATATGTGCTAACAATAAAACAAAAATAAGGATCAAATTTGTTTTCAAAAATACTGTGAATCTGCCGCACTTTCATATTACAATGAACTGACGAGATGAATACCTATTGATTTACAAGTAAATGATTCCAGCTCCTTGGATGACTTAAATGAGTATACAAACAACAATAATACAATTTTATCAAGTCCATTGTAGGTAAAGTACAATATATAATTGCAAAAAATAATATTGTAAAGCAGCCAAAGATAGAAACAAATATAAAACATACAATTTAAGCTATTACCGGTGAATTTTGCAGATGAAATCCTTGGACCAGTCAAGGAGTGCAATTGAAGAGGACGATAATGCAACCCACTAGGGCCTGGATATATTCAGATGCATAGACGAAGATGAGGTTAGTTGTGGCATAGTTGTAAAGAGTTGATTTTTATTAACAAAACATTACTTTTATGGAACTTTACGTGCTAACAAAAAAATGCAACATTGTAGGATGAGGTTGGAGAAAATGCAGTAGATAGTCAAACGGGAATTTCAGAGAGTTGTAGAACAGAAAACGAAACTAAGAATGAGAATATGGTAGGAAATCAAGGACAGGAAAATGAAGTAATAAATGAGGAAGACCTAGAAATTCTTCGAAAATGAGGAAATAGCAGCAAGCCAAGGAAATGATGTGACCATAGACAACAAACACATACCATAGATGGGGATGGATTTCAAAAGTTCAAAAGAAGCTCACGATTTCTTCAACTTTTATGCATATTTACGTAACACCCCAGCCCGACAAAGGCTTGGAATGTTACTAAAATAACATTAAATAAATCTAAACTAAGACAATTTACTGAATTTCGGCAGAACCTCCTTTGTATAGCTAAACTATACGGAGGTTCCAACAGTTAAAAAATATCATAACTAAATATTCTAACATCTAGTATCATCAATAAGCATTCAAAACATGCTAATCAACTAAAGCATATTCAAAGATATCCAAAATATGCTAGTCATCATTATTACAAATAATCCGATGCATGAAGCATAACCATAATCAATCCTTAAGCAGTTTGCACATTTATTAAGGTACGATCTAAATTTAATCAACTTTAAAGACGCGTGGCAGTGTGTGAATCCAACTCAAGTCTATTACCTCCCATGCATGTCGTTCTTGCAAAGGGTACCTAAAAGCACAACAAAAGTAAGAGTGAGCCCAAAGACTCAGCAAGTACCAATAATAAATATTAAACTCACAATTATAGCATCAACATCCAATTCCAAAGCTTTACTCTAAAACATATCACATGTTTATGTAATGCAAATGTGTAATGCATCTTTTTCTTTTTTACTCTTTTCTCATTTTACCGGTAATGCGGGTATACAACTGTCGATGTATACCCTTGCCTGTGCCCTCTAGCACAGGGACCAAGAGCCTATACTCCACAAGTATAGGGACCACAGCCCATCATCTTCATCATGGGGACCTCTAATCAATGCCCACACTCCACGAGTACGGGGACCACAAGCCCGTCATCCACATGACGGGGACCTCAATTAAACATACTTGGTCACCACGTGACCAAGTCTCAATTATGCTCCCAATGTGCACATGTACAGTTACTCTATCTTTCAATAACATGTATAGCAACAGCATCATACATGAATAACACTTAATCATATCTCAAGCATTCACCATCTTTAATCATACATATCACACTATCAACCATGCATAGCTAATATGTATCAAAATACTAGCACTCACTATCAAACATTCATAATTATTCTATCAATTAGAGTACTTGCCTCAACCGTGTGAGAATGGAGAACGTGAAGGCGGTGCTGCCCCCGGGACCAACCCCACACCTGAATTAGTTTAGCAAACGCTCTAAGATAGCAATACTAGACCAATAACAAAACTAGAAGTACAAACGAACTTGTTATACTCTTAGCACAATCCCAACTCCAACTCCTAAATGTCGATCTGTCCCCTCTGTGGACAGTCATAATAAAAAATTCACATATTTTAGTACAGGCATCCAAATGGGGTATTCTTGGACTTTCTGGAAAGTTTATCAAATTCTCCAACTAAACTTAGTTGGTGAGCCTTCCAGATTCAGCCATTTACAGCCCCTAAAAAGCTAATTAACAGAACACCTAAATTGCGTCGGGTTTCTGGACAGTAATATTAAAAACATCATATCTTTCAGTAAGATTGTCCCAATTTCGTGTTCTTTAGCTTTCTGGAAAGCTGAGCCATTTATCTACATCTTTCGTTATAGTGAGCTCCTCTAAATTTTTTCTTTAACTATCCGCTTAAGTTAGATTACTAAAAACTGTCAGAATACCGACAGATTTGCAGAACAGTGGCGCTACGAAATTCATAACTTTTGAACCGTTCGTCCAAATGACATGATCTAGTACTCTACGAAAAGGTATAGACGTCGCCTACAATTCTCTAGGAGATGTCTAGAATAGATTCTGCCGTTAAGCTACTGAAAAACGCCGGCCAATCCTATTTTCTCTAACAGATCTTATTACCGACGAAGCTAAATAATCAATTAATCGACTAATCGCAAGTGTATCGGATCTTACCCTTGAAGAACCGCTGAAGATCACGAACCCAGCCTGTGATCTCTCTCCTTCTTCTTCCTCTCTTCCTTTTTTTTCTTCCCTTCTTCCTCCCCCTTGCTGATCTTCCTCTTCCTGGCCGGCATCAGTGGAGGAGGCGGTGCTCTGATGACTCGGCGTGCTCTGATGATACAGCAATGGCGCATAAAGGACCGTGAGCTATAGTACCATCTAGTGTTTGGGTGGCCTTCCCCCCTTCCTTTTAAGGTCGACCAACTCAAATGGGCCAAGACACCGTGGGCCAAAGGCCCAAGTTTTACAATCAGAGCAAAAATGCCCCTCTAAAACCTCCAATTCTTTCTCTAATTCTATTTAATTTCAGTACTAATCACTTATTTATTTTATGTTAAAACGGGATATTACATTCTACCCCCCTTAAATAGAATTCGACCCCGAATTCTACTTGTTCTATTCGCAAGAACACCACAACTGAAATTAACAAAGAAGTAACACGCATGCCGATGCGAATAGCTCGGATAATGCTCACAGATCTAGACTTCACTCCCAAGTGGCCTCTTTCTTAGACTGGTGACCAAAGCACTTTTACATACTGACGTATAACGCCTCATCACTCGTCCCGACCTTTCTAGACCCACTCAACGGACAGGACTCGAAGGTACAGTCTTACTTGTTGGTCGACGGCTCTAACGAAAACTCATCCTCCGGATCTCCCAGGTACTCCCTCGACACCGGGTTGTACAAAACATTATATACCCCGATCCAGGACTCGAGACGGTTCTAGCGAATAGCTATCTTTCGAATTCCCCGCAACTTCCAGAACAACCAAATATACTTTGGACTATCTTTTTCTTCGGGACCAAACCACATAACTTGCACGTAAACATATGAAACTCTTTTTCCATCTCTCAGTCGGTCTCTTCATCATAACGAGGAGAACCTCCGTTAAGCAACGACGCGCAACGCAATTTATTTTAATCAAACTTTAATAATCAGATTCAACTGAAAACAAAGGATTCACAATGCAGTTCCAACTTTCCTCCAAAACACTCAAATCTAAAATCGAAGATTCCTCATGAAAACCTTTTCACATTCCAACTAGGCGCTTTGTAAATAAACTCCACATAAACCAAAAAGAAATCACTCGAATGCTCAAATCAAACACTTCATTTATTTTCCTGAACCAGAAAGAACCACCTTGCCAACATAGAGTCAACTCAAATTGTACATGTTCTCCGTCATAAAACCCAACTCAACTAAGAACCAATAGAGCACTTCTCTACTCGAGAGAACATTCTTTTCTCAGATGTTCTTTTTAGAAATAAACCCTTTTCCAAATCATGGGTTTTCAAATCATCACACTAACTCCTTCCTCTTAACCAAAAACCCCAAGACAATCCTCGAACCGGAAGAATAACCATACTTATTTAGAGAGACTCTACTAATCCACAAAAGGATTCTCTGGTCCACTCCCCTATACCAAAGGAATTATTTTGATAAATAGTTTCCAACACCTCAATAAATATTGTTCACCCACAACCACATCACCTCATTCTGTTATGGATAATCAACTGGAACTTCTCAGCGCACACTCTCATTTATTACAACAAAAGGGTTCTATCAAAGATCATCACACTATTGGAATCCACTTTTATTCTACTACTTCTACACATAGTCATTGAGCAACTAAGGGTCTAGTATGGATCACCAAACCCAAATTCAATCCCCAAGGCTCCTATAAATATAATTCGGTGTAACTGATACGAAACTCTCAAATCTAATGACTAAAATTCACACAATCTAAACACACTCAATCATTAGCACCGACATGTAATTATATTATCGACCAAATTATCTTTAGAGAGATTCTAACTCCCAAAGGGTTACTCACTGAAGCCAAGTCATACTTGACAACAACTCCACAATCCCTGTTGTCTCTTTAATTGCCATAATGATTAGATTACTTTGCTAATTCCCACTCATTAAACCACACCATCATAAATCACCTACACAACCTCGCAAAGTTAATTACCCAATCGCGATACTCTAATAAATTTATCAAGGTTCCATACTTTTGATAATCTCATCATTCCAACATGGACAAAGGTTCTTGGATTATAATTCGCCATAGGTTCCGCTAGTTGTAATAATAATCAATTGTATTCCAACGACAAGCATTCCATTTAAATAGAATTCTCTCCAAGAGTTGTGAGAAAAAACCAGTTCACCTTCTACTATTCTTCAAATAGATTGGTTCCCAAAATCTCACCACTACCATAAACTTGTCCACCACCAACCAGTCGCCATATTACACCTTATAAGTCTTGGCAACACAAGTTCTGACAGATTCTAGTTTAATCTTCGGGTTTGGAAACGGGAAAATAAACGACGAATTTAGAGACTTTGCATAACTCGAATGTTGTAGATAATCTTGTGGGGTTTCCATAAAAATATATTTCGTTATGTTTGGAGTTCAGAGGAGGGAGTTAGGGTCATTTTACTATTTAGACAGCGAGTATTGTGCCCGGTAAAGTTCGGTTAATGGCGTCGATTTTGCGTATAGGTTCGATGGTGATTAGTTTGATGTGTTGGTACTGTGGTGGTATGTTTTGAGTGTGTTTTAATTGCTTATCCAGGGAATGTTGCCTCAAGCACCGTGCTGCCATCACATCACCCGGTTCCTAGAAGTTAAAGAGGCAAGTGCATAGTAGAACAGTGAACAACGGGTGATTGTCGTTGTCTTGTTGATTTATTACCATGTGATTTAATTATGCTTTCGTTAATTTATTTACTTTCCATGGTAATATTGATGAAATGAATGAGATTGTGTTGATGATGCAATTACCATGGGGATGACATGGTAAAGTTAAAATTGATTATTGAACAATTGCATCATTCACTTGCATAAGGACCAGGGCGGTGAGTACTGCCATGATTATGGCTAGTCCGGCGTGCCCCGTGTTAAAATCCTACAGAGGTAGGGACTCCACCCTCAAGAAGGTGGGGGAGAAAAGTGTGTCACTGGCTGGTGAACACTTCGCTATACTGGTATCAGCTGAAAGATGTGCATCGTGGCATTTGCATTCATGATAAAGATATTGATGAGAATTGAGAATGGGGAGTATGAGATTTATGATAATGCATTAAATATTTAATGAACTTGTGTATTTACCGTGGTATATTGTACTTACTGAGTCGTGGACTCACCCTTGCTTTATAATTGTTTTAGGTGGTCGGTGACAGTGGGAAGGGATAGCACACATAGAATAATTGCACTCACTTCAAATACTTGAATTACATGGCCATGAGAACGTTTAACATAGTGTGATGATTATTCTTTCTAGGATTTGATAATCATTGAATAATCCTCAGTGATTGGTTGGAACCGATTTATTCATTCATTAGACTGTGTATGGATTGTTTATTGCCTATTGGTTCTTTATTCAATGTCGCTATCTAGCATGTTGATTCTTATACAATTTAGTTGCATTTAATATTTTCTATCGTGACCCATGAACGGATTTTTGTTCGTTGTGTGCTTGCTGGAATTTATTGCAATAAGTGTTTTCAAATTAGTAGTTGATGTAGTTGAGTGGCATTCCAGACTCAACATTGGACCGTGGTGTAGTGCCAGCCTTCTTCCTTCTCCTTTCCCATCTTTCGGCCACAACATCAACATCAAGTTGTCTCATGACAACTATCTTCTATGGAAGGCACAGTTTACGCTTTCCTCAGAAGCCAGCAGCTACTCAAATACGTCAACGGCACCGCTGAGGTGCCGACAGGGACAATCACGTAGACCAATGAGTAGGGAGGTACAAGTCACCAATCCGGATTACCAACTGTGGCTACAACACGATCAATATGTCCTGAGCACCTTTCTTTCCTCCTTAACACCAGAGGTTCTTTCACAGACGTTGTTCATGTACTGCACGCGAAGTTTATACTACGCTGGAACGCATGTTCGCGTCTCAATCTTGAGCGAGAATAATGCAAATCCACATCCAGCTCTCTAGTATGTAGAAGAAGGACACGGCTACAAATTACTTCAACAAGGTGAAGAGTCTAACCAACACTTTGGCTGCGATCGGCCAGCCCCTGGAAGAAGAAGACGTGATCATCTACCTCCTTGCTAGACTTGACGGGGATTATAACCCGCTTGTCACAACCATCATCACAAGAAATGAGCCAATGGAACTTCATGATGTGTATTCGCATCTTCTAAGCTATGAGATGCGGATGGCACAGCAAGACGTACGTCGCTTCCAAGGCTCCTTGTCCTCTGCCAATCTCGCCTCGCGCAACTACAACAACAAAGGCGGCGGTAGAGGACGAGGCCGTGGCCATGGCTAAGGACTGGGGCAGCAGCAGTCAAGGGAGAACCAGAACTTGCCCAAGCGCAACAATGGCGGTCGCCCTTCTTGTCAAGTCTGTTGCAAGCCAGGGCACTCTGCCCTAAGATGCTACCACATGTTTGATCACTCCTATCAAGATGGAAGAGTAACAGCTGTAGCAACCTTGTTGTACATAGTTGATTCCAAGTGGTATGCATACATCGGCGCTACAGACCATATCACATCCAACCTCAACAAAATTAGCACGAAGGAGAAGTACCACGGCAATGATCAAGTCCACACCACAAACGGGACAGATACGACTATTGCACATGTTGGTCACTCCAAGTTCCTTACACACAAATATCCTTTGCATCTTAAGAACATTCTTCATATCCCTCAAGCCAAAAGAAGATTACTTTCATTCAGAAACTTGCTTCTGATAACAACATATTTTGAGTTTCATCCTCGCTCTTTTTGTGTAAAGGATCAGGCCACCAGGGACACAATTTTTAGAGGTCAAGGGGGGCCTCTTACCGCAGCCATCCAACCCTAACCCTTCGCTCAAGCAAGCTTTCAGCGCTGTCAAACTTTCTTACGAAGATTGGCATTCTCGTTTTGAACCAAAACTTGTCTAGGAATCACCTGCAGAGTTTTTGGCTCATTTGGTATTGTTTAGCATCGAAATAGCAATTCTAGCCTACTACAGAGAGAATCTGCAAAAGTAGCACCGTAGACGTGCTGGCAAGCGACACGTGCCCCCTGCCATGCCCCACCGCGCGACAAGCGCAAAAACAGTGTCCTTGCCTGTAGAAACACTATTAATAGACACTGTTCACCAACACTGCATGTGCGCGATTTTTTTGGTGTCGCGCGTTGGGCACGCGGTAGGGGCACATGTCGTCTACTAGCATGTCCGGTGCCATTTTTGCCTATTCACTCACGGAAGAATATTTTTGTTATTTCGTCACACAACTACGCCATTTTAGCCATAACTCTCACTTGCATGGGTCAATCCCTCCATACATTGGAGCTATACAAAAGCTGGAATCCCTTGACTTGTCGATGAATGCAATTTCACACTTTCTGGTGAAATTCCTTCGAGTGTAGGAGATTTAACCTTCCTGAATGACTTAAACCTATCTTATAACAATCTTTCTGGAAGAATACCTTCAGAATCAATTGCAAGTTCTTCCTAATCCAGAATTTATCTACATTGGTAATACAGGTCTCTGTAGGCCTCCTCTTTCCAGGAATATTTGAAGAGATGGGTGTAACACCCTAGCCTAACACAGAGCCCAGAATGTCACTAACCTATGTTAATTACTAATTTAAACATTAATTTATAATAAATTCCAGCAAGCATATCAAGATTAAATCCCGACCACGGGTCACAAGATGAACGTTTAAAATAATACTAATCAACTAAAGAATTTACCAACTAGTCTCAAGCATTATTCTAGGCAATAAATAAGTCCATGAATAACGATCTAAAGGGAATAATCAATGTCTCTAGATTTATAAGGAATAACTCTAAATAAATATTGAATGTGTAGTTATTTCACATGTGGCGCTTGTGATCTATTCCCTCTCATGTATGTTGCCATCAACGGTCACCTAAAAACAGCAACAGTGAGTCCAAAACTCAGCAAATACATAATAAAACCATAAACAACAGTTTATCAACCATAATCAAGGTTATCATCATCATCTATCTATTTAATATCATTCTCATACTCAAATAAACAAGTCATATTCCATTTAGATAAATTTGCATAATTTAACAATTCACTCATATATGCGAATGCACTATCATGCTCATACTCATATGCATCTCATCAACTGATACTGGTATAGCGGAGTGTTCACCCGTTGATGACACACTCTTCCCCTGTCTTCGTTAGGATGGGGTCCCTACATTGTAAAACTTTAACTAGTCTCTACAAATGTAAGATTTTATCTAGAGCACTCTGAACTAGTCATGTATCTTTCTCACCGACCTCACCGGAATAGTTACATGGCTTTCTCACCGACCTGGCTCGTGCACTATTATCATGATGAATGTAAATGATGCAACACTATAATTTATCATTTACACAACTCGTCTTGTTAACTCAATATCTCATTCTCATTATCTCAATATCATAATCTCATAAACTCAATGGCATCAATATCAAGTAAATGAATAAGCTTAACGAAAGCACTTAACGAAAGTATAATAAATAACATGATAGTAATATCAATGACAATGACGAACAACTCATTGTTCATCACTCTATCATGTACTTGTCTCTTAGCCTTTAGAAGTCGAGTGACAAAATTGTGGCACAACGCTTGAGGTCACGGTTCCTGAATAAGCAAGTAATAACACCCACTAATAAAAAAAACCATACCACCACAGTACCAAAACACTGAACAGATCACCCTTGTATGTCTACGCCAAAACAACATAATTTACTCGATTCTACTGGATGCACCACCCGCTGTCCTAATACTAAAAAGGCCCTATCTCCCTCATCTGAACCCCAAATCTATCAAACCAATGCTTTATGGAATCCGCGCAAAAAATCCTACAACTTCCAAGTTATGACAAACTTCTGATTCTTCCATTTCTTCCCCGTTTCCTTCCCGAAGACTACCCCAGCAACATTTCGCTTGCTACTTCGAATCTAGTGATCTAGACCTTTCTGGAAATCTAACGAAATTATCTATATCTTTCCTAACTAGACTAAACCCTAAATCTAAATATAAATACCCTTAATTCCCTCGCAAGGTTTTGCAGCGCAGTTCGACGAACTAGGGCTTTACAAAACCATCAATCCCCATGACCAAACTACTCCATACCTTGATTAATCAACCATCTAAGATCAAAACAAGGCTAAACAGAATATTACCCACGAAAATCGGACGACAATCGTGGACGAATCACCAAGCCCTAACTTTCCTCTCTTTATTGCCTTCTTTTCTTCTTCTCCTTTTCCCTTCCCTCCTCTTCTTCCTTGGCGATAACAGACACGCTTGCACTTGCAAAGAGAGGATCGGCAAAGAACCTCAATAGCCCATGCATGATGTATGCAACTCCCTTTTCTCCCCTCTCTTTCTCTCTCTTGTCTTTCATTGGTGGCCGTAAGCATGCATGCAACTCCCTTTTCTCCCCCCCCCTCTCTCTCTCTCTATCTTTCTGCTGGCTGGCCGTAAGCATGTAAAGAAGCCATGCATGCTGCAGTAGGGAAAAGCACATGCAGTCTGCAGGCTTAAAGTACTAAATGTAGCAGAGAGGCAGAGGGCAAAACTAGCAGATCTTGTGAGGAATTTGCATTAAGCTAGCTAATTGCATGCAGCAGCAAGGAAACAGAATTTTTTTTTTGAATAATCTATTTTTTATTCGAAATATCAAAAATATTCCGGCAAATTTGTTTTTTACAAAAATATACGTCTGTCGCCCAATGCTTGGGCGATTTCAATGCTGATCGCTTGAGCAGGTTTATGTCGCCCAACAGTTGGGCGACTGGTTCACCTCCCCAGGCATTGCCGCTTTCAGTCGCCTAACCGCCGGGCGACAGGTCCAGTCGCCCAACCCTATGGCGACAGGAGTCCAGTCGCCCAACCCTATGGCGACAGGAGTCCAGTCGCCCAACCCTATGGCGATAGGAGCCCCCACTTGCTTTTTCCCTTTTAATTATTGTTTAATTCAGTTGTAATGAATATTACATTTGGTAGGTTAATTAAATTTAGCAAATCTGATTATATGATGTTATTTATTTTGAAAATAATAGTGTTGTCACGATGTTGGTTGGTCTGTTTGTTATTTTCGTACAATATCATGGGTACGAAATTTGTCAGACTCGCAATAACATTTTGTGATCGTTGTATATTGTTGTAGTACGGTAAATTTCTGTTGAATTTTGTGAGGACGATTGAGACAGTAATGATATGTAAATACAAAGGTAAGTGATATTACGATGCGCGAGGGAGTCTCTCCTCGATGAAGTCGTCTGAACGTATATGCGTATGTAGGCACGTAGTCGATGTCGTACTTTATGGAGCTTATACAGAATATAAGTGAAGGGCCGAAACGCTCATTGTGATTATGAAGATGACCTAAAATATGGAGGATTCAATGTGCGTGCGAATGGTTCTTTTGGGATTCCACTAGAAGAGGCATACTTGCAATATAGTCTTGCTTTGATGGGTCTCCTAACCGAACTACATTAGAATCCGCGATAGAAGCATCGTTACATGGCATGATGGTTCGCTAATTGCTTTAGTCATCCTCGCTACTACTACGGTACATTGTGACACAAGCATCCGGACCATGTAAGTATACATGCCTTTAGGGGATAGTAAAAACATAGGGGTAGGACGGGGACTACTACGTAATGACCGACCTCATGCGTGGACCGGGGCCATTTTCCTTCCTTGCCGCCTTAGCGTTGAACTCCTCGGCCTTCCCTTCCCTTGTCGCGGGAGTGTCCACGCTCGGTCGGTATATCAAGTCGCCCATATCCTGCGATTCCATGATATAAGTACACCGTATATTTGAAATTGTGAAAAGGATTTACATTCTTCATAACTCACGTCGTCGACACGGATTACGCCGGCGGCCGGATACGCCATGGCGGCCGGCTCACCGCTGAGCCTTTCCCTTGCCCTTGTCGCGGATCGCCCACGCCGGTGGTATGTCGAAATCGCCCATGTCTCCGCGATTCCGTGATGTAAGGGCACCGATAGTGAAAATCGTAAGAATGATGTAAATTCTTCAGAACTCACGCCGTCCATACGGATTACGCCGGCGAAGCGGATCTGCTGTGGCGTCGGGTCAACCGCATGAGCCTTTCCTTGCCTTTGTCGCGGGATCGCACGTCGGGCGGTATGTCGAGGTTGTCCATGTCTCCGCGATTGTATGATGGATGTAAGTGCACCGCAGAAATCTTACGTAATAAGGATGTAAAATATCGGCAACCGACGTCGCCGATATGGATTATGCCCGGACGAATCTTTGGGCTCGCCGGTGCCTCTGAAGTGGTCCGATGCGTAAGGTTTCCACCGCACGAAGTTCTCGCCCGCACCGAAGTAGTTCAAAGATGTATCGCCGGATGAATGCCTGTCAGACATCTCCGGCCGTCGATCCACCGAATCAAACGTGGATGTATTGTGGAACCGAATCTTTCATTTGGAGGCACAAATTGATGATCTGAACGAGCAAAATGACGACCTCGCCAACAGATGCGTGCATGAGAGGGCAATGAGGAGGTCGTGAACATAGGAAGTTCCTATGATCCGCATGTCATTGTACAACCCTAGTCGCATATGTGCGTGCACTACAACGACAAATTACCACGCCCGAGGCGCCTAACCGGAGAACACTCTATGTGGGTTGCGAGAGGCTTCTACAATTAGGGAGGCGGAGAAGCTCAGACGTCGCTCGCCCCCTTTGTATGCAATTATGTTGAATCTCATGAAGCATGTAACTAAATGGTGAACGCGTTATTGCGGTTGCCTTTTATCGAGTTGACATGTTGTATCGATGTGTCGCAATTACGTTCAATCGTAACGTATGTAAGTAAATGGTGGACGCGTCATTGCAGTTGCCATTTATCGAGTTGACTTTTGTATCGAGGTGTCGTGTGCATTAAGCTATAGGCGTTGATATGCATTGAACAAACATTCAATATATGAAAGAGTATACAGAAGAACGCAAAAGTAATCCAGGCATCATATATTAAATGCAAAATATAAGTATCACATAAAGAACAAATGTACAGCCAGTCCAGTTGCACGGCCCCTACTACCCACCCCAACCGCACCTTTGAAGATCCCTCCTGGCGTCGGCACCGCCCAGTCCACCTCCGCGTCCTCCCCGACGGGCTCGCTTCGGCGCCTTCCTCTGCGCTAGGTGTCTGGGTCTCGGCCCCGAGAGGGAAAGACGGTCTGAGCCACGATCCGACGAGACCGAGAGGCGGCAAAGGAGTGGACAAAGACTGGTGTTGTGTGTGGTGCTAGCGCACCGAGAAGCTGTGGCGGACGAGAACCTCGGCGAGTGTGGGCGGAGGTGTGGGCCGAGGTGTCGCTGCTCGCCCACCAAAAAGTCTCGCGTCGCTCGTCCCAGCAAGGTCCTCGCCCAATAGCGCCCACGTGATGCGCGTCCCACATCGTCATATGGCAATGTACTGCACAAAGAAAATATTGTTACTTAATAAATAAAAAACGCCGCGCGCTGACCAACAGAGGCGTGGCGCACCTCGGCTAAGCGCCATGGCGTGTACAAAGCTGTCCACACGAATCGTAGCACGACGTAGTCGCGACGCTGCCGGTGTCGGACGTGCTCGCTTTCGAGCCACCTCGTCGGTGCGCGCTCGATTTCGGACGTGTCTGCTCGACCCAACCTCCTCGTAGCGTCGGTGTGGAGGTGGTCTGCTCGCTGCCGGCTGTCGAGCGCGTCGATGTCGGACGTGGTTTGGCCGACCTCCCGTCTGGCTTTGTGGTGTTGCGGACGGCCGGCGGACGGACAGAGTGTGAACCAGCCGAGCGTGCCAACCTCCGGAGCACGGTGCACGACAACAGCCGAAAATACGCCCGCCATCTGCGAAAAACGACGGAAAACTCGGGCGTGTCCTCGCGTGTGCCTCCACACCGTCCGTGAACCTCTGCAGCCCACGAAGTCGCAATCGCCGCAAGCTTCGGCAACCATGCCCGCTTACATCGAAAAGAACACACGGTGAAAAGCGTAATGGCGGATAACACAAGCGAAATTTTGGAGTTGGGCGTAACGCATCACAGCAGTACGCCCCGCGCTAAATGCATTGTGGTACGTGTCCGCGGTGCCGGGACACGTGGTGCGGGCTCGTCGGCGGCGAAACACGAGCTCGGTACGCGTCCGCGAGCGCGTACCAAATAATGTACTTCGCTATAGCTCGTGGTGGTCGTGGGGATGTCCTCCTGCACACGGTCTGTAGTGCGTCCTCCCATCTGCGCTACCCACAGTGCCCATCCTACTCCCCGGTTCGTGCGCGACGGACTCCTTCCTACTAAAGTCGCAAGACGTAACATGTAGTTAGCGATGTATGCGTAAGAGACGACAACAAAACAACTCATGTCTCGCCAAGTACTCACGAAAGTGCACGTTCTCGCACCGCGACGCTTAATCGGTATCGAACCTCTGCCAGTAGTTAATCGGGCGCATCACACGATGCGCCTGTAGTCCTCCACGAAGACGTCGAAGACAAGCACCTCGCGGTGAGCTAATACTCTCGGTCTCGCAAGCACAGCGAGGACAGCCGGGGGGCGCGGAAAGTAACTCCCGAGGCAAGTATGGTTTCCCGAACGCCGTCCCGCCGTGAGGCGGCTAATCGCTTCCACGAACGGCTCAGACGCCCGTGTCACTGCCTGCGTCTTGAATCGTACCTGCAACGAACACAAGATATTAGGCGGAGACGATCGGTAATATGAAGAAATTAATCACGGAAAGAGTACGCGTCGCCGCCGCACCAGAGAGCCCATCGCCGGCGGTCCACCTCGTCTGCGTTACATCTCCATCCCGTACGGTGCGCTTATCGCCCAACAGGCCGCCCGAGGCTAAAGCGCTAAAACGACCACAACCGCAGAGGGAGAGGACACCCGTGAGGATGGAGTTCGGTCTCGACCGAGGCACGACGCACAAGCCGCGATAGGTGGCGCAAGTACGGCCGAACCCCACCGATCTGGGGCCTCCCGTCGGCGATGGCCCCTGTCGACGCGATAAGCCTCGGCCGACGGCGTCGCTCGGATCGCCGTGAACAAGACCCAACCAAACAGCCACAACAAGTACGCCTCCGGTGGCGTGACACTGCGCCGTCATCCGTGTGAGGTCCATCCGCCGACACATGCAACGAAAAATATAGTAAGACCCTCAGACGGAAAGGACAGCGACACTACTAACGAGCACGGTGTAACACGCATCCGGAATCGCGACAACCACCGCAAGGGCGGGCGTGCCTCGCGTGCTCCGGAAAGACGTAGTACCCGGCCGCCAACACAGGTGGGAGGACTCCCTGAAACCTGGCCAGAAGGTCCTCGCGCCAGTTGTCCGGAGGCTCCTGCGGGAAGGCGGCACCTCCCGCGATAGGGAGGCCAAGAAGCAGGGAGACGTCCTGCAGGGTAGGGGCCATCTCCCCGAATGGGAGATGGAAAGTGTGAGTCTCTGGTCGCCACCGGTCCACAAGAGCTGTCATCAGGGAGCGGTCGAACGGGAAGCGTCGTGACTGCTCTGGCCCGGCATGGACGTCTCCGTCGTCGTCGACCGCGGGTGCTGCCGGCTCGTCCTCGTCCGTGGCCTGCACCATCCGGGCGATAGGTAGTAGACCAGCAGCGCTCAACCTGCGAAGGAACAAAAGGTCAGTACGAAAGGTACGGTTCGCGAGAAGATAGTGTGGACGTATACTAACCTGCCTGTCCAGCGTGGGTCTAGCCTCCAGGCCACCCGAGGTGTCCGCGTGCGGATCACCCCAACACACATCGCGTACGGCCCGTGGGATGAGGGACACGACGCGACGTCGCGATGTACTCGGTCAATGCGCCTCCAGAGGCCAAACTCGATCCAATCCGTGAGCCATACCGCAAAACAACTTTAAGTTAGCAAAACGCGGAAATGAAACATCGAGTGTAACGAATGAGTAAATTTAACTTGCAAACAAACAAATCAAAAGAGTACTAGGCTACCAGATACTTCTTTGAAAAACTTACGAAAAAAGTTATAGTACTACAACACTTCAATAAACATTACGTGCAACATACGATACATGTCTTACGGCATTCCGTACATGAAATGAAAATTGGGTAGTAGCAAAACAGCTTACATAAACAATACAAAGTACAAATGACAATGTACATCGACGGTAATTTCGGTCCCACTTTGCACAATCGAAAGAAGTGCTAACGCAAACCATAGCCGTGTTTACTCCTCACCGCTTGCCTTTGCATCGTCAGGGTGTGTGACCCCCCGTCATGATGTTCGCGGCGTCTACCCAACGCCCCGGCTTGTGCTTTGTCCATATCATTGGTAATACGACGACTCTGACGACGACCCTTGCTACCCTTCAGCATGTCAAGATCCCGAATCTAGATCCTATTTGCAATATCCAAGGTGGCGAAGTTACCCACAACCCTGAAGCCCCTAAGCTCGCCAGTCCACGCCTGCACCACCCTCTCCTTCAAGAAATACTCGGACACAAAGTTCAAAGGGTCCATACGCGACGATCCGCATCATGCGAGCACATGAGAGCATGGCTTGTGTAAGAGCTTCAGTTTGTTGCACGTACAACTAGGCTCGTTGACATGATCTCCAAGGCATACCTCGTGGGTGACAAGAGAACGAGCCGTCCCAAATCCGGCTCTATCCCGCAAGAGCACGTCGAAACGATGCTCCATATTGCCCATCACGTACACTGTGTGCGACCGGCCCTTCTGTGTCTTCGCCTCCATGTATGCCGTAATCTTTGAGCAGTACGGTGTTTGAGGGTTCGTGGCATGAAGTGCGGTATTTGCATGCCTCTCCCTGAAATACCCGATTGTGTTGTGCAGAACACCTTCCACGATGGCGACGAGGGCCGAGAACGAAGGCCCTAAGAACCCGGCTTGTACACCTCCGCAAGGTTAGTGGTCATTATGCCGCACCTTGCCCCATCCGTGTCATGCGGAGAGACCACTTGTCCAATGGTGGGCCTCGATCCAATGGGAGAAGCACTCGATGTTCCTCGAGGTCCTCCCCTCGCACCGGCCGGGTTCGACTCGCTCCTTGGTTCCTCGTGGTTCACGTGTTTCTTGTCAGTGTTCGTTCAAAGCGCCCATAAGGCGTCAAATTTGCGCTGCTGGTTCTGCATAGCCAGCCTCTTGAATAGCTTCACCAAGGGTTGCTTCGGGAACTTCTTAAAGAAGTTGGCCCCCAAATGGCGAATACACCATCTACTCGTCATATCCGGCCAAGGGAACAGCTCCTCCGGGTCTTCCTGAAGTTTTTTATGGCCTTCAGCATCCCGGCGTGGCGATCATGGATCACGCACACACCAGGACGAGCTCCAACAACTCCCACCCTTAGATGTTGAAGGAACCACAACCAGCTGTGGAAATTCTCACCTTCGACAAATGCGATGGCCAATGGCAGAATTTGATTGTTCCCGTCAACGCCTATGGCGGTAAGGATCCGCCTTTGTATTTCCCGGTCAAAAGGTCCCATCAATCGAGATCACAAAGATATGCCTAAAAGCCTCGTCACAGGGATCAAGGCTACGGCGTCTTATGCATTACTAAAAACCTCGCGGATTTTTAGATGGCATGTCCTTCACATAATGTACGTGTTCGGTTTCTCTCCCGCAAAGACCTCAAGCATACGAGGAAGGTTGTCGACGCCGCCTCAAAAGATCCAAACCGCTCTTTCCATAGCCTTCGCTTCGCCGCCACGCCTTCCCATAGCTGATCTTGTACTTGAATTTCTTCTCAATAGCCACCATAATGTGCTTGGCCTCCATATCCTTCTTCTCCACTATCTCTCCATACATCAAATTAGCTATGAATGTCGACGTTATGTTACAATGTGCACACAAACATCGCTGAGCATGCACGAAAAGCGGCTCCACCTTCGAGACAATCCAAAGGAGTCTCAGACTTGGTCTCTATGCGTGCACTCGCTAAGGACAACCGGCTCTTTCGCATTTGACGGTGTCTTCGCTTCTTGGCTAGATTTGACGACCCAAAGCGTCCATTGCATAGACATAGCCCATACCTTAATGGCATCCTGTAAGGATGTCTTATCGACAAACATTGAGTGCAACCGAACCTCCGTGGCATGGTACTCCCATGGCGATTCGTGCTCGTCGTGCGTACATAGACCTCGGCACAAATCTGTTCCATTCTCGGGGATGGGAGCTCCGCCTCATCGGAATCGCCTCGCTGTCTTCTTGTAAAGCTTCCTCTTCAGCCAAGGCCATCCGGTCATCGCTTTCCATTTGATGCAATATGTAATCCCTATGCTCTCCTTCATCAGCCTGTCCTGTAGGCTCACCATGCGGTGCCCGATCTTCCTCTCCTGTATGTACCGCGTCGGGCTCATCACAAGCAACATTCTCTGAACTCTTCGTAACACAGCCATCCGGGTCCTCTTCTACACCAACATGCTGGGCACCCGAGCTGCTCGCAACACCCGGATGATATCCGGCGGGGGGGCCCTGCACAGCTTCTTTTGGGCATGGTTGCACAAGTATCACACACTCATATCCACGGCGCCGACATCCTTCTATAAAGCCCTTCCACATCGCCAGCGATCGGTCTTCTCAACTCCCACCGATGTTCGTGGAAGACCGCTCCAAAGCCCTTGTATGTCGACGCCGCACACCTCGTGGTCCAAAGAGAAGTCATGGGTCGACCAAAGCTTCACGTCTTCGATTCAGGCATTCTCGCCATCCGGTGTACCAGAGTGGCTTGTCAAACTCGCTCAAGTCAACACCGACGGACCTTCACGAACGGTGCCAAGACCGTAATGCACTTTCAATGTAGTGCGACAGCATGACTTATTGTATGGTCAAAATATTTCCAACATTGCAATTACTTAGCTCGCAACGCATCTACATGCAAGTATCGCTACATTGTAATTTACATTTGTAAGGCCCTTCGCTTATCGTCGACAACTACATCGACAAAGATGATCAAGACATCATTCATTCCCTAAGGCAGAGGCCGCAATGAACGGTCGTCACGATATTCAGATTTAACCTAAAACCGAGCTATTCCATAGCGGGCATTATCCGATTCGGACGCTAATCTTGCAACCCAAATGCTACAAGTGGCATTCCGGTCTTCTACCAATTACCTAAGTCGGTTAGTTCATACTAATTTACTTCTACTAATTAGTTTATACAAATAATTCATCCTCCTTATGCGCCGGTCACGCATTATTCACCCAAGAATAGTCAGCACGCACACAATCTACACTACTACAATACATCTCACAAACAAGACTAATAATACTCCCTCACAAACAATTTTTCTCTAACTAAAGTTTTTATCGCTACTACTTACGCACAAATCAACAACATTTCGATTTTCTATTTTTTTTTCTCTAACTACAATTTCCTACGGGTGCTATTATACTACTCATTTAACTAAATAAACTATTTACGTACCCAAAAAATTATACTACAAAATAAATTTTCTTACGACAAATCAACTACATTACACTTATTAATCGCACTTACGTATAAATCAACAACATTTCGATTTTCTACTTTTTTTCTAACTACGCTTCCTCTTTAGCGCTACTTATACCTACTATTTTAACTAACTAAATACCTACTTAAAAAAATACAGTACAAAATAAATCAAACTTACCTTCTCGCAATCCAAATTTCTCTTCTCTTCTCCCAATCCCTCCCCCTTCTCTATTTTCCTCCCCTTTTTTCACTCCTCTCCTCCTCTTTTTTCCTCTCCTCTCCCTTTCTTTCTTTCTTCCCGTCACGGATTGCTTGCGTCATTGAACGATTTCGCTTGCATGAGACTGCTGCTGGTGCCTATATAGGCAAACCAATCGCAAGACTTTGGCGATTGAACATCTGATGCATTTGTCGGGTTGGCATCGAACCTATCGCCCAACCGTCAAGGGCGATCGTAATAATTTCGCCAACCGCCTCGCCTTCAGATAGCTTTTAAGTTTAACGGTTGGGCGGCAGTTTTGCGATGCCCAATCATAGGCGACACGCCGAAGTCGCCTAACCAATGAGATACGCCGAAGTCGCCTAACCATTGGGCGACAGACGATATTTTGTAAAAAATAAATTCGCGAATATTTTTGATATTTCAATAAAAATAGATTATTTAAAAAAATTCAAGGAAACACGCAGAGCAGGCAGCTGGTGACTGGGGCAGAAGCCCAGGGAGGAGGCGCAAGAGTGGCCAGGGCTTGCTGCCCCTCTCCTTCTAAAGCAACCCATAGGCTTTAGCTCTCCGAGTCCAATACGGCTTGGGCCTTGGCCCAACCCGCTTCCCCATTTTACCTTCTATTTTTTTTATTATCTCTAATCAACCCTCTACTCTTAATTCCTTTTCTAATACCTTTTCTATTTTTTTCCATTGAAACGGGATATTACAATGGGGCACCTGGTGAGGTGTATCTCGAAGCATACAAAAGCAAATTAGACAAAAAATTCTTTTTCCTTGGTGTGTCTGCAGGATTTCTTGGGGGGCTTTGGATGGTGTACTGTTCCTTGCTATTCAAGAAGTCATGGAGAATTGCATATTTCCAGTCACTTGCCAAGCTATATGACATGGCATATGTGTTTGTTTCTGTGAAATGGGTAACATGGGCCAAGAAATGGTCAGGTTCGTCTTGAAGGGGGCAAAGGTGTGTCAGACACGATGTTCTTCATCTTGGTGTCTGTAGGATTTGCGCCAAGAAAGTGTCTGTAGTGTTTTCTTTTCCTTGCTGTTTGTGAAAACATGCAGAATTGCATATTTTCGAGCCATTGACAAAGATGTATGGCATGTTATATGTGTTTTTTGCTCTAATATGGGCAAAATGCAGGGACAAGACAGCTACTAGTGAAGATGTTTGTTGCTCCAGAAAGAAGAAAACAGCACTTGGTTTGCACTGTATTTTGAAACACTTCTATACATTTTAACTCTCTACATATATTATGGTGGGTGAATGGACAAATAAATTGCTTACATTTGCTTCTACGTTGTTTTTACATTTTTTATTTGTTCATCCTACACTAGTTTGAAGAGCCAAATGAGAAAGGACAGTAAGATCTCACTCAACAAATATGTAGGTTGGCATCAGTTTAACGCAAGACTGCTTGATCCAAATCTTTTTCTAATATATAGAATTATAGATTAGGATTCATGTGAACACCATGTAAGACAAACCCAATGAGTTGATACCCGAATGTAACAATACAGCTTGTGTTATTGCCATGGAGAATCAAACTTATGTATACAGAACAGCTTCTCTGTATACCGAGGATTCCATGGAAATGGACCCCAGTACACATTCTGAAGATTATTATGGATAACAAAACCAATCAGCGTCAGCTTTTTACATTATCCCAGAAAAACAATTCAAGACAACACAACATACAATTGATTAAATTAATAGATGCACGAGTAACAGGAAAATCGTTGCTTGCTACACCTCATGAATGATTCTACAAAGCCGGTTGCCAGAAATGGCAACAGGGACTATACTATCTATCGTATCCATCTATGTACAGAGGTGATCGATCATTTATAATGTGGCAGCATAAAGCAGCTAAAATTTGTACCTAATCTTACTTAACTTCCACTCTTGCCTTTGGATTCATCGTTTGATAGCTGACTATTTCTAAGGGTTTCAGGACCATTGGAAGGCGGAGATTTTTCTTCAACTTTAACTGGGGAAAAAGCAGGTGTTGCTCCATGATACCTCCGAGCATTCAATTCCATTGCTGCCCCTGATGAGGATTTGGCTTCTGTGACATTGGCAGAAATGTTAGGTTGTAAAGTTTATTAGAAAGTAATCCAATAAAAAGTTTGTATCTGTGATTTAACAAACAAATCCACCAGTGAAGATAAGCAGAAAATACTTGCTTGAGTAACAGAAGTGCCAGTTTCTACTAGCGTACGGGGGCTGTCGGTTACCAAAATACCAAAAGATGCAAACATGGAAGTCAATGTTCCCCTAGGCACCCGCCTAGCCTACCTAGGCGTCGCCCTCCCGCCTAACCCGCCTAGGCAGCCGCCTAGGCCCGCCTAGGCGGCAATTAAACATTGGCACTGGTCTGCTGTCCGCCTAACGCCTAGGGGAACATTGATGGAAATGCATGGACCTCATATAATTTTTGGTTGATGTTAGTAGTAACATAACAGCCTTTGACATAAACATCTCTACATTTCATCAATAAACATCATAAGTGATAGGAGGAACTTCAAAGTCAAATTTCGTATATTCTAGCTTTCAGGAATGTTTTTTTTTAATAAAAAAAGGCCAGGAGCTCTGGCATTCATTAAAGAACGAGATGGGCACCCGAGTCAGTCCTAGGACTCGAACTTGGGTGGGCGGGGAGGCAGGGAGGTTAAATAGCCTCCCCACCACCAGGCCACTAGCATGTTCCCTTCAAGATTTTTTTTTTAAACAAGATGAAGTTTGTTTTAAGTTTCCTCAGTTACCAGTTCCATCAATTTTCTGACATGAGTTTCAGGTTTGATAGCCTTCGAATGAACAAATTGGATCTCTAAGTGTGCCATGACAAAGTATGTGCAATGCATCATTTACAAGCAAGTTCTACTCACCATTTATTTTTCCACGTGTGATAAGCACACGGAGATAGTCCCGCAACCCTGTCAACACTAGGTTTTCTTGTACAGCATTTATCTCGGAAATGTCCTGATCACACGAAGCCGCCATAAATGAACTTCTACAATCATTTCCAAATGTGGTATCCGGCTCATCACACATTAGTGCTTGTGTTCCTGGAGATGCAGGCCTAGAATCTTTGGAAGCGTCAGAGAAATGGGACTCCAATTCATTAATGTTCCGCTGACCTGTACAAGCTTTGCTGTGCGTATCCATCTGAGAGGCTTCCTTCAAGTCTTGCTCTTTGTTCTTATCATTGTCTAGGCCATTATTTGTGTGAAGTTCCTTCTCTGCTTCCATCTCCTCCACTTTCGTGTCTGCAAATATGAGGAAAAAAAAATTGTAGTTGAACACGCAACTAGAGTGACAGCAATTACCATATCCATTAAGCTCTTCCTTTTACAAAAGAGGGGTACAAAATTTGAACATGAGGTATGTGTGCTTATGTAGAAACATTGTTAATTTTTACAGTCATGTCCACTCACACGTGTCAGATGTTATGCATTCCATGTTGATCTTAAATAATGATATAATGCTATTTATAAATATAAAAAACTAATTGAACTTCCACAAAAATGAAAACTAGATGTCAAGGTCTATTTTTGTTTTAGCTCTGGAGCTGACATAATTTTGCTTTATTTTATGTTGTATGGAACATTTAATACTATGCAAATATCTTTGCATTCCCTTTATTTATGGCCTGTTAGAAGCTTTGATGCACATTGGTGCCTGGCACTTGCATCCATATTCAGGTAACTGATGCAGAAGTAAAGTGCAGAAGGCCAAGACAATTAGCAAACTATCCGCAAACGTTGCTGATTCATAAATATGAACTGGGATTTTTTTATTAAAAAAAACTACATAACTGCGATAGTGCCTCTAAGTGCCATCTCATTTCTTATTGCCAATGCACACCACTCTTTCACTACTAGTTCACATAGTACTAATGTTTATTGGAACCTCGGGGGAATAATTTAGCCAAAAAATAAACAATGATAAAACACGTTACCAGCTATTGTGGGGAATGCTTCTGCTGCCTTTCTGCATGAAATCACCACATGCTTGACTAAATCATTGACATCACTAAGATGGATAGTGTTTGCTAGTGAAGACCTGATAAAAAAATTGAATTTCATCAAAAGAAGATACACGTAGAGTGAACAGGGAGAAGAGCATCATGGTAAAATTGTTTGCTAATATATTTGTATTTTAATTAAATAACACTCCTTTGTAAAAACTTTTCAGCTAAGCCCAAGAAAGGACTGTTTCAAATATAAATTGTGTGGATTGGGCCATCTGAAATGCACTAGTTACAAGACGCTAATGCCGTAATGAAATTACATTACATGTTTTGGCTGTAGCACCATCTCGAAGGCCAGAAGGGTTTGACACTCCCAGCCGCTATTAACCTAAGAGGTGCCCTTCAAAATGGTATTAGTCCAAAACAGCTAGAGCATTTTGGTTGTGGCATTGATTTGGGTTGGACGATTGAGCTATTTACGCGTCATTTAAGGGGATACTGGAACAATTGTCAACTCTTGCGTTATTTAATATAAAAACTAAATATATTTCCAGTTACCTATAAATCATTTTAGATGATTTACTTTGGGAATTGCCAATATTATGCCCTCCAATTCCTGTGCAAGATGGTGTAAGCTGTGAAACATCTGCATGGTTAGCCTAGCACACAAGAACAGTCACAAAAAAATTGAGTTAGACAACACTGCAACAATAAGCTTTAGCCCCCAAAAAAATTGCAGCAATAAAAATGACAAAAAGAATGAAATTTCTGGTGTTTTTTTGGCACATCCATCCAAAGAATAATGGTGCCAATAACAAGAGAAGGAATTATGCCATGAATTCAGTATTCAATCAAATTCCTTAAAAAATCTCACAATTCAAACAGGCAGGTTATTTGGTACTGGGCAAACCCTTTGGAGCATACCTGTTGAAATTGTGACTCTGACATACTTCGTTCACCTAGGGAATCTTCTTGAGATTTTCTTCTACGCACCGGAGAACATTTGTATCCTGAGGATCCAATGGCACCATTCAGAGCGATATTAGCTGCTTGTTGAATGTGATTTCTATCAGATGCATTGTCTCCTTGAACTAAAGCTTGTCGTTCTTCACTTCCTTGAAAGTTCTTACAGTCCATACATCTACAGTTCTTGGAGCAAAGGATATTTGCTTGGAAACATTCACAGTACTTCTTTAGGCATCCTGACTTTTTGCAATGACAGCCTTTATTGTGCTTTGGTTGGAGAGGTACTGCTCCAAAATTATCCTGATAGTCAAATAAGACTGTTTAACCACATGCAGCTAAAGCCAAGAAAAAAACAATTATCTAAGGGGACATAACAAACTAGTCCTTGAAAATTGGGGTTAGGTTCATTTTTAGAGTTGAACTTTCAGAACAAAATTATGCTGCTAAAAGATCGAAAAATCAGACCTAGGAAAAAAGAGTAAATTCAATTGGATGTGCAGAACATAAGTGTCTGAATTTAGAATAAATGGTAAAGTGATAACAAGTAACCAAAAGGAAAATATGACATGAAAACAACATGCTGACAGTGTACAACTATCAGAGATAGGCACCTGAGCTTTAAGTACAGCACAATACCACACAGCAAATATACAGAACTGATTCATTGGTCACATTGAAACTTGACTTGAGGGGTGCTATCATATTTTGAGTCCTCATAACAACAGAAGTGAGTCATTGAAAGGTGCTTACAAAAGAAATTGAGTTAACAATGAATGTGTCATCTAAATAACCAACATTTAACTCTAAGATGTTTTGGAATTATATTTCTGTATATGATTACTAGTTGGCAGAAAAAAAATCTTTGTCAGCAAAACTTTAAACAAATTGCTTGCTGAATAAAAGATGTTGAAGACACATGAACCCTGCTTGCAGGTTATTACATGGTGTAGATAATACTAGAGGAAAGTACCTTTCGAACATTCAGTGTACTTGGGCCATTTTCAATTTTAGGCTGAAAAGCAAGTGGATTACGAAGGAGAGTCGTTTCAATAGCTTCCTTCCTGATGTTCTCATTCTCAATGTTGTTTCCACAATGTGAACAATTGCAGCCATCACAATATACACGTGCTGCAAAACACTCACAATACCTAACAAATAAATATCAAGTTAGTACTCACAAAGTCACAATACCTAACAAATAAATATCAAGTTAGTGAGTTTATCTTCTATAAGCATGATAGGATGTTTCATCATTAATGTGTATCATAAATAAAATGATCAACTAATTATAAACACCGCAAATTTGAAAGCACTACTTGTTTAACAGCGATTGGAAAGCTTACTTGAAATAAATAAAGCAGTGATGTGGGGCAATAATAATCAGAATAACAGGTAAGTGCATGAAAACTGAAAGTGCAAAAGGAAATAAAACAATGATAAGACAAATGGCAATAGTTATCTCCTATGAACCCAACACAAACGTATATATTATTATCTGTCCACTGACAACACACAGTAGTGCATACAATGTATCTAGTTAAGTGTCGTTAATGAAGAGGTAACAGAGGGACATCAATGTTACAACTATTAATCATCCTATTTGAGCTCTTTTGAATACTATTAAGATGATACTAAACATTTAACTGAGAACAAATCTTGTTAATCGTTGATAGAGAGCCTGTCTTGTTTAGCAAACAATATGTAAAAGATATCCATTCTTCAAATAGTATATTTGCTTTGTGCTGTTAACATGAAATGGCATGTGCAGCGAAAAATAATACTCACAGCTTCAAACATCGTGAGTTTTTACAGTTACAGTGCTTCCTTTTCTTTGGAGTAACATTTTTTACTTCAGCAGCAGGCTTCCTGGGAAAATTAGAATATTAGACTTGGTTAGTAAAAGGAACATTTTGCAAGCATACACTCACAATTTTTCCAATGCAAAAGAATCATATCACGAGCAACACATTTTTTTTAGGAAGACGAGCAACATAATTGGGCTCAGGAAGTTATATAGATAATGAACAATACGATTTTTTGGACAAGATTGAAGAATATAATTTGGTCTTGAAAGTGTATAAAAAGTTCCAGGCAATTTTTTTCTCAATCAGCCAAGCCAGCCTACAATTCATATTATCTCACAATAGCTTCAAAACAAAGACGAAGAGAGGATGGAACCAATTATGATATGAGGTGTAAAGTGTAAGGAGCATCACGGTATTGTAACAGAGCACGGTTTTAACTTTTAACAGTAGATTCCTTTCCAATTATGATATGAGGGTAAGGTCCCATTAAGACTTCAGATAGTGTTATGTGCTGCAGCGATTCTGTTGTTTTCCAAATAACAACCAAGGGAGTTAACGCGCAAAACTATGCAGTCACACGAAATTATGCACTATACATTTGACCTCAGAACAATTAACATTCAACATACATTTCCAACGTGTCCAAAACTTCACTTATGAAGTGCTTAAGCATCAATACTCACCAAGCGCAAACAACAATAACCTATAACTAATTCAGTCACATTTGCCATTCACATCGCTAGTGTGCTTATGTGCATGCACATCTGTATAGATTGGCACAACATGGTCAGCCATATGTATACCCCCCAAACACTAAAATTTACTCTAAGCTCAACTATTCTCTTCTCACCTTAGACATTCTTATAAAAATCAATGACACGGAGCGCTACTACATATCAGATAACCAAACGGATGCTTATAATAGCCTTGTAATTTCATAAGAAAAAAATTAAAGCTCAATATCACCAGCTCATTTAAACAGAATGCCACGACAACGTCGACAAGCAACAATATCCTTCAAACGAACAAAAGAACAAAAACACATGCAAATACACCAATCAACGGAGTTAAAGTCTCAAGCTGAGGAGCTTGCTCACGACGGGGTGAAGGCCACCGGCCACGGCCTCGGCACCGGCGTCGCCGGGGCCGCCGGCTTCTGCTGCTGCGGCGCCACCGCCGGCGCCTTCATCTCGGCCGCGGCGGTCGGAACAACCGGCTTCGCCTGCTGTTGCGGCTGCTGCTGCTTCTTCTCCTGCTCCATCACCAGACCAGAATGCCCACGAATTAGGTCACCGATACCAAAATCCCAAGGCGGGTTTTGAAAGACGAGGCCAAGACCACCGCGCCAAGGCTCAGAACAGAATCTTGCCGCTCGAGCTCCCGGAATTGGGAGGGACTGGATCAAGTACTCGAGAACAGGGGCGGGTTCTTGGACTCCTCCAAACTCCAAGAAGCAGCGCAAAACAGGAGGGAAAAAGAATGGAGCAAGCCGAGGGATCAAGCCCAAGAAGCCAAATTTGCGATGGCAACGCGAAGATTAAGAAAAGTTGGATTCGATGAGGAGAAGAGAGGAGAAAAGGTGAAATCTTTTTTGGATTTGAGATTGAGGAGGGTGAGGAGGTGGGGAAGAAGAAGCTAATGGGCAATGGAGGTTTGGTCTCTTCACAGTTTTTTGAATCTGAAATGTTTTAAGCACTTATTAGTTATTCTCGCTTCCATTTATTTCCTTCTGTTTTCGCTTCTTTTTTAGAAGAGTGGATGATTCTTCCTTTGATTTGGACGGCTGGATTTGGATTGGTTCGATGGATTGGACGGGTCCATTTTCGATTTTTTGTACCATTGGATTTTTAAAAATTTTAAAGTGCTAGGGAGCCAATAACGATTTGAATTTTTGGAAATTATTAAGAGATTGGTTTGCATTCTGAAAAGGCTGGTTTCAGTTACAATAATAATTCTCAACGAGTACTACTGCCAGCAGTAAAATACTTGGATATTGAAGTGTGGTTATTTCCTTTTTATTCAAATTTTAATGGTAGTGTACTTAATTTTATTCCTCTAAAAATAGATATTTTTAAATGTTACTCCAAAAATACTTAACCTTTTTGAAAAATAACTCTAGTGAATAATTGCATGATCTTTTCAAATGGGATGTAATTTTTTAGAGACATATTGTCGGTGATTTTGGCCATTCAACTGCATTGTTTAGTTGGCTTTTACGGTGAATCGCATTGGCAATTTCGCTGGTACCTCCTGAGATGTCTTTGGAAGCAATTCAAATCTCCATGGTTGTGTGACTTCAACAAAATCCTCGACAAGCCAGAACAATTCAGATGCTATGAAGGAGAAGATTGGACAATGGCGGGTTTCCGCAAGGCATGAGTTTCTGTATTTCACGGATCTCGGCTTCTCAGAGTTGCCATATACTTGGGATAATCATCAAGAGGGAGATCGAAATATCAAAGTTCGTCTAGATTGCCCTTGGATATGAAGACTTCATGTGTTGTTTCGATGGAACAATTGTGTCCCACTCCCACATCTCAGGTCATCTTGCTATTCTAGCTGAGATCAAGCCTAGACAGAAAATAATCAGCAAACATTTTCAGTTTTTTTTACGAAACAGGCAAGAGAGATGTCCATTATATTAATAAAGAAGGCGGTGCCGAACAGGGCGCGAAAATAACAGTTTAGAATAGGGCCTTAATTATAGGATACAGAATTGCTCCAAACACTTCGTCCTAGCGAGGGACCAAGTTCTTCCCTCCTCTTTTATCATTGCCAGGAGCTTCGGTGGAGCGGTTGACTTACTGTGGAAGATTCTGATGTTTTGTTCCTTCCAAATGTCCCAAGTGCATAGAATAAGAACCGTCGATGCCACTCTCCTTGGGAGTCCTCTCATCCCAGCAATCTTCGTCTACCAATTTGCAATGCTCCAACTGTTGGCCCAATGGGGCACCTTGAGTTGTTCAAATCCTAACTAGTCTGCCATAGAGTTTCATACTCTTGTAGAGAGTATCCACACTGGGCGAACAGGTGCAGAGCCGCTTTCGGTGATTGTGTGCAGAGTGGGTAGGTGCGCTAGTTTGGCCACTCCCTTGCTTCTAGTCTGTATGAGGTCTATAGTCGCTTTTGGATTGTTATCCAAGCGAAGAATTTGCACTTGGGGGGAGGATTTCCAAATTTATTTTTGGTAGTTTGTTGATGTTGAATCGAGGAAATATAGCGTGTAAGCATATTTCATTGAATAGTCTCCCCCTAGGGTGAGCTTCTAGGTAATCGCGTCCAGGGTATTGGGATCCAAAAGGATTTGACTTATTCTCGTCCATAGCCCTAGAAATTGCTAGACGTGCTGGGGTGTCAATCCCTTGAGAATGTTGATGTCTTACACCCATTGCCCATTCTGTAACGTCGCACTAACTGTTAGGTTTTTCCTTCTAGAGACTTCGAAAATCTTCGAGGCCAGATCTTTGGGAGCGACCTTGTGTAGTCAAGCAGAGGACCAGAACTTTGTCTTCTTTTTGTCACCGAGAGTGATCGATGTGGCCATTGCGAAGAGGTGCCAGTCCACGTCGTCACATGGTATTTGCATTTCTACCCAAGGTTTTTGTTGACCTTTCCATTCTTGCGAGCCAACATAGTCCGAGGGCCAAAGAGAACTTTTGAAGGTTGAGGACGCCAAGGCCTCCAAGTTGGGTTAGACGGCAAACCTTTTCCCAGTTGAATTTGCACTTACCTCCCGAGATGTCTTCTTGGTCGGCCCAAAGGAAACGCTGCCTAATGCCCAGTGAGAGAACTCCCTTTGGTGCTTTGAGAACCGTGAGAAAATAGACCATGATCAAGGAGAGCATTGATTTTACCAGAGTGGTCCGCCAACTGGTGATAGAAACTTGCCCTTCCACCCTGCCAACCTCCCTCCCACTTTATCTACTAGGTGCTGGTGATCTACCCTGTGAAGTCTTCTATGCGTGAGCGGGAACCCTAGATATTTAGTAGAAAAAGTAGATCAGATTGTAGGGAAGTCTTGAAGAATAGTGTCTAGGTCAGTGTGGTCGCAGCTTATTAAGAGCACCGTGCTTTTTTGGAAATTGATCTGTAGCTGTAACATCCCAAAATTCGCTTTCTCTAAAATTTAATTTCAAATTAATTATTTAAAAATATCTTAATTTTATTTAGATCTTATTTGTATTTTATGTCACTACTACAAAAAGGCTAATATCGACGCCTCATCACGCATTTATTGACCAAAACCGCTCAGATAAATACAATCACAGACGGTTTTGGTTTAGTGACCGCTTGTGTTATCGGGCCGCACTAAAACCCGCTCGGAAGAAGTAATATCACGACGGTTCGTGTTGAAAACCGTCAGGAAGTATCACGACGGTTCAACAAGTACCGCTCAGTGATACTTAGTAGTATCACGACGGTTCTTGTTCGAACCGTCTCGCGATACTTCACGATGGTTTTCAACACGAACCGTCTGTGAATTCCGTGCTCATCACAGACGGTTCGTGTTGAAAACCGTCGTGAAGTATCACGACGGTTCAGATAAAACCGTCGTGATATATATATTATCGCTGCACGGTTTGTATTAAAACCGCTCGTGATATATATATTATCACATGTACATCCCCATAACATGCACAATTTGTTGGTGTTTTTGTAATGAAAATTATCTGAATTTTGTGTTACCTAAGGTCGGAGCGCCACCGAGGTTTTTCGATCGTCTCGCTGTCGACGAGCTTGAGTCGAACTCGACGACATGCAAGAACATCTTGTGATATGCTGGTGAGGTATTGAGAGGATGAGTTCTTAATCCAAGAAGCCGATGAGTTCTTCAGGAACTTGGAGGCATAGATGGTTTCTAGCTAGTTTAACTTTGTAACTTTATTCTTTTTTCCCATTCGGAGGGGACATTGTGAAACATTTTGGTTTCCCTTTCCTGTAATGTGTTTGCCATCATATTAATTGGATTTTAGTTGTCTTAATGCTAGAGGTTGCATATGGAAACAACTGTCTAGCAATTGATTGGTTTGATTTTTTTGCAAAAGAAAAATTATCACAGACGGCTCAATAAGAACCGCTCGTGATAATTACTTATCACTGAGCGGTTCTTGTTCAAAACCGTCTATGAAAATAGACTATCACAGATGGTTCAACAAGAACCGCTCTGTGATAAGTGTGTTATCACAGACGTTCTTGTTCGAACCGCTGTGATAGCTTTTTTCACGACGGTTCAAAATGTGATGATCATATCATTATCGACCCATAAACTCGCATTTACCACGAAACCGCTCGTGATGATGTTTTTGAACCGTCTGTGAATGTCTTTTTCAGTAGTAGTGTGTAATTCGAAAGAAATCTCAAAATTCTAATTTCCCACTCAAATTCCAAAACTACATTTTCAATCTAAATTCCAAATTCAAATTCAAATCTCTATAAAAATATTCGTTCTACTTTCTCGGTCCAATCTATTTTTGTACTTCTCTCTTTTTCTTTATAAAAAAGAATCAAATTCCCATATGGTCACCCATCCTAACTCTACTCCCTTGCCAGCTCGCTTAATTGCACAAAGCTCTTCAATGCGTTACAAATGCTTTTTCTTTCATTTGTTTGCATCTTCGCTTTTAATGTGATATTCTTTATTCTTTCTCTCTCCTATCCATCTTCTTCTTCACGTGACGTTCTTTCTTCTTTGTTGCATTTTCTTCCCGATTTCCATGGCAGCGCCTCCATGGCCGACCCCGCCGCCGACTCCGACCACCGCCGCCGACCATGCCTCCCCTTCCCCGGCCACCGTCGCCCATCCTCCCTCTCCTCGCTACCTAAGTCGCCCAACCGAGCCAAGCAAGAGATCCATGGCCGGCAAAGACCAAGCTCCCGGCTCCTATGGTCGTCGGCCATTTTTCTCCCCGTTCTCCACACTCGTTCAACCAAAATCAATTCTATTTGAAGCATTAAGACTGCACTAACCTCACCCACATCATACATCCATCAATTTTACGTTTCCTCCATCAATTGCATTCAATTTGGCCGTTTCTTCCCGTTCTTCTTTTGCAAACCGAAAACTGAAGCTTTAATCTCATGGTGTTTCCCATCAACTCAAGTGTTCCCTTCGCATTATAAAGAGAGCATCACGTGTGCCCGTCTCTCCTCTTCAATTCACCTCAAACACCACCCCCTAACTCCCTTTCGTTTGCCCGGAACACGCGACGCCACCGGTGTCTTCCCGAAGTTCGGCGACGTCATCTTCGCATTGTTCTTCCTTTCCGGTGATCCGCCGACCAAGGTGACCACATCATAACATGTTCCTGGTATCACTCTTCCAATCCCCCCACCTCGTTTCATCTTCTTCGTCGCCAAGAAGCCCCACATCGCAAGCTTTTAAGTAAATCGACAATGGGCACCATGGCTGCACCTCCTCGGCCACTCCCAAGCCGAACTGACCACGCCAACGTGATCCCCATGCTGTGCCCATGCCCGTGCCTGTTCTCACCATCCCTCGCTGGTGCCGCCGCCCGAGCACCGCCGTCCCGTGCAAGCCGCCGTTCATGCGTTGTGTTTCCTGTTCGACATGAACATGCGTTGTGTTTCCTGTTTGGCATGAACAGCTTTACCTATAATAGTAGCTATTTATCTAGTCAAGTTCAATCCATAGCTTTGTACATATCCATTTTTGATGAGAATTGATTTTCCAGAAATTCGTTCTCCCTCATACAAACTCCAAATCCATCGATTCTTTCTCCTAAATTCATTCTCTAATTTCTAGTATTTATTTTATAATTTCTAGTTTTTATTTAATTTCTGTTATTTATTTGGTCTGATTCTGTCGGGCCCCTGGATCCCCGAATTCAGGACCCTCTGTGTATATCTGCACTAGTCCCTTAATCAATAGCTAGTGCACACAGCTGCAACATTGGTGTAATCATAACTGTACAACAAACTATAGATAAAGGCATAAATTAATATTTAATAGCAAAAAGGACCTTATGGTCAAGTCTTACAAAAGGTTGCCACGCAGGCTAAAGATAATGGAGTAAACTTGCAGCGGAGAATAAACAAACTCGTGGAAGCTATCTGACATACCCATAGGCAATCGAGTGGAGAACGCATCCTAGTTCGCATAGTCTTCAAGGTATTCCTCATATTAGATCTCTATATTCCTTGGTTCTTTCTCTGTGACTGTTCAGCAGTGGCGCAAAGTCGTGAGCACTTTTAAAGTACTCAGCAAGTCATAGGGAAATGTATGCAAATAGTATTTATGCAAGGCCTAACAAGGATAGCTTTATGGCTATTTTGCAGAAAGCAGTATTGACAGTAAATACAGTAATTAGATTGAAAAGCATTATTTAAAAGATTAATACATAAGTAAACAAGTTTCTTTGAAACAACTAGTGAACACCCTGTTCACTTCCCAACTATGCACCAACATCCAGATCGCTTTCCAACCAAACCATTCCAACATTTTTATGAAAATCTACCCCTCATGTGAAATCACCAGGCATTGTCCATAACCGGGGATATGGCTATTCAAATAGTTTTACACTCTGCAGAGGTTGTACAGCTTTACCCACAAGACGCGACTTCTATAGTTTGTTTGGCATCCATCGATACCACTGCTCACTACCTTAGGTAAGCAGTCTAGAGCACGTGTTAAGGCCTTTACAAAGTTCTGTTTTGACCCCGTTCTGCTCGCTAAGGATTCGCCTTAATCTGGCCCCCTCTTGCGCCATAAACAACCAAAAACAAAACCGAATCAAAACATTCCTAATTAGTTAGCCAGGTCCACCCAAAAAATGAACTTGTGGTTGCACAGTATGGCCCAGATCAATAGCGCACAAAGTTAAGTCCTTAGTGGTTACTTAGGCGAGACAACCTCATCCCAAAATCATCCCCTTTACTACACGTTCACTCGCCCCGAGTATAAATCATTTTGGTTCAACCCGGCCAAATGGCAACCCTCGCCATGGCACAACATATTTTAATAATAGTGGCCGCGCCACAATTCCATATTTTCTTTAGTCAAATTTAATCATTCTTTGAGTATGTGATCATAAATCCCATCGTGACTAAGCATAGCTAAGCATATTACGGTACCCATGTTGGTATTACAATAATGTCCAACTAATAAATATACATCCTATGGCGTCCAAGGATTTATGTCATTCAAGGATACATATCATTCACAATTTATCAAGGAGGCATAATGGCAATTAGGTAATTAACTAATCTCGAAACCATTTATTATAAAATTAGCAATGCATGTTTATATCAAACAATATACTTTTATAAAATGGGTTCAATATGATCAAATGTCTATGACTTGCCTTTGTTGGAGAGTTGAGATGCTTCGGTCGTCGGGTCCAAGAATTCTTCCGAAACGCCGAAATCTATACGTGCGAACAAAGCCAAATAAATAAAATAATTCCAAATAAAATTCCAAAAATTACAAAATAAATACCAAAAGGAATATACCGCCTTTGGATGAATTTAGGAATGAGAATTGACGGAATCGGACTTCGTATGAAGGAGAACGGATGTCCGGAAGTTCGAAAATCACATGAAATGATGGAATTAGAAACTGAATAGAATATTTGGAAATTTTGATTTTTCTGGAATGGATTGCAACAAGTGGCTGATTTGTGGATCCCACATGGAGGTGAGAGAGTTGAAAAGAGAAAGGATGGGTGGTGGTGTATGCCATGTGGGCCTAAAGGCCATGAAGCCCAAAACAAATTAAATAAAAGAAAAAGAAAAAGAGAGGGGGCTTCTTCTTCCTAGGGACAAACCGACAGGGGGAGGCTCAAGGAGGTGGCTCCAGCGCCGACGAGGGGCGGTAGGGGAGGCTCGGCTGGGGAGCAAAATGAGTCACCTTGGGGCTGAGGAAGGGAGGGGAAGTGGCGGCGGCGGCTCAGGCGGCCGAAGGAGGCGCGCGCAAGGGAGAAGGCGCACGGTGGCGGCGAGCGCTTAGGGGCGGCGGTCGGACTAGGACGGCAGACGCGAAGAGGACCCAGAGGTCACGGGAAGCCGAGAAGCGGCCGGGGAGGACGGAGATGGAGCGAGGAGGCGGCTCCATGATGCCCATGGTCAAGGGGAGGGCTCATGATGGTGGGGCGACACAGTGGCGGAGGGGGTGAATGGTGGTGGGGGAATGAGAGATGAGGCGTCGGGGCGCGAGATGACGCGGTCAGGAGGGCACGGGGGTGACCGGCGGTGGAGATTGGAGGTGGTGGCACCGGCCGGCAGCAGGGAAGAAAGAGGGAGGGCGGCTTGGTGGCGGTTCGGTGCAGCTCAAGGAGAGGGGAGGAGAGGTAGTGTAACACCTTGGCTATTTGGAAGCCAAGATGTCACCTAAATACACTAACATACAACCACATGGCGGAAGAACTCGAATAAGATATCATATAAAGGCATAAATAAAACATCCAAAACATGGAGAAGGTATTCTTCCTTCACCATTTAATTTTATTTATTACAGTTCGTCATTAAACAAGGTTCACAAGCAATAATAAATCAACCGTATCATGGAGAAAGTATCCTTCCTTCTCCATCTAAACTTATTTATTACAGTTAATCAATAATGAGTGAAAGATAGAATTAATTTATAATCTTGAACTTGAATGGGATGATGTGAATGAGTAGTGCGTGTCTACTTCCTCCCAAATGAGCCAACAACAATGATTACCTATAAAACAAACAACGCAAGAATGAGTCCAAGACTCAGCAAGTACAACGAGTAAATGGAACATACTACAAACATTAACGAGTCAACATCATTGAACAATATGAGGGAATCACAGAACGAGTATTTGAATGAATGGAATGAATGGAGTGAATGGAATAGAGGGACTACACACATGCATACACCGGTATTGCTAGTGACACACCAGTCGGTGTTCACTTAAGCCCGCTTCTTAACAAAAATGCGGGGATCCAAGTCCCGCATGAAGAACATTTCATACGGGTGTCCCAAAATGCCCACATTGAATAGTGGGGCCCACATTGGAATGGTGGGTCTTACGTGCCCATCCCGAATTGATGGGTCTTTTAATCCACTCCGTGGATGGAACATGAATAATGAATGCATGGAATAAAATATGTATGTTGAAAAGACACGCTCTCTAATCATGGAGATAACACATATATGGAAGGAACATGAACTTAAATATTATCATCTCCAATCATGGATTCAACACATATGAAAGACCATAGACAATCCAACTTCTCTTGAATCATAAGTACTCACAAGATAATCATAAAAGCATTCATCAATCACAATCATTAAGATAAGCAATGTACTTGCCTCCATGATGCGACGCGTTAGCGAGGAAAAAGTGGTGCTCCTAAACCCAAGCTTCACCTCCTAAACAATTAAATAACTGAAATAAGAACGCGATGAACACGACACTACTTAACAACGTTCTACATCGCTTCCCGGTGAATCAAGATTTAACTAGAAACTCTAAACTGAAAACCAACGCATTCAGCCCTAAACCGCCTCTGGACAGCAGCACGGTAATTAACATATCTCATGATCTAGAGCTCGAAAAGAGGTGAGCCTAGTTTCTGTGGATTCTTAACTGACCAATCTACAAAACTCTAGTTGACGAGATAAACCAATTCGGCCAATAAAGTATGCTAACAGATAGATGAACTTTCAGAACAGAAACTGCCTAATTGAATAAACAGTAGTACTAAAATGATCATAACTTTTAATCTATAACTCCGAATTTATCGTTCTTTAACAATATGGAAATGTTATCAAATTACCTACAATAACCTAGTTGGGTGAAAACCCAGATTCTTCCAATTACAAATTCATATTTTTGGAAATAACAAAACAGATTAATCTCGTCAGAAATCTGGACAACAGGTACTAAATTTGTCATAACTTTTGACTCGAACGTCAGAATCAAGTGAACTCGGTGGCCACAGAAAGTTAAGAACAACCTCTAGATATCTCTAGGAGATCAAAACTACTGGTTCGGCTTCTAAGAACGCGAAATCGCCCACGCAACATTCTGGACAGAATTGAATCTACAACAGGACGAACTCGATCCAATCAAACTAATCTAATTTCATATCTAAACATCATCAAAACAGCAGGGAAACGAATTGATACCCTTGGAGACACGTGAGCCCGCTGAATTTCCCGTGAGGCGCTCCTCCCCTCTTCTTCTCCTCTGAAACATGGGAGGTTACTATAGCATGGCCGCCGCACTGTAGCAAGGCATGGTACTGTAGCATATTTAGGGTTTCTTCCCTTTTGGGCCTTGGTGCCGTGGGCCAAGAGCCCATGGCCCAGGTTTTGAAGAAATTTCAGAAAAACCCTTTAACTATTGTTTGTTTTCTCTAACGCGCTTTGAGTATTACTGGTAGGTAGGGGTGGAGAAAGGGGTCTTGGGCACCATTTTATAGGCGGGGAAGAGAAGAGGAGGAGGTTGGACGACATGGGAGGACGGGCGCAACGGCCACGGCCACTCGTCTTGCAGAGGATGGGCGGTGGCGTCTTGGTAGTGGAGGAGGCTGAGGAGGCGGTCAAGGGGGTCGCAGGTGATGGACGGTGGCGTCGCCATGGAGGACGCCCAACGGGAAGAAACAGCGCCAGAGGAAGAAAAAAAACAAGGAGAGAGAAAGGAGAGAAGAGAAAAAAGAAAAAAAAAAAAAAAGAAAGGGAAAAGAAAGAAATCTGAAAATCCAAAAATCCAAAAATTCAATAAAAATTTATAAAATACTTTGAAACTTTAATAGACCAAATAAAATAGTTTTGGATTTTTTTGAAGTTTATTTTAGCCAAATAAAATATTTTTCCTTTAGAAATTCAATTTTAAGCTTTAAATTAAATCGAATAAAATCCAAATGAGTATTTTTATTTTTTTAAAGCTTTAAAAAGTATTTAGAAATATAATAAAACAATTTTATTTAATTGAAGTTTATTTTACTCATGTTTAAATCATTTTTATTTTTGAAATCTCAAATTAAGGTTTAACGAGTCAAGAAAAATCAAATGATGATTTTTATTTGGAAAACTTCAAAAGGCCTAAGAATTAGCTTTGAAATAATCAAAATTACTTCCAACTTAAATTTGGCTTTTATTTTGCACATAACTATTTTTAGTTTTTGAAGGACAAGAATAACCAATAAAATACTTAAAATAATATTTTTGATTTTAAATTCAAATAAAATCCAAAAACTTTAATAAACCAACTTTTGAATTAATTGAAGTTTAATTAATTCAAATTAAATTGCTTTTAATTCTAAAATTTCAAGTTAAGCTTTAGCAAATTAATAAAATCAAATGGTTACTTTTAAATTTTGAAAATTTTCAAAAAAAACCCCAACAAATTGGGATGTAACATATTCGCGCGTGTAGAGTCCGACATCGTCGACGCGAGTTTGGATCAATAGGAAGCTCTTACCTCCGACGTCACCAAAGGTGAGTCTCCTTTGACCACTTTGAACCTATGATTTGTAAATGATGTTTCAGTTTTAAAGTTATGCATTGCTATTTTATTTAAATGATAAGTTTAAACTGTAGGTTGTTAGTTAAAAACCTAAAGTTTGCTATTATCATCCGTGATATTTGATATCCTGCATCTTTGTAACCCTAGCGTAGAAAATTCCGCATTATTGAATACAATTTTGCAGAATAGTTGATTCGGTAGAATTGCTTAGACGTGCCTTTCGGTCCTGTTTGACCTTTGGGGGAGAAAAACCTTTAATATTTGTATGCTTTAAATTTGGAAAATATTCGACATTAGGTAATGTCAATATTTGGAAATAAAATAAAAATGGTGGAAAATATTTTAGACTAGGGTGAGTGGTATGAGTCTGGTTTGTCTCACCCTGGTCGATTAAGGATTGACTCTTGTGTTTATTAGAACCAAGCATTACCGTGCAACCACATGTCCTAAATGGGAAGGACCTGGCTGAATAATTTACTATGTTCTAGCATTACACCCGCAGGCTGTAGATGGTAGGAGTTACCTGGGATGTGCAGACGATAGTAATTGACGTCCATGTCTGTCGGAGCTTGCGCCGGTCGATGCTAATTGACGTCCATGTCCGGACAGGTTATCTCCCACAACGGTGATCTCTAGGTCGATGGTAAATGACGCCCATGGCTTAGGGTTAAGCTCATCAAGCGGGCTAATGTTAGGATTAAGTATTGTAAAAGCCATGTGATAATCATTTAGTCGCACATCTTCGGAAGTGTGTCAGACGAACATTACAAACTGATTATCTCGTGTGGGTCAAGCTGTACAATCTCTGTAGAGTGTAAAACTATTCAAATAGCTATGCCCACGGTCAAGGGTGAGTAAGGTGCGCTTTCATATGGTAGATTTTGGTTTTGATTTCAAAAGAGTAAATTTTGGGAACTGAGAACAGTTGGGACTCTCGGGTAGTTTCTGGGAGCTAGAGCCAGTTGGGCAGCTAGAGCCCTATCCTTTAAATCTTGGTGGCTAGAGCCTTGATACTAGTGGTTGGTAGCTAGAACCTCCACTAGTGATATCAATTAATTTACTTATTGAAACTACGTTTGTCAAATGTGCTTTATGAAAGATGTTTAAACTTAAAAGATTGCTTTGTGCAAAAGAACCCTATAAGCCTCATCTATTAAAGCCATGCATATGCATGTTTCCCAAGACTCGTGGAGTACTTTATGTACTCACATGCTACACTCATAATTAAATCTCAGAAGCCTTCAATGACACAGAGGAGGACTACGACTACTTCGCATGTGGCTTTGATGAAGGACACCCAAAGTACTAGGTTGCGCTCCCCAGTCGAATGTCGGTAGGCAATTTGATGGGCCATTACCCAGAGTTTAACTTTTGTTGTTCCTATTGTTGTAAGACTCAAGGTCTTAACCTCTTTTGTAATAAGTGGTCATAAGTGTCGGGACCCAAAATATGCAATCGGACCCTTTGTGTATATCAGACTAGTCCGTAATCACGCTTAGTGCACATAGTGGCAACATCAGTGAAATATCATTTCTATATACAAAGATAGCTAATAAATAGACAAATAACAATAAACATCAGAGTAAAGACCTTATGGTCAAAGCTTATAATTAATGCTTCAGAGGGTAGGTAGCTCAATGAAGCTGCAGCGGAACGAAACAGAATAACTTCAGTGATGCCCATCCATATGCCCACAGGCAATCGGCTGGGGTGCGCGACCTAGTTTTTCATGATCCTTGAAGTAGACCTTGTTGGCTGACGATTCCTTCACCTCTGCTTGATTATTAAAGCAAGCATGAGTACACACCGTACTCGCAAGTCATACCACAAAATGCAATTTATAGATGCAGGCTTATTCCAAAGGAATGGCTTCTATGGTTCTTTTGCAGAAATGCAGCATTTGCAGTTTAAATACAAGTAATAGATTGAAAGCATAATTCAAAACAAATAGACCATAATAAGTTTTATCATTTGTTTTCACAAAGACACATAGCCTAATCAAGTTATTCACACAGCTGCATAAGTTATCTCACACAGCTGTCCCATCCCAAGTTTTATGAAAATCTACCCCTCGTGTGAAATCCCCGAGCATGTCCATGACCGCGGACGCGTCTATTTGAATAGATTGATTAACACTCTGCAGAGTTTGTACACTTTACCCACAAGATGCAATCAACTTGTACGGAGCTGATCACAACAAAACCTTTCAGAAACTTTATCTCAACATTGACACTCCCGATGTGCTTACAAGCCGCCAGACAGCCCCACACAGGAAACCAGTCTGACACACATTGTTGGACAGGGACACGGCGAACCGCCCCGTGATGCGACTACTTGGTAGCACACCTCCACCCATGCACACAGCCTAACCTACTACTTGAGTAATCAATGTCAAGACTCCGTAACTTACTAAGTTAGGCCCGTCCCATACCAGGCATGTGGTTGTACGAGAGGCTCAGTTCAATGGCGCACAAAGTTAAGTCCTTAATTGACTAAGGCAAGACTTCCAAATAAACTACAAATACATATGCACACAGGTTATTAAGCCCACGCACATAGCTCCACCAAAATATCACATAGTCCACTTGCCTCCGTCTAAATCCTTTCCCACCCTGTTGGTTAAGTGCAACATATGCCATTAACGAGTAATAGCACATAGCGCACACAGTTTCTATCACATAGTTCCATAGTCACTTAGTCAAGTTTATATTTGCAACTACATGAGATGATGACTCGTAGCATGGCTAAGCAAACTAATCGCATCTAACCAACCCACGTTGGTAATACAATAGCACCAACTAAATAAACCAACTAGGGTGACAAAATATTATGGCATACAATTAGACAAGGGAAACATAACAAATTGGACATTAACTAATCCCAAAAGCATTGAAATAAATAATTAAAGTAAATGCAATAATTTAAATCAATATAACTTTTGAAAACTGGGTTCAACATGATCAAAGGTATAACTTGCCTTGCTATAACAATGATGATCTTATTTAACTTTAATCTTCTACTTCCTTGATCTTCAGCTCCTTCTTGATCAACACTTCTCGAGGTATCGACGTCTACTCACAAACAAGCAAATAAACCAAAACAAATAAATAACAGAAAGCAAATAAACTCCAAAAATAAATAAAAATCTCAGATAAATAGATCTGAAATTGAGATAAATTTAGGAATTAGAAAGGACTCAAACAGAGTTCGGATGCAAAAGATATGACTCTCGGAAGAATCACATGAAATGATGAAATTGAGAGAGAAAAGAATATTCAGAGAATATTCCTTCGGATAAAACAAAATAAAATGAATTGGAGACTTACAACTGGGGTCCACTAGTAAGTGAGAGAGAACAAGGTGGTGAATGACATGTGGGACCAACAAGATAAAAGGACTTTTCAGGAATTAAGTTAATTCCCGAAAATAGGATTAGGGGTTGACATGTGGGCCACTGGTCTATGGAGTAGGTCCACGAAGATATGCTAGTCCACGGTGGACCAAGCTCATGGCTAGGGTTTGACCAAGGGTTGACTGACATGCGGGACCCGCATGTAAGTGAGAGAAATAATTAGGGTTTTAATTTGGGTGGATTACATGTGGGGTCAACATGTTAGAGAGAGATAGATATATGGCTTGGATGGTAAGGATGGCAAAAGGATCCACATGTAAGTGAGAGAGAAAGATTATTTTGTGGTATGACACATGGGGTCATTTAACAGAGAGAGACACAAGAAAGAAAGAAATCTCAAAGAACATATATTAGGACGAACAAGGAAGATCTGTTCCTGGCACATGGTGGCCTGAAGACTTCAATTGAAATGGCAAGAATTAGCACCGGATGACAAAGTAGTGAATAAAGAATAGAGAGAGATTATATGGCTTAGATTAATAGAATGACTAGTGGGCCAAGTTGTCATAGAGAGAAAGAAATTAGGAGACAACAGAACAACACAACATAATAGAAATAGAGGATGACAAGGATCTTTCGGCCAGGTTCGGACGCATGGCGGCAATGTCCTGGTGACAGTAGATGGCTTAGACATTGGCACTGAGATGGCAAAGATTAGAGAAGTGTAAATAGAGAGGTAAAGGAACCAAAAGAACAAGGTAACTTCCTGGACAACCGAAGCATCAACAGAGATTGATGAACTCAGAAGAACAACAGAGAAGTAATACAGAGCACGAGGCTGATTAGTGCGCATGGCGGCCGGGTTATGGTGCATGGATTTTTGGCATGGCAAATATTAGAGGAAAATGTAACAGAGAAGATTTGGTGGCCAAACAACAACATAGAAAGAAGGAACCGAACTGAAAAACTCACGCACTGGACACATACATGAACAGGAACAGGGTTTCTGCTGATTGATCTTGGCGCACGGCAATCGATTCATCGCGCATGGAGACGACCTCGGTTTGCAGGCTGTGGCAAAGCAAAGAGATAGAAGGATTAACCGAGAGCACCAACCGATCGAGCAACAAGGAAATCGCCGTACTGCACACATACGTATATATATACATGGACAGTGTGCACGGGGTGGCCGGCGGCCGGAGGCAACGCGACGGCGGTGAAGGGGCAAAACGGAAAGGAAACGATGAGCCGGACGCGATGGTGCGATCGGATTTGGGAAAAACTCACCGAGGAAGCGAGCAACGCGACGAACGCGGTTCGGCTTTACGGCTTGACATAGCTCCGGTGTTCTTCGGACGAAGTGGATGATACCATGACGTAGAGGGTGACGATGCGAAGCCAACGCCACAGACGGTTCAGCCGGCGGACGTCGGATAAAGGCGCAACTCGCCAGAGAAGACCTTTGGGGTAGAGCTCGGTATTCTGCAGATGGCGACGAAAATAGATTGGTTTGGAGGAAACCAATTTAGGGGATTGGAAGAGGAGATCAATACGAACGCGTGAGCGCAAACGGCTCGCTTTTATATGCATCGTGGAGAAAGATATGGAATTTAGAAGTTTGAGTTTGATATGTGAACGGAAACGACTCTCGGTTGGAAACGAGCTCGGTTGGAGATACGAGCGTGAACAGTAATCCATGATCTACTGTAGCACATGGCTTGGTTGGCATCGGATGAACAATACTCAATGGTTACTGTAGCAGTGCGGCAGGGGAGAGAAAAGAGGATTTTCGGAATTAAAGAAAATCCCAAAAATCAAGGAGCTCCAGATAAATGGCAAACAAATCCAGAAAAATCTCAGAAAATTTCTTGGAACACAAGAAAGCCAAATAACACAGGTTTTTATTTAATTGATGTTTAGATTAGTCAAATTAAATATTTTTAATTTAAGAAATTCCCAATTAAGCTTGATTAAATCCAATAAAATTGGTGAAATTTTCCAAAGACCTAAACTACTCAAAAGATTTTTGAAAAGCCAAATTTTGGGACGTTACAATAAGGCCGGTACTCAGTTGTTTATTAATATTGTTTTGTGATTCAAACTTGTTATCTACTATGTTTTCACTATGTGCACCACCATCGATCATGGACCGTGCGTGAAATACACAGAGGGTTCGGATTCAGAAATCCAGTCCTGACAGTAGCCCTGAAGCAATCCCAAAACTCTGGAGCAATTGGGTCATTGTGATGACTTCAAACTCTCTTGGGAAGATGGTGTACGCAAGACAAAAATAGAGGGAGTGGTCAAGCTAATATGATAAAATCGTATCAAACATACATAATATATTTGAATATCTAATGCAATCCAAATTCATACATAAATAAACTTGAGACAAAGTGAGAATGTAAAATAAACTTAAGGTAGGACCTGGCTAATGAACATAACAATCCGAATGCCTATAAAAACGTGCGAGTAGCAATCTGTGGAACAAAAGTAACTAAATTAGTGAGACAATTAGAAAATTGTGACTAATTACAAACATTGAAATGAAATGAAAGTATGGAACATACCGCAAAACCACTAGCTATGACTAGGAGCAGGAGGCAAGTCCATTCTACGAGATTTCATCTGTTGAAAACGATCCATTGGTTCGAGGAGTAATACTTGTATTTGGATTGTTGGAGAAATAACTATGTAAAGTTCTTTTGTCCATCTTTTATAAATCTACAATAAATTGTATATAATCCATAAGTACTAAGTACATATAACTAGACTAGACAAGTAACAAAACATCATTTCATCATTCCAATTTAAATCAGTGAGCCACTGACCACCGTAAGTGTCATTATGTCACTTAACTTTACCTAATTAGTAATAGTATTTAGTAATTACCTGATTACCTTTGCTGTCTGCTCCTTGTGAGCATCACTCCTGCAGGCTTCAGTCAGTCCTCAAGACCTCAACTCCTCATTTCCTCAAAGGCCAAAGCTCCTAAGTCATAACTCCTCAAAAGCCCAAAGGCCAAAGCTTTTAAGCTCCTCACTTCCTCAGTCCCCAGCAGCAGGCAGTAGCGCCCACGCCGCCGATCGACTTCCTGCATCACTCACCATAGCCACACACATGCCGCTGCGCCTCATCGACCACGCCGCCCGCCGCCCGCCTCCGTCGACACGCCAAGACCAAGGCCACGGCGGTGGCAACAAGACCTCGGCAGAGTCGCAGCCAGTGAAGCTCGCCCCTCGCTAGCTCGTCCCTCACGCATCGCGCTCGCCCACCGCCGGCCCTCGCTGCCCACTCGCCTCGCCGCCTCCGACCCTCGGTCACCGCCTCGCCGCCGCCCGCCTAGGTGAGTTGTGCAGTTGTGTAGTGAATTCAGGAATGGCCGAATGGAATGGGGATTTCAGATTTGGATTTTGGGAAGTGGGGAATTAGAGATTTGGAGAGTGCAAAAATGGGCCTACTAGCTTTCTTTGTCTCTTGTTTGTGGAAAGAACATGGCCCAAACGTGAAATAACCCAAATTTCTTCAAAGCTTATTCGGTGAGTTCCTTCTTTTTCTTTCCTTCTTCATGCTCATGGCTTCTTGGCGCCTTCTGCTCCTTCCTTCGTTCTTGGGCTCTTGGCTTCTTGCTCCATCAGCCGGTGCTTTGTCATGGATGGGTCCAGGTGGAGGAGGTGGTAACGATGGGGGTTCCACTAAGACGGCGGCAAGAGCAAGTCAAGCACGCTTCTTGCGACCGACATTAAGGCCCACCAATTGGAAGGACACCCGGAGTACTATGTTGCGCTCCCCAGTCGAATGTCGGTGGGTAATTTGATGGGCCATTACCCGGAGTTTAAATTTTGTTATTTCTGCTGTTGTAAGACTCAAGATCTTTTGACCTCTTTTGTAATAAATGGTCATAAGGCCGGTACTCAGTTGTTTATTAATGTTGTTTCGTAATTTAAACTTATTATCAACTATGTTTCTACTATGTGCACTAGTTACTGATCATGAAACTGGTTAGAAATACACAGAGGATTAGGATTCAAAAATCCAATCCCGACTGTAGTCCTGAAGCAATCCCAAAATTCTGGAGCAATTGGGTCATTGTGATGACTTCAAACTCTCTTGGAGAGATGAAGATTGCCGCATCGTCCGCGTATAAGGAAGTCCTGAGCTTGCGAAGCAGTCACAAGGGCGTTCAAGGTAACCCAGTTATGTTGCCATATCTAATTGACATTGGATGTGCTCGATTGCCAAAATGAAGAGGAACGGGAAAGCAGGTCTCCTTGCCGCACTAGTACACGGGGAAACCTTTTCAGTATGAAAACATGTGGTGCCGACATGAAGAACATGGCATGATCAGGAGGAGATGAGGCAATACACTCCTAGATCTGAACAACACTTACAAGAAGAACTCACATCCTGGAGTAGTCTTTCGTTTAGCTCAGTGAAGGAGTTAAAGAAATTGCGTAGGGAGTTGGAGAAAGAAAGAAGAAAAACCCTTTACACTGAACCTTCTGAAGATGAAAGACCAATTGTAAATCGAATTATAAAATTGCAGACCCGAGAAGAAATTATGATGCGACCAAGTTCCCGAGTAAAATGGTTGTGTGAGGGGGATCGGAGCGCCTTGTTTTTTCGGGCAAGAGCTTCGGACCGAGCAAGACAGAACAAAATTTCAGCACTAGTACGCGAGGATGGTACAGTTTGTATTGATCAACAGGAGTTGGAGGAAATGGCAGCAAGCTTGCATTTCTCTTGTAAAAAAGGCAATGATCCCCATGAAGTAATTCAGTTTGTGCTACATAAGATGCCAGGGGATATAAACAATCATTTATTGGCTCCATTTTCAGCTAATGAGGTTTCAAAAGCCTTATTCATGAATCATGATGAACCCCAACAAATCACCAGATGTTGATGGCTTCACATCGGGCTTTTTATCAAAAGCACTGGGAACTGGTAAAGGATCAAGTCTCAAATGTTGTTCTTGACTTCTTAAATGATGAACATATGCCAATTGAGGTAAATCTCTGTATTGCTATTAATACCTAAAGTTAAAAATCCTCAAAGATTTTCACAGTTTTGATCTATTTCTTTATGCAATATCCTCTACAAGATTTGTTCTGAAGTTCTTTCTAAATGGGTGCTATTAACTTCGAATGAGATCATAGCCGAAGACCAAAGTACCTCTGTACCAAGACGTTTAATTTCTGACAATGTCCTAACAGCCTATAAATGCATTCATTATTTGCAACTGAAGAAAGGTAAAACAGACACGCGCCCAATTTAAGTTGGACATGGCAAAACCATATGATCGAGTGGAACAATACTACCATGAGCAAATCATGTGCAAGCTGCGATTTGCGGAATCATGGATTGATAAAGTAATGGCTTGTATCCGGGCTATCACATTTTCTGTACGAATCAATGGACAATACTCTGTTGGTGATATTTTCTAAAGGCAATCATAGAGATGATTGTATAACGTATATATTTATGAGTTATAGAATAAATATTATTATGTTCCTTTATGAATTATTATTTATAAAGATTAACGAGTATGTGACTTGATAAAACTCTTTAGGTTATATGGTGTCATTCTAAATGTATCCTTGGTAGGATATCACTAGTCGGAACACTAGTGACTTATCGACCAAAGACATGTATTAATTGATGACTATATTTTACCGGTCATGGATATGGAGATATCGAATCAATAATGTGAACACATGTTAGAAAACATGGTGTTGAATTGACCCACCTTGAAACACTATTGAGATTGTTATAATTTTGGGTGTCATCAGTTGGTCTCAAGTAATGATGATGTATAATCCTTAGACCTGAGAACAACATGGTTTTCTACATGTGTAATAGTATACTTAAGAGTTGCCAAACGCTACTCCGCAAGTGGGTAGTTATAAAGGTAGCAAACTGGTCGTAAGAAGTTACGAACTGGTCGTGACTAAATAGGAACTGGGCGTATAGATATACGAGCTGGTTGTAAGTAATAAGGACCTGATCGCAGATAAGGACCTGATTGCAGATCATATTGCATAAGGTTCGTCCGATAAAATATTTATGTGTGTTCGAGAATCATTATGTCCTGCTAGGAACCGCTAACGACTTGTGGTCGAAAATATGTTTTCGAGTCACAATCGATTACGCATGAACCTACAGGGTCGCACACTTAACGTTCGGATAGGATCCGTTATGGGTTCTTTATAAGGGGATGTATGGGGTTATTTGGACGTAAGAGAGTTGCTCCACCGAAATCCTGACCGCCATCTTCCCAAAGGCCCTACCGTGCGCGTTGGTGTTAGTATACCGGTGTACGACGTTCCACCTCTAGACGTGTGGATATCGCAAAGGCGCTGCTGTGGTTGATGCTGCGCTGATCGAGGACGATCCACGACCTATGCAAAGAACGTGATAGGTTGTTGGAGGAGACGATTGGTGCTGAGGATGTTAGACGATCAACTACGATCACTATATCGACGTGCTCGATGTTGGATCAGGCTACTCTAACTCTTCTTCCACTGCATGGCTCGTCTAGTGGTAACGATCTATAATATCTTGTTTGCATGGCTTCCTGGTCTATGTGGTAGATTTTTTTTTGAATTGTCAGCTAGTGTAGCCTACCCATATCTCTACATACTCTTCATTCTTCACCCCAACTAGAGGCCTCCGGCAAGGTGATCCTATTTCTCTATATTTATTCCTTCTATGTGCTAAAGGTTTCTCAATTTTTTTATATTATTGAATCCATCTTTTAATTTTATTTTAAAGTTAATCCCTCACGAACTTTATTTTCAATTCTGACACCTTTGGTCACGCCACCACCAGTGGCGTGGCACATATGTTCTGTCACGCCAGGAAAAATGGTGTGGCAAAAGCTGCCACGCAAGCCCTCATGCTAGCATGGAGGGCTTGCGTGGCATTAGTCACGCCAACACGTGTGGCATGACAGTGGCAACTTAAGGCTTTCGACCCAGGAAGCTCTTCATGTCACTCTTCATTTCTCCCCCTCGCCGCCATCTCCCGTGCGACCTCTGACCTCCCCTTCCTCTCGTCGCCGGCCCTCCTCCCGCTGCCAGACGTCGTCCTACCGCCACCTGATCTCCTCCTGCCGCTGGCCCTCCTCCCTCCCGTTCCTCCTACTGCCGACCCCTGCTCCCTCTGCCGGATGTCCTCCTCCCGTCGCCGGCCCTCGTCCCTCTGTCGGACGTCATCCTCCCACTGTCCGTCTTCCCCCTGACGGCTGGCTTCTCCCCCGCTTGCTCTCCTCCCCGCGCCGCCCTCCTAGATCGAGGTCATAACCGGTGTACCTCTGTGAATTTGTTTGTTTTTGCTATACTAGAATGTGTGCTTGTATGATTGTATAATATAGTTTCATGATTGTAGCACAGATTTGTGAATGTGTTCGAATTGGTGATTATAGAATAGAAATCTGTAAATTTTTTTGTCCTCTTTAGTGCTATACAATTTAATTAATTCAACTGAAGAAGGCTAAGCATGGACAATGATATGAACTGATCAGTTTAATGCAAATGAAGTTGGGTGCTGTATTTAATTGATGAGTTGTGGCAGCCATATTGCAATAGTGTTATGTAATTGACAGTTAGATAGTTAGCAATGGTACTTATTTTATTTTTTTTGTATATTTGAAATAAAAGTAGAAACCGATTGTTTCTATCAATGATTGACTGCCTGTTTGACCCAAATAAACACACTGGCAATTCGAAAATGAATCATTTTACAATGTGTAAATGTTGCAAAGAAGCCACTAGTAATATATATATATATATATATATATATATATATATATATATATATATATATATATATATATATATATGTGTGTGTGTGTGTGTGTGTGTGTGTGTGTGTGTGTGTGTGTGTGTGTGTGTGTATCGAGTTTGTGTTTCAAGATTTATCTAAGAGCAATGTAGTGACATTAATATTTCATAATAGTGGCAAAACAAATGGTACTGCCAAAAAAATGACATAGAAAATAAGGTACGATGAATAGTATGTCAGACCATAACAAGATAGGATAAGGAAGCTAACCATGTAACTTGTGTCATCATCACTCACTGTTGGGTATGGCCACTTCGAATGAGACTGCCACCTAGCTTTCATTGCAAAAGTTGTATCTCCTGAGAGCTTTCCTGCTCTTAGGTTGCGAAGAATTTTTTTTCTCTATTGTTGATCAACTTCTCTTTGTAACCTTGCAATTTGCAAATGATAATAGTGATCCATCAACATGTCCATGTATGTAACGTATCGAGATGAACTATTGGTTAATAACATGTTACTAATTGGCCATTAAAAAGATATAGTAATGGCATGTTACAAAAAAAGAAATAAAGTATAGCCTGAAGGCATAAAAATGTGACTTACCTCATTTCTGAATACCAAATTTTCCAAACGAGTAGTTCGTGGCACTCCAAACGTGTAGCTCTGGCGTACCCAGGAGCGAAGTCCTGAGTGTACTCAGGAATGAGCCCTGAGCGGTCCCAAACACATGGTTTGGGCGGTCTTGAGAACGGGATCTCAAGCGTACCTAGGCACGTGGATCCAGGGTAGTGTAGGTCGCACTTAGAGGCAAGCTCTGAGTGGTCCCAAACACGTGGTTTGGGCAGTCTCGAGAACGGGATCTCGAGCGTGACTGAACACGAGAGACTCAGGTAATGTAGGATTTAGATCTTTTTGCCTCTCATTGTTTCTTGGTGTTATTCGTCCCATGTGTATAGCCTAACACACCTCAATAAATGGTTAGTATCTACGAGAGAAATATGATAGTTACATATCACAATTGCCCCCATTCAAAATTGACATAAACGAGAGTACTATGGAGTATCTTTTTCTCATTCATTGTGAAAGGACCCGAAAACTTCATTTAAAAAGAGGTAATGTTCCATGATGATCAGAAACCATCATGCTCAAGTATCAGAATTCACATGAAAGTACTATCACAGTACACAACATAGAGGGAATAAGTTGTAATTAACCATACGTATGTACCTTCAAACTGCTGTCATGTGTCAACTGAAACACAGCTTTTGTTATGTGCAATGTTGATTGTGATATTTCGTACTTGCGGTATTTCGTTCATATGGCATGAAGTACTGACTTTGCAATATTTTGTTGGATGTAGATGGACAAAGTTGTACGTGTATTTACTGGTGGGCCGATTAGCCAAACGGGTAGTTCTGTCGACTTTGGTGGTATGGAAGCGACCGTTCTCTTGTTTCGCGAATCACCGGACTTTCAAACTCATGTGACTAGGATTAAGTCGACATTTGGATGGGATGTGCCCGGGTTCGTTGTCAGAATGCAGGGGCGATATGACGCAGGGCTGGGTTCTAAGGTGCACGCCTTGTTGGTGCCAATCTTGTCCGCCGATGATTGGGACATGTACAAGGATATTGTGCTCGCATCTCAGGTCCGGTTGTTGGAGGTGATAGTGGAGAGGACAATCGTTGTTGAGGATTTGCCAAACAATTTAGATGTGGTGAATGGCAATACAGAAGAACTAGACCTTGCTCTCCATCTTTCCCGAGGCCTCCCAATGGAGGAGCAACTTCCAAAGAGTTCGTTAATGTCGGTCCTATCGACCAAGCCCCCCTGTCGGTGGATCTGTATGTATCTTCCCTGTGGCATGTTATTGACCCTGTGACTGATTTCAATGACGTTATAATGAACAACAAGCTTGAGGAGGAGTTGTTCCGCGATGGAACAACCCGTGAAGTGGAGTTCGATGAAGGATGGAGCCTGACTGAAAATGAGGCTCCCGCACCGCTTTTCTCCTCAGAGGAAGGTCAGGTTCTTTGTAGTGCAATGGGTGAGGCTCTGTCGGTGCATGCATTCGATGATGTCAGGATGGCAGATAAGGCGATTTGTGCTAATGGGTTGAAGAGCAGGAATGACATTGCGAACCCGGAGAATGACATAATACGGAAGAACATGTTGTTTCCAACCATGGAGGACATGAAGGTTTGGCTGCAAGAATACTTAGTGCGGCACCATCATCCGTTCGTAGTGCAACACTCCAATGTAAACAAAAGGTATACCGTTAGGTGCGAAAGGGAGTACGGATGGAAGGTATGGGGCACAAAACAAGGGACAAGTAATGAAAAATAGCGAATGTGAAGCAGCCTCACTCTTGTAAGACCGCACAAGTGTCCGGGGAGCACCTTCACCGATCAGAATTTCATTGCAAGGCGATTACATGGTTGTGGTATGCGATCCTGATGTGACCGTTGACACCCTCATCGAGGTTATCTTCGGGCTCATTAAGTACCGTGTGAAGTACGGGAAAGCATGGAGGGCAAAATAGAGAGCGATGTAGTTATTGTGGGTTGATTGGAAGGAGGCTTACAGATTGCTTCCTTGAATCCTAACCGCTATGCAGGCCAAGAATCCGAGCATGGAGTTTTATCCTTGGCATGACAACCGAATGGAACCCGATGGAGTGGTTATGAAACATATCCTTGGGAGGGTGTACCGGTCCTTTAGGCAATGCCTAGAGGCCTTCAAACATTGCAGGCATGTAAGACCCGGGATTAACGTCCCAAATCCTTTGTGCATTTCTGAACTAGTCCCATGATCAGTAGCTAGTTCACACAGTTAAACAAATATGGTAACACCCATAAATCGCATAACTTAATTAATAATCAACAGAGTTTGTTACAACAGGGGCTTACAAGCCAACAATAAAATAAACACAGCGGAAGACGAAGATGTAGTAGAGTCCAGTTAATCGCCACGAACAATCGACCGGAAGCGGCCTAGTCGTCGAGATCCACACCGTGGCAAAGTCCTTCTCCTCTGAAATTATTTGCATTAAGCAAGAATGAGCACAACTACCGTGCTCGCAAGTTACACCCGTCAAGTAACAGAATGACATGCATATATGGATATCTCAAAGGAAAGCTTAATATGGTTGAATTTGCATAAAACAAAGATTTTCCGTAAATACTTGTACTAAGTTCCAAAGCAGTTATTCTATAACTAAAATTTATTTTATAAATCAATTTTATAGTCGATAAAATTCACACATGAATGGTGAAGGATACCTCCTATCACATGGCTTCCGCCCAATTCCCATTTAAATAAACCAGATTAATAAAGTCTTTTGAAATCAAAATCCAAGTCTAACTTTGAGTGGCTTTGCTAGCATGTCCATGATCATGACGCGCTATTCAATAGTTTTACACTCTGCAGAGGTTGTACACTTTACCCACAAGACACGAATTCTCTAGTTTATCCGGCATATATCTATGCCACCGCTCACTACCTTAGGTAAGCAGTCTAGAGCACGTGCCAAGGCCTTTACAATGCGCCATTCCACCGCAGTTTCCCCTCGCTAAGGTTTCGCCCCCTTTGGAATAGAAATCCGCAGAGTTCCTAGCCCCCTCTTGCGCCAGGTGGGAACAATAGTCATGAAAGACTTTGTCAAAAGAAATGGCCATGAAAGACCGCCCACGTACAAACAGGATCAACCGCGATGGAACTTTACAAATTAATTAGCCAGGTCCTACGCCCCATTCTGAGGACATGTGGTTGTACGGTGAGGCATAGCCCATTATAGGCATAGCAAAGGAACGCTCAGAGGCCGGTCCTCAACTGACTTGGGCGACTTTCCACAAAACCCATGGGCCTCGATCATGGAAATGACTCGATCCCATGCATTAACATGCACCATCCAAACAACCATTTCGCCCAAGTACAAACCATAATTTTATTTTATTTTTCTCAGATTCATTTACGACAAAACTTCCATGACAAACCAATGCCATAGATTCTTAAACAATATTTGATTTTTGGTGAAAGTTTCCCAAATCAAACATTTTGGGTCTAAGCATTGCTAAGCATAATCTTTCTCAAAATGTTCTAGTTCATACTATTGTATCAACTAGATTTTATCTAGGGTGAGGGTTAAATGTCCAAGACTTGTCAAGAACGAGATCAGTATGTAATCCATCAGCATTATGATAATCCAACCTTCAAAGAATCCAAAATTCATTAGTCCAATCTACACCGTATAAGTCTATTTCTATGATCCAACTTCAATTGATCCAAATATTTATCTATACTCAAATTTTATAATCCGATATCTATCAATCCAATGACTATGTAATCCTATAATCAAATTTTAGATAATCTGATATCCAATGACAATCTATTTCTAGAATTCAATATCAACAATTCAGTATTTGACTATAGTATCTATCTATCATCCAATCTTTATTAATCCAACATCAACAACAATCTAACTCTAAAATCCGGTATCCAATAATCATTTATTTCTACAATACAACCATAATAATCATGTATTTCTAATAATCCAACATCATTCATTCCAATATCCAATAATCCAATGATAATCTATATCTATGATTGACATCTAATATCCAACAATCATATAACTCTAATAATACCACAATCGATCCTTAATAATAATCTATTTCCATAATCCAATACCAATAATTACCTATTTCTGTAATCATTCATTATCTATTATGTACAAAAGGGTAGAATGAATCAATTTGTTTATCGTTCATTCATCTTCTACCTTGACGAACAAAAGCCGCTTGCTCCCATGGCGCCATGGAGAGAGGTGCTCCCATGATGGTGACGGCGAGGGGAGGAGAGCACCGCATAGAGGACGACGTCGCGATGCCATGGGTGGTGTCGGCGGAGGAGCTCTCACCGACGAGGGTGCTAGAGATGACCAAGGGAGCTCGGCCGGTGAAAGAAAAATACCGATTCGGCGAGGTGGGAGCGAGAGAGGCGAGGTGAGTGGTGGGGATGGAATGAGGAGGAGGAGAGCTACCTCGGGCTCCCTTTTATAGGGGCGGAGAGGGCCGGGAGGAGGAGAATGAAGCGACGGTTTTCGAGTGCAATGAAAGGTCATTTGAAAACTGCCACAATTGATTGCATTTAGAGGGTAAAACGTCCATTTGATGGTGTGGCTGCGTGCGTGGCGTTAATCGCACGTTCCGCCTCGAGCGGATTCCAATTTAACGCATTGAATGGGGAGAATGGGGAGAAAACCACCGGCAGCCATTAATGGAGTTGAAGCTCGGTTTTCTGCAGATTGCGACAAAAATAGATTGATTCGGAGAACACCAAATCAGGGGATTGGGAGAGGAGATCAAGACGGACGCGGAGCGCAAAACGGCTCGCCTTTATGTGCACCGTAGAAAAGATATCGAATTTGGAAGTTTTGGGTTGGTTGTGTACACGCTTCGGAGCGCTTCTCATTTGGAGGTTGAGGATGAACAGCACCGCGCGATTTACTGTAGCACGTTGGATCTGGATGAACAGTACCCGACAGTTACTGTAGCAGTGCGGCAGGAGAGAGAAATAAAAGCATAATAGAATAAAGAAAGAGACATAATTTATTGTGTGCAAAGATGGAAAGTGGCAGCACATGCATTGGAAACTTTGATGTTAAGTGTGCTCACGGGAGAGCAAAATGAGATGGGTGACGCATGGGAAGGCTGACCGTGCGGGATTAAACAATATATATATTTTTTTTTTGAAATTAATTCAGATTTAGGCAATAAATAAATACAATTTTAGAAGATAGCAAATAGAGTCTAAAAATTCTAGAAAAATTCATACAAATTCCTAGAATTATTTTGAACTTAATAAAAATAATTCCAACTTAAAGTTGGCCTTTTGTTTTGTAAATAAATTATTTTAGCTTTAAAATAATTAGGAAAAAGCTTTTAAAATCTCGTAAAATTCTAGAAAGTAATTAATTTTTATTTTTTTCAACTTTAACTCAAATTAAACTTCAAAAACTTTAATAAAAGTTAAATTTTGACTTTTAAAACTTCAGAAATTCAAATAAAGCAATTAAACTCTTTCAAATTTCAGAAGATTCAATAAAATGATAACTTTAATAAATTTAAATTGGTAACAGAACTTTGGGCTGTTACAAGGCACGTCTTATCTGTTGACGCCACATTCCTTACTGGGAAGTACTATAGTGCCTTGATGCTCACCATGGGTATTGATGCGGAGGACCACCTGATTCCATTAGCATTCGCATTGACAGAGGGTGAGATCAATGCAAGCTGGGAATGGTTCCTGGATACACTACTACAGGAACCGACATCACAGACGGTTCGGAACCATCATCACAGACGCATTTCGTTTCAACCGCCTATGTTTGTTGGTCTGTGATAACAGATATTATCACAGACGGTACAAAACCGCTCGTGATACGAAATATCACGAGCGGTTTTATTAAAAACCGTCGTGAAGTCAAGTATCACTGAGCGGTTTCAACCGACAACCGCTTGTGATTCGAGAATATCACGACGGTTCTAAATAAAACCGCTCAGTGATAGAGAATATCACGAGCGGTTCTAAATAAAAACCGCTCGTGATTTGTGACTATCACGCAGGCGGCTTTTATATAGAACCGTCGTGATATTCTCCTATCACGACATTTGCTTCAAATAAACCGTCAGGATATTTGCCTTCACTGAGCGGTTTTAACAAAAACCGCTCGTGATAGCTCATACCCACCCACAATTTGTTTGTTTTCTGGCTAGCCTCGGGAATTGCTAGCCATGCCCTCTCGAAACAAGCATTCACGTAAATGATTCAAGCAATCACAAAAACAAAGATTTCACAATAACAGATTCAAGCGACCATGACAACTCAAAGTGATCATTACTCAAAATAAATTACAAAAGATCGCATTTGTTCAAGTATTGTCGCTATAGTTACAACTAGATTACAATTGTTTTGCGTTGAGAGGTTTTAGTGGGGTGATGCTCGGGTTGGCGACGGAGTGAAACTCTCCGTTGTCGTTAATGATTTCGAGTTGATAAAGGCGCAGAGCTTCCTCGAATGTCCTTGATCTCTTCCGCAACGAGTGAATCACATTGTAAATCCAAGACCTGCCGCTACCAATTAAGAGTAAAGTGGTAAGCTATATATATTTAAATTTATAATTAGGAAATAATTATTTCGAGATTGACAAACCTCGTGATCCTTCTTCTTAGTCAGAAGGATTAGTGCATATGATAGCGCACGAGATTGCACATAACTCATCATCTTTTTTTTGGCGGCCTTTGCAAAAATAGAATTACATATATAGGTATAGTCGGTTCGAGACGCGTTATTATGAAGTATGATATAGTATTATTGTGTTGTAGCACGATCGAAAATCCATCCTGTGTTAGTTAGGCGCTCTTTCCATCGTATATTCCTTTGTTGGCAACATAATTGATGAACGACCTACATGATTCGAAAAAGTTATCCTCGGCCATTTCAAACGAATGAAGACTACAATAGAGTTATGTAAGGAGGAAATGAGCATACCTCTCGAGTATTCCTCTTAGAGTGCTGAAGTCGTGCTTGTTGCGGTTTAGGGAATCAAGGTATATCACATGGTTCCTCTTGGGTATAATAACTAAAAGGATCCAATGGTACCTACTCATGTATGTCGCTATAGTCATTAAACCTAAGTTCGTCTTTGCAGATAATGTACAAATGAAATTTGTATAGCAAGTAGTGACACTTACCCCTGGTTGTAGGGCACCACTATGTACTTCATGTTCCTCTGTAGAAGCAATGACCTCGTTATGTATTTCTCGACGAAGGACGAGTCTTGTAGGATGGTTTGCAACGATACCACGTGTGGGTCGAGAAACCCACCGTTCTTTCCATTCCGGACATTTTGCAAAGATGTATCTATACATAAGCAATGAGTTGTGATATTTATCGGTATTAGATGAATGTAGAACTTGATTGTACGCACTTACAGTGTCCAACATCGTAGAAGCGAGACGTCGAGGTCAACGAGGTTGAATAGTTCAAATAAATCATTGAAGCCCACGACGAAGTACCTCGTCCCGTTGAAGAAATGCTTGTCCTCAGATTCGGCGGTGATTCCATGTCGGACCCCTTCTTTTGGGTCTTGTCCAAGTACCAGGCATGCAAAGCCTGACAAGCATGTCCAGCGTGCATTATTACTGCGGCCGGAACACAACGGTTTTCCGATGATGTATTTCCCGGGTATCGCGGACTTCCCGGGTATCGCGTTCTTCCCGGACTTCTCGGACTTCCCGGACTTGGGAGGCGCCTTAACGTTCGTTGATTTCGATTTGGCCTTAGCGATTGGCATCGTTTTTGTGAGACGACTCGAAACCGATCGTCGGCACGCTTTTTCTGTTCCTTCGGCGTCTTCTCCACGGGAATCGAAGAGGTGGCCTTTTGAGACGAAACATGAGGTGGAGTCATCGAGGGTCCCGTTGGAGAGGAATGGTCGTGTCCAGATCGCGCATCGCCGGGTTCCAGTATGATGTTCTTCTTGGGCCATTGGATAAAAGAGAGGACGGCATCCCTAGTGTTGTGATCTCTTCGTTCGGGCAAATGTCCAAAGGATGGCTCGAAATTGACATGTACCATATCCACTGACCTTGGCGTAACCGTGCACCACCGGGGCACGCGTCTTTGCGCCCTTCCTCGTATGGATACACCATCCCTGCGCACCTCAATACAAAGGACCCATCCATCCTCACTTGGAGCTTCTTGGGTGTCGGCTCCTACAAAACGACACGCAATTAGCTAAGGCGTCGTTAGGGTCTATCTTTGGTGCATTCCATAGATGTACGCTACCTTGATGTCGCTCTATCGGTGTCGGACGTCGTCATGTTCACAATTATGCTTGACGCGACGCCATCTCGACATCGAGGAGGACTGCCTTCCAAATTAGCGGGCGGCTTATGCATCACCGCTCATGAGTATATCCATTTGACTCGTAATCTTGCCATCTCTACTTGAAATTGGTTAGTAATCATCTGCACTAACCGGTTGTCGTGCTCGGCCTTGGATCTCTTCCTAGTCGTATACGTAGTAGTCGTCCCGCGAATCCATGAATCCAAGATACGTTAACCCCAAGGCCTCGCGTGCGACCCGGTGCTCCTTGTTTCCCAAGGCCGTAGATAGTATATCCTTCTCCTCGCTCGCACGGAAGGAGCCTTGGGAAGCTTGGGCGATCAAGTCACGCCGCAAGAGGTCATCACGTTATTATAGACACTATGAAGTTATGGACTTATTAACAACTTAGTAGTTCGATATACTTACCACACGCTGGGACACTTCTGATCTGCCGGGTTTGTGAAGGAGATGCTGCCCAAGACGAGACTTGTGCCCTCGCTTAACCAAATTTTAGGGAACGCGGGTCCGTGACATCGAAACGGGTTCTCCTTCTCGCCGCCCATTCCTCAGATTTACCCGCGCACTCCAGCGGTGCCGAAGTCTGTCGGTGAGTGTTTCGTGTCTGAGAGCTTTGTGCGCCGCACTTTGCTCCTTAAATTCGCCGATGTTTTCATAGCCACAAAGGTGTCCCATGCTTCCGCGTCAAGAATCTATATTTGCTTGCGGGCGTCGACCGTGTTCACGTGCCGTGACAAGAATGCTCTTGAAGGTCCTCCACGATTTACCCATCGTGAGCATCGCCGTCCGTCGCACGCGTGCCACATGTGCTACGGAATAGTGAACTTCTCGAAAGTTCTGTCCCACGCCTTCGCTTTTCGTCGTCAGTCCTTCCACCTTGGTGTGGTGATGAGGACCCGTTCCTTCCAAGTATCCCGCAGATGGTCCGGAATCTACTTGTTGATCTCTTGGGACTCGAGGGACCCCAAAGTCACCGACCTCGTGATGACCACCGCCCGTAGGCATTATCGATTGTCCTCTGCCATCTCGCCTGTGTCATTATCGCCGACGGTGACGGCGGCCTCGTCGGCGCCTCTTCCATCTCTGGGTCGGTGTTGGCGGCCTCGTCGACGCCTCTTCCATCTCTGGGTCGGTGTTGGCGGCCTCGTCGCCGCCTCTTCCATCTCAAGGCGTCGGTGACGGCGGCGAAGACAGTGCCTCTGCCATCTCGCTTACTTGCTCTCGGGAAGAAGTACAGAGGTTGACTATAGAGATCAAGATGGCAAATGAAGAGTTGAATGAGCTCATACTGAGACTACTAACATTCCTAACACTCCTTAATCCACGAGCTTCTATTCTAACACTCCTAACACTCCTTAATCCACCAAATTCTCTTGTGATCTTTGTATAGATAGAAACTAGTGATACAAATCTTTTGCCCGAGCCTACTTCTCTAAGGAAATGCGATTGATGATATTATGTGCTCTCGTAAGGAGAGTAGCTAAAGAACAAGTCTTTGCCATCTCAATCCTATTGTCTATACTCTTCATGAAATGAATATGATAATATAAATTCAAACTATGAGCTCTAAACAATACTTTGCTTAATCACAAATGATCTCAATCTAATCTAAAACAGATTAAACTTCCAACAAACAGAGGTTGACTACAGAGATCAAGATGGCAAATGAAAAGTTGAATGAGCTCATACATACTACTAGAAGAATCACAAACTAGTCAATACAACCGATCAATTTGCAATAGAACTATGAGTGAACCGAAAGTAACCAATTAACAAGACAACATATTGACAAGAGTAAGTAATACAATAGAGCTCAAGTATGAACTAACTATCACATTCAATCTCAAGATAAGACGAGTTCATCACGAGCATGTCAACAAAGCCCACCGATCAATTTGCAATATCTTGAAGACTTCGAGAACTAATACTGATCAAGGTATCAACTAGCAAATCTAAATATATATATATATATATATATATATATATGTATATATATATATATATATATATATATATGCAAAGATCAACCGAATCGCCACGAGGAGCAATACTCACACAGAGGATTGAACATATTAATTGATGATATTATGTGCTCTCGAGAGAGTAGCAAGAACAAGTCTTTGCCATCTCAATCCTATTGTCTATACTCTTCATGAAATGAATATGATAATATAAATTCAAACTATGAGCTCTAAACAATACTTTGTACTCAAATGATCTCAGAATCACAAAAACTTCGTCAATTGACTAAGAGATCAAGATGGCAATGAAAAGTTGAATGAGCTCATACATACTACTAGAAGAATCACAAACTAGTCAATACAAGCGATCAATTTGCAATAGAACTATGAAATTTGAACCGAAAGTAACCAATTAACAAGACAACATATTGATAAGAGCAAGTAATACAATAGAGCTCAAGTATGAACTAACTATCACATTCAATCTCAAGATAAGAGGCGGAGTTCATCACGAGCATGTCAACAAAGCCCATCGATTAATTTGCAACTAGCATATATATATATATATATATATATATATATATATATATATATATATATATATATATATATATATATATATATATATATATATGCAAAGATCAACCGAATCGCCACAGAGGAGCAATACTCACAGAGAGGATGCCGCGACAAGAACTGGGGAGGCAGGGCAGGGGAGGAGGCCGATCTTGGGAGGAGGGAGCTGGGGAGGAGGTCGACACGGGAGGAGGACGGCGCGGGAGAAGGCTGCAGAGGGGAGGACGCCGACACGGGAGGAGGACGGCGCGCCGAGGTCGGAGGCGCCAATGTCGGGCGGCGGCACCGAGGTCGGCGGCGGCGACGCCGGGCTTACTGACTGGGAGGTGAACGGGCGCCGAGGTCGGGGCGGCAAAGACCGAGGTCGGCGGCGCCGAGGTCGGGCGGCGCAGAGGTCGGGGCACCAATGTCGGGGATGGCGCGCCGAGGTCGTGGTCGGCGGTGAAGGCGAGCCCTAAACCCTAGAGGAGGCGAACGAGCGCGAGAGCGTAAGGCGCGAGAGGAAGTGAGAAGTGAGAGGAAAACCCTAGCGTTTCCCGCCTTATAAAAAGTATATCACAGACGGTTCGAAATGAGAACCGTCTGTGATATTAATATCACAGACGGTTCCATAATAGACGGTTCTATTATGGAACCGTCAGGATATATATCACAGCGGTTCTCATTTCAACCGCTCAGGATATATTTCCACAGACGGTTGTATAATAAAACCGCTGTGATAGCCCACAACCCGAGGCCAATTTATGATATCCTCGACAAAACATAATGAACTCCGTGAGACATAAATATCCCGAGAAAACACAAAGTGAACTCCGCCGAGACAAGTATGATGACAATTATGACAAGTCCATATGAATTCTAACACGTGACAAGTATGATGACAAGTTCATAACACATTTGACTTCAAAATTTCATATCTAATTCAACTCAACTCCAAATCAAGTGAAACCAATTTTGATACTCCACATTACAATGTACATCCACACATTGACATTAATATCAAATATGACAAGTCCATAACAAGTTCATAACACATTTGACTTCAAAATTTCATATCTAATTCAACTCAACTCAAATCAAGTATGATGACAATTTTGATACTCCACATTACAATGTACGTCCACATTGACATCAATATCAAATATGACAAGTCCATAACACATCAACACATGACAATTTCACGCTGACATCAAAATATATGAGAGATTACAAGTCCATAACACATGATGTTATGGAATAAATTAATTACATTGGAGTAAATTCTTAATTAAGATATAGGCCTTCATGATGATCGACGCATATAGCTAGCTTCCTCACTAGGTTCTTCCTCGAGTCTAATGCCGCTTCCGAAAGGAGGCAACTCGTCAAATTGATTGTATTCTTCCTCGCCCACTACATTCTCAACTCCGACAATCCTCCTTTTTCCATGAAGAACTACGTGGCGCTTCTTATTTGCCGGTCGGTTACATAGAAGACTTGAACAACTTGGTTAGCCAAGACGTAATGGTTTGTCTTTATATCCCACACGCTCGAGGTCCACGGTAGTGACACCGCATTTGTCGACCTTCACCGTCTTGAGATGGACCCAACGGCACCGAAATACGGGATCTTGAAAAGCACGTGTCGAGCTCCCATATCTCGCCTATTTGCCCATAGTAGGAGCTCCTCATCCCATCGGTCTTGAATGCATCTATGCGGACACCGCTATTCGGATCATGCTCTTCCTATCCCGAGCTGCCAGATAAAATGTGTACCCATTGATGTCGATCCTTGCCATGTGACAATTGTAAATTGTGGCCCTCGTACAACCATAGCAACAGATCATCACTTGATGACCTCCCAAAGGATTCTGTGAGACCCCGACGTTTATTAGGCTCATAATACTTAGTCATCCAATTGACCCTAGTATTATCAACCAAATAAACTCGATCTCGAGAGATGTATACTTCCCAGAATGCAGTACACATACCTCACAACAAAAGAATGCATCAATTCTATACAACACATAGTACATAAGCAACAAACCAGAAGTTAACATTAATATGGAATAGATATTACAAAAGAGAGGCCCTTAGGCCAAATAGCAACAAACTACAAAGATACACAGCGGAAGCAAAAGTGCCATAAAGATGGCCCAAAATAAGAGCCAACCAGTGTGCCTTTAGCCCACAAGGCAACTGACCGGACCGCCAAGCTAGTCGCTCTCCCAACCACCGCACAGCTCACAAAAGTAAAGCCCTTTGGGCTCTACCTCCTCTGCAACAAAGTTGTTAAGCAAAGCAAATGAGTACAATAACTTGTTTATTGTACTCGCAAGACTGACGTGTAAGATAACAGAACTATAATTTAGCTATATGCAAGCTTTATTTAAGTGGATGAGGCTTTGGACTCATTTTAGCACAAAGCAAGTTTCATTTGCAATAACATAGTAGATTGAAAGCAATTTGGCAAAGCATTTTAATTGTTGAAATAACAACGAGATGATAACGTAGTGACGACAACAAAAACATCCTGGAAGTGACTAACCCAAGTCACCACAACAATAGCATGAACATCCATTCATGCCAACCCATCAAGTTTTAATTAAATGGTTGAGTCTAGTTCTTACGGGCGTTTCGGCGTGTCCATAACCTAGGGCGAGGCTATTCAATAGTTTTAACCTGCAGGGGTGTACCAATGTACCCACACGCCGCACCGCCTTTCCTTTAGGCACACTACCTTTGGTATGCCTAGCACGCTAAGTCCTACGAGACATTTCCAATGGACGATGCTAATTACGAGCAAGCAACCCACGGGATAAGGACACATTAGACAGCCTAGCCGGTGCCAATGCCCCTCCCAACACCACACACACACATTTTATTAAAACATACCCACCGACCAGCTCATAATTAACACCTCCCAAAGTACTTAGTCAAGAGAGGTCCCATATCCCCTCGTGTGGTTAGCACGCATAAAATTGCTCGAACGGTGGCGCAAGTAACTCGGTCCTAATGACTCGCATACTACCACATTCCAAAAACCGCACCATCCATCCAATATGCCCAAGTCTAAATCAATCCTTTATTTTCAGTTTTGATTTTACAAATTAATCAAAGCACAAGTGCTGGACATATAGGAGGAATAATTATCCTTGTGTGATCAAGACCATCGACTAAGTCGATGATCGCCCATTACTACCGATTAGCTAAGCATGTCTAAGCGAGAGGGAACGAACTACTAAGTGATAAGAGCTCATCCAATGAGCTCAAATCACAGCAAATAACCTAGGCTCATTGGTAGTAGAGGATAAACAACTCCTACAGATTATGCAACTATAGGATTGCTAGCGACATTTAACACAAAGTAGCATGCATACATAGAAGTAAAACAACATATTAACCTTTAAAGTAATGGGACGTTAGAGGGGATATGATCAAACTGCTTGCCTTGTTGCTGGCCAATTTGTTGCGGAGGGTCACTCTCGGGATCACCACAAATGTCGAAACCTAACGGGAAGGCGAGAAAGAACCGATAAGAACGACGAAAAACAACAAGGACAGCACAACAAACGAACTCCAAATTCTCTGAATTTTCTACAGCAGCAAGAGGGTGATTTTTAGGGAATTTTGCAACAAGAACCAATTGATTTGGATTCTTAATGCAAAAGTTATGAGCAAAACAATTCTGCTCAGCCCCTAAAATACCAAACTGCACTATTCATTAATTTAATTATGAGGCAACATTTTCTAGAAAGGTGGTGATACTGAAATTTTTACTGTGAAACCAGCACCTCATGAGATGAATAACACAATTGAGTTCATCTCATTTGGAGCTATATTGCACTTTCTATAATCTTTCAAAAACAAGAACTTGAACAAAATTATAATGCACAAGTCCTCATTTTCCTAACAGCACATGCTCAAAACTAATTTTCACAGTGAGTTCATTAATAGAGGAACCAACAAAGTTGGTCTCACTCAAAAATAATCTACAGAGCATTAGTTTTGTATTTTACAAGTTAAGCATTGATTTAAGTGTATATTTTAAAGATGGTTTTAAAATCTAATGGCAAACTGTGCTCTGGAGTTGAACTCAACTTACAATCATTTTTGGATTAAAGTCAAGTCCAAGACAGAGCCAACATACTTTGAATGACCTCATTTGGAATTAAAATGAGAAAGATACGAAATTCTAAAGTTTATACCTTATTTCAGTTCATAATTAAGAATGTACTGGAATTTCTAAAACCCATAAGGACATGGGAGGTCATGAGCCACAGATCACAGATCTAACGGCTCGCACCTCCCAGTGAACAACGCCTGCACGCTCGGGAGGTCCAGAGGTCCCGACCTCCTAGCAACGCACATGCGCGAGGTGAGGGGAGGTCGGGGCCGTGATGCTAAATCCAACGGACCACAACATGGAAAGGAGGTCCTAACGGACCAGATCTGATCGAGGAGGTCCTCAGCGGTTGGGATGTCCTCGAGGAGGTCCCAGCGAGGCCCTCAACGCCCACAGACCTCCGGGGAGGTCTGGACGGCTCTGATGCGCAAGGGAGGTCTTGGGCGCTCCAGATTTCCTCGAGGAGGTCTCGGGCGTCCCTGACCCAGCATTTAACTTCAAGCACGCAGCTGGACATGAATAAATGCGCGGCGGGACCATGAGGAGGTCCGCGAGGGAGGTTTTAAATGCGCACAAGAGACAAAGTTTAATGGCATTTATCGCTAACCCCATGATTGCAATGATTGGGCATTTAAAGCGGTGAATTTATGTCCTAAAACGACAATGACACGCCGGGACGTCCGACAAAATCCCGAAGCGTGAAGAAGTGATCTCGCCGGCGATGTAGAGCCCGCCGTGAGGTCCAATGATACCGCGGTCCGCAATAACCATGCGCACTAATGGTCCTCCTCAACAACGGCGGCGGCCTTGAATGCCGCCGAGCCGAGAGGTCAAAAGATGACCAAAGACGGCCAAACTACGAAAATGCAAAATGGAGCTCCGCGCGACATCAAGCGTGTGCCAAAACTTAAGCTCCGCAACATGCATTCAGCGGGTGCCAAGATCTAAAGGACTAACGGGGGTGTACACGGAGGTCCTAAGGTGCCGGGAGGTCGTGGAGGTGATGACCGGAGTTGGGGAAGGCGGTGAAGCTTCACGACCCAAAGCTCGACCCCAAGCTCGACTTTGTCCACCTCTGAAAAATGCCCAAACAATTTAAGTTAGGGTTAACTTCCAAGAGGTTTTAGGAGCAAGAGTGAGCAAGGTTTGAAAGAGGGAGCCATTTGGAACTCTGAGCTCCGAGAAGCTCCAAGGTCCTCAACAATGGCAGCCAAGATGGGAGGTGAGTTTGGGGTGAGGAGCTCGACCACGCACAAGTGCAAGGCCGAGGTCAATTGTGTGCAAAGGAAGCCAAGGAGGATCCCTGGGTGACTTATAGACCGAGGTGAAGGTTATGAGTGAGGCTAAGCTCCATGGTGAGCTTAGCCCACGGGTTGGTCCATGGGGTGGCAAGGACATTGAGGTTGACAAGGTGGCAGGTGAGTGACCAATGAGGCGGAAGTCGACTGCATTAAATGCGGTCAACAAAGAGCCGTTGAACGGTACCCCATGGTCGGAACCGCATTAATGCATCGCCAGAGCTTCGCATGCGCGCGGAGGAAGGAGAAGAACAGGGAGGTCCTTATGGCCGTTGGATAAGACACAGGAGGTCCTAACCATCGGATCTCATTTTCAACCGTTATGCTTTAAGTGGTCGGGTGGAGGTCCCACCATACGATCAAGGACGGGAGGTCGTGGCCCTCCGATTTCCTTAATGTGTGCGCCAAGACGTGGGAAATGGGACAGAGGTCCAAAGCGTTGATTTCAATCAGCAGTGCGGACCTCTGTGAGGTCTTAACCGCACGCTAACATAAAACATGAGGGGGAGGTCATGGCCTTTGGATTAAAATCCAAGGGCACACAACCAAAGGGAGGTCTGAGGCTTTGCGTGAAGCGCGAGGGAGGTCAAGACCTCTGGATTTTGATCCAACGGTGGTGATCAAAACAGGGGAGGTCCTGAGCTCGCACATGGCGCAAAGGGGGTCTTGAGCTTGCACAACACACACGGGAGATCATGGCCTTTGGATTTAGATCTAAGGGCAACGACCTCACGTGCGCGGGGAGGTTTGATGCGCATAAGACAAAGGAGGAGGTTGTGAGTGCTTGATAGCACGGGGAGGTCGTGAGCTGTTGGATTTGATCCAATGGCTACGACCTTGGTTAGGTGGGAGGTTTGCTTAGTTTAACAGTGAGGGGAGGTCAGGGCCATGGATCTTGGATCCAAGGGCTATGACCTCACGGAGGTGGGAGGACCTGACTGAGTATGCTGAGGAGGAGGTCGTGGTCATTGGATTTGATCCAACGGCCACGACCTCAACAAATGGGGATGACCTCATTGCGATGGTTTAACAAAATCGAGGAGGTCTTTGAGGTTTAACACAGGGAGGTCATGACCGTGATCTTTGATCCAACGGTTCTGACGACTGATGAGGTGGGAAAGCCTTTGCGGTGTTGACCGCGGAGGAGGTCTGGCGCCCACGTTGACCCGAGGAGGTCCACGCGGTCCGAAGGACTTCAAGGGAGGTCCCGGGTGCGTTGGTTGAGGGGAGGTCGTGGCCTTTGGATTGATCCAACGGCCACGACCTCATCAAGGTGGGGAAGGAGGTCGATGGGGTTGGGCTGGACCCGACTTTGCAAAGTGGCTAGCCCAAGGAACAATGTAGGCTTTTAAATTTAGTTTTTAACAGCTGAAACTTAGCAGAATTATTTGAGATAGCAAATGAACTCCAAATTTGATGAAATTTTAACTGGAGCTTGCTGACAATGAGATTAACCTTGCATAAAATTTCCAGAGGTTATTATGCAACGCATTTTTCTCAGGAAATTCATGAAGGTTGTCCCATGATTTGTTTTGCCTCCAAAAATTATCAAACAAGTTTTACAACTTGTGATATTTTTCAGACGGGTCCCACCTCAGTTTTAGGACCAAGGAAAATACTTCCCAATTGTTGGGCACAAGATTTAAGATAATTGGAAAAGGAATTTGACTTTTGGTCAACAAGAGCTTTGTGTTTTTGGATTACACAACTCTTGGACAAGAATTACTTGAGATTTTAGGGGTTTTCAAGTTGTGAGAAAAAGTTTTAATTTCTGCACATATAATTATACTTGAATAACCCTAATTATACATTTGGGATGTTACAGATTCGCACCTTTAACCATTCGTTGAACCGACGGTTGTGCTCTCTCGTGATCCAAACCTCCGACCGGTCTGGATTCTGTTGGCGCACCATGTCTTTGTGCTCGTCGATATACGGGGACACTTGGGTCATGTGTTGCAAGACCATGAAATGGGCTTGAGCGTATGTATCCAGATCGGGAGTTATTGATTTCCTTCCGATGGTCCCGATACCATCCAGTCTCCCCTCATGGCGAGATAGAGGCACACCTATCGGTTCCACCTGAGCCATGTAGTCGACGCAGAACTCAATGACCTCTTCGGTTGCATAACCTTCGATGATGCTGCCCTCCGGTGGCGGGTGTTGGAGGCGCTAGGGGCAAGGGTCCAACCTTCTCCTCTCTAAGCTGGCGCAACGGATAATTATTGATTATCTGCATGATTGTTGATTAGATATGAGACAAAAGACAAGAGGAAGATCCTAATTAATAACTAGCAAGTTGGTCCGCGCGATTGCGCGGGTATCCGTTTTCATATAATTGAAACAATAAACCCTTTGTGATGACGTTTCTTCATGGATATAAATGGAGGAAATATAAAATACATCATTGCACATGTGACTTATCTTGGTGTGTCATAAATTCTTCTTTTTAATCTGTTCTAGAAAACTACTCATGAAATTAGTTCTGATTAAGACTTTCACTTCTTTGCACGTACTTACTCGTTTTGTCTCATCGTTGCACAAAGGAATTACACCAGATTAATTAAAGGCTACATGTTTTGCTTTTCATTTTCTACAAATAGGGTCCATCAAATTGAGAGCTAGATGTACGTGCGCTTTTGCCTTTTCCCATCAAGTAGTATTAATTGAAACCTAAACCCTATGCTTCCGATTAAGGAATACAACAAAGAAAACAAAACATTAGCGTCTATGTACAGAGTAGCAAAGTCAGGGAAATTCACTAATCAATAGAGTGGAAAAAGGATAATCGAGATTACTTCATCTGTTTAATTAGGGAGAAATCGCAGTTGGAGGAGCTAGGGAGGAAGTGGCACGCACCGGGGAGGAGAAGCTAGCTACCAGATCTAAGTGGAGCCCAACAAACAGAGGGCAGTTGATTATATTTATCCAAACCGCCTTGTGCAGAGGAGTGGCAGAGGCACCTGCAGCGATCTGGCGATGGGACCACCTGGCGGTCTGGCGAGAGGATGTGTCGCGCTCAATTTATACGTTATGGGCATATCATGAGCGGTTCTTAATAAAAACCGTGCAGGATAGATGAACTATCACGAGCGGTTTGTAAATAGAACCGTATGTGATATTACCTGACAGTTCTATTCACAAACCGTCTGTAATAATCACCAAATCACGCAGCGGTTTGTAAATAGAACCGCTGCGTGATATTCACGCACGGTTATTAAATAGAACCGCTCGTGATTGGGTGATTATCACGCACGGTTTGTGAATAGAACCGCTCGTAATATCACGCATTTGGTTCTATTTACAAACCGCTCGTGATAGATGACTATCGCGCACGGTTCTAAAAATACCGCTCGTGATATTCTTCCGCGCTACCGCAGTGCGGCAATAGCCAACGAGCACGGTTCCAAAGGAACCGCTCGTGATGGGGCGCCTACTATAGCCTGTTTTGTAGTAGTGATATAGTTCGCTCACGCCGTTGGGCACGGGCGATAGGTTTGCATCATCTCGAATAGGCACCACGGTATTCTAAGCGCTGTGAAGAGCAGACTTGATGGACACCTGGATGTGCTGCATAGGTCATTTAGCGGCCAATTTTTTTAAGCAATGCAGTAGGGAAGATCTCACAAAAAAAGTTCAAGCTGTTGTGCGGATGTTTGGAGAAGAAGGAATTCGAGGTTAAGTTGACGGACTGAGGGGGCTGACCAACGAATGGGGTAACTTGTGGTTGGATGAGGTATTGCAGTAGAAGACAAAGTGGGCACATGCATACGATGAAGATGGCTGTCGGTATGGTATGATGACAACAAACATCTCGTAGGTGTTCAACAACGTTATTAAGGGCATCCATGCTATGCTAGTATCGACTATCTTGGAGTACTCATTTCGAAAGACCAACTCGTACTTTGTGGATCGGTGGACCCGAGCAAGGGATGCGTACAACACCAGCCAGCGTTAGGGTGCGGCTGCTGCCAAGCACCTTGCTATTGCGGAAGCAGAGTCATGCAATCAGGAGGCGGAGGAATACGATCCCACTTTGCATATATACGCCGTCAGAGCAGCTGGGGGCACATCGATAGGGGCGAGCGTTATGGTGGCTGAAACCATAGAGTGAACCCGACCGCAGGAGACTGTACTTGTATGGTCCCGATGTTGCTACATTTTCCCTGTTCTCACGTCATCATCGCCTGTCGTGTGCATGGGGTAAGTCACCTTTCTGACACCTTCATTGCACAAGAATTCTCGAAGCTAGTCACGATACGGACTTGGGAGAAGAGATTCGAGTCTTACCTTGATCCCTCGCATTGGCCACCGTACGTGGGGGAGGAATACATTCCCGACACAGTAATGATGAACAAGCGAGGCGGTAGAAGGAAGAGGAAGAGGCTTCGTAATGACATGGACCTCTCACAGGAAGGCAGTAAGGACATGTACTCTCTCGGGGACTTCAACGATGCTGGCAGCACCAATAGGTGCTCAGAGTGTCACGAGCACGGACACACCAGGGCAAAGCACGTGAGTAGGAATTCCCAGCCGCGCAGGGTAAGGCGGCGGCGCTCACGTGTAGCCCCTCTACTTGAGGTATCCAATGCCGTTGTTCCACGAAAATTGTTGTTGTTTACGTATATAGTACTTTCATTTGCATTTCACATATTGTTTTGTGCGTCATGTGTATGTACTGAAAATCGCTTCTGTGTCTGCAGATGCCGCAAAGACACCCTGTCTACGCGTTGCTCCTCTCGGAGTACGATGACGACCACCAAGCGCACCGCATAGCCGACGAGGGTGTGGTGAGACTTACTGATATATTATTCGGTCATGCTTCCAACTTGTTTACTATGTGCTTGTTTCACTCATTCATTTGCATATCTCTCCTGCAGGTACTCTAGCCGCTTCACCCTCGCACCCACACCCCTCTACATTGGGATGAGCGGTACGAGCCACACGTCTGTCAGACTGGTCTACTTGCTTTGGCATGGACAGTCATCAACGGGCTCCCCCGTATGGTCGGTGCTGCACTTACCACACTGGTGGACCGGTGGTGCCCAGAGACCCACACCTTCCACCTACTGTTAGGCGAGATGACCATCACGCTCCAGAACATCGGCATGATTCTCGACCTCCCCATAGATGACCTTCCAATGACTGGGGACATCAACAGCGTGGGTTGGCGAGACCGGGTGGGAGAGTGGCTTGGAGTTCGACTGAAGGACCCGCCTACTGACTCGAGGGACAACCGGCCATCCGCGGTGCTTGCGTCCTGGCTGCGTGTGCACTTCAACGTGTGCCCACCGAACGCACATGTGGACACAGTGCGGTGCTTCGCACTGGTATGGATTTGGCATCTTCTCTGCTCCTTCCTGTTCTCAGACGGTACTGATAACGCCGTCTCCTAGATTTACTTGCCGGTTTTGGCAGATTTACCGACGGTAGGGACCTACAGTTGGGGTTCTGCCACACTAGCGTGTCTCTACCGGCATTTGTGCGACGCATGCCGATCAAGGAGTGCGGACGGCAACTTGGGTGGATGTGCATACCTCCTGCAGGTATGGATGTGGGAGCGTTTGCCCGTGGGTTGGCCCACACGTGCTCCCTTGCAGGTAACCATTTATTCAATTCGTCAAAGATGTCACCTTCCACAAAAAATGCAATTGAAATCTATCTCCTTGTAGGCATGGCCCCTTGATGACATTGCATCTGGACCGACGGTAGCCTACCTTTGGGGCTCCATCATTGCACCTACTGGACGTCCTAGGCTATGGTACATTGCGTATACAAATGAGCTTGATGTCATCACGCAAGACCAGGTACATAGCTCATAAGTTACTTTGTTGCTACTATCTTTCGAACTATGATTTCATCGCTATTATCTTATACATCTGGTGCAGGTCATGTGGTTGCCATTCACCCATGACGAGGTCATCGAAATGGAGCTAAACCTAATGTGCGAGCGGGACATCGCCTTGTGGATGACACTCTCACCGCTGATCTTCTTTCATGCGGTGGAGTACCACTTGCCCCATCGGGTGATGCGGCAGTTTGGGAAGCTTCAGGCCATGACGCCAATGGTGTTCTTGACAGATCTGAATCTTCATGAGTAAGGGTACCTACCGCCATTCCTTTACAGCTTCCGTAGCGATTTTAATGCTAACAATTAGATTCTGGGTGTGGTAGGATGAACCGGAGCCAGAGGTACCGCCACACCGACTGGGGCACCTATCACCGTGTCTACTTGTTGGAGTGGGAAAACCAGGCGAATCGGTCCAGGGACGCGCCGCCGGTACATTAGAAGGCTCAGTTCGTTCGCTACCTCTAGTGGCTCCACGGCATCGCGTGCCTTCGGCTTAGACCGGCCATGACCGATGTGGACATAGGGGTGGGGCACTCGTCCGAGGAGGATATCGTGGACGATTACGATGAATTCACATGGACAGGCACGCAGCCAGAGAGGGCCCCCATCAACACCTATTACGTGAGTACATTTAATCTCACTACTATTATGCAATCAAGGTGAGCAAACTAATTTACTTTCTAGAACCCTTTTGTAGGGAACACAGCTCGCAGACATAACCAACGAGGTCGATGAGGCCCTTAGGCTACTCGAGGGTTCGGAGGGGAGCGTCCAACGCTTGAGGGATTTTGCTGAGGTAACTTTCACTGTTTTGAATTAACACACACACACACACACTTCAATTTCTTTATGTTTGTGTTCTTCTTCATTTTTGTACTACAATTTACCTCACTTAATGTTTTAGTACCTATGTTTTTTATTTTGTTGTATTAAACTTTAATATCTTTTTTTTGGTAAACCTTGTAGATGGTTCGACGCCGATGCCGGCGATTGGTCGCAAAAATGAACTACGCGATGGCGGCGAGCCCCGTCATGCAACCTGCCACGGCTCGGAGTGGCTTTTCGTGTGCTACAACATCGGGAGCGACGACATCCGCTTCGGCCGCATGCGATGAGGACCCAAAGGATGGCGGCGAGGACGAGGAGGATGGCATGGACGACGAGGAGGCTATGGATGCTAGGCTTCTGGACGAGATGGTCCTTTGGGACCTTGTTGGTGCACCAGCCCCCACGCAACCGACTTAGGCCACGCCTCTGTAATATCATGTATTGTGAATGAGTAATTAATGATTTAATAATTAGAATCTAGTGAGAAATGGGGAATAGTGGTGGGCCTTTTGGCCGATGGCCCAATAGGGCATCGGCCTCACACCCATTTAAGGGAGAGAGGGATGAAACCCTAGTCCTTTTTCCCAGCCGCCACCGGCACTTGGGCATTCTCCTGCTTTTGGCCGCCGCCCCACTCCCTGTGCCGCCGCCCCTGCTGCCTGTATACCGTCGCCTCCACCGCGCCACTCATTTGTCTCCCCCATTCTGCTGATGCTTGCATAAGGTGCCTCCTCCTCTAGCTCCCAACCCGGCTCCTCCTCTCCATTGCCATTGTCGCTTCTTGCTACCTCCGGATCGCCGCGTCCTGCCACCGGCCTTGATGCCTCCTCATGGCTCCCTCGCCACGCGCGCTCCCGGGTTCCTCGCCGCCACACCGTTTCGAGGGCGCAGGCGCCATGCGTCTTGGACGCCCCCAACTCCTCGCGCTCGCTCTCCGTCGCGTGGGACCGGCGGCCTAGGGATGCCGCAGACATCTCCACCTCTGAGCTCCTGTCGCCGCCTCCCGATCCTCCCTCGCGCTCGGCCTCGCTGAGGAGTCTCTGTGCAGCTGCCAGGCTCCAGTGGCAAGACCGCTGGCGCGCTCGGGCCGCTTCTAATGGCACCGCCCCTTTTGCCCTTACTGAGACCCTCACTTCTCCTGCCTTTCTTGCCAGTTTCAAGTTTTCCCCCATCTGGTTTGAGCTTGACGAGGGATTGGTGAGTTCCTGAAAATAACGCACGCCAAGAGGATGCTCCATGTGGTGCTGTTTCCCCTCTTCTTCCTTGGGTTAGCTTATTTTCAAGATTTGATTCATACATGTTCTCGAATGATTTATGAAGATAGGATGTGGGGTTCAATTGATTAGGGTGAAGCTGTGATACATTTTGAGGTAAATGAAGTGTAGAACCACTTATTATAGGGAACTGGATAGAGGAGCAAATACTGAAGTTTGAAATAGTACGCTCATACACTTATTCTTATTGTGTTTAGAGAGTTCAATGCTATGTTCTTGCTTCTATTGTTACTAAATTGTTCTGTTACTTTTGCTAAATGTTATCTATGCATTTGCGATGGATGAATTGAATATGTGTTGTAGTTTGTAATGATGTTTAGAGGTGTCTTCTGAATTTGCACAACGTTGCTAGTGTTGGGGTTACATGTTTTAGCAGATTCTAGTGTTATGCTCAATGCATAGCTGATGAAATTTGTTTGGCTTATTCAGTTGTTTGTAGCTTCATAGTTAGTAATGATGTTTAGAGGTTGACTGCCTTTGAAATTTGTCGTCCTTACATGACAGATTCTAGTGCTTTGTGAAATGCCTAGTTGATGAGATCTGTTTGGCCTGCTTATGAGTTATGACCTTGTAGTTTATATGTTGTACTGTTTGTTTGTTTGTTTGTTAGATGCATGGTACAACCTGCCATAAATTGCGGTGCCTAATACCTAGCAACCATAAGGTTTATGTGCTCAAATACTTTTTACCAGTGTGAGAAATTGTTTTAATACTGCTGTCCAGTATAGCTTTCTGTTAGCTTGTTGATTAGCTTGAGTAGATAAAATGTTTAATCTTGGGTTATGGGGAGATGATGTAGAGCGCTACAATTAATCTCTTGTTATGCATGGTTGATTGATGCTTAGTATCATTCCTGGCTACCAGGTGGAGGTGAACCCCGACGCTAGAGCGTTCCGCCTTTTTGTCCTCTGTCTCATGGTTGAGGCAAGTGCAAGTAGTATTAATGAGTTGTTATATTTCCTACTTGATGAATGCTATAGTTTAATGATGATGCTTACTACTTGGAAATGTTTACATGATGCTGCATGCTAATGGTTACATGATGATGCGTACATTATAATGTTTATATGGTGATGCTTACACGATAATGGTTACATATTGATGGCGATAATGATGGGACAAGGTGAACAATGAGGCTACCTTGTTAATGATGACAATGATGAATCATGTTAATGACATTGGACATGTACATTTGCATCATGGCATTGGATCCCTGTGCCTTGAGGGCACAGGCCTTGAGTATGTATTGGATCCCCGTCATGATTTGGACGGGCTTTGGTCCCCACACTCGTGGAGTGTGGGCTTTGGATCCCTGTGCCTAGAGGGCACATGTCTAGAGTATGTATCGACAGATACACTACTTGGCATTACCGGTAATTGCTAAGAAGTGAAGAGGTGCATTCATGACATGTTGATTGCATTTCTGCATAAGACATGGATTTTTGGTATATAATGCTGTTGTTCGTGATGTGATTGTTTATTCTCTTTGACTACTTATGATGCTATGTTTGATTTACTATTGCACTTTGCTGAGTCATAGACTCACTCTTGCTGTGTTGTGCTTCTAGGTACCTATCGAGGCAGCGACATGCATGGGAAGGGGTAGACATGGTGCACGTCACATAAACACAAACCACAATGAATAAAACCAGTCCAATTATCCACAATTCATACTCTTGTTAATTGCTTTAGATTCAATTTGTGACCATCCTTCGTGGTGGGTGTTTTTTGTTTGTGAGCTTGGACGATCCATCTAAGTTTTTTTAATTCTTCGCCATTTAAGTTCATTTAAGTCATTCGATGATTTAGACGGTTTGATTTCGGTTATTTTATCATCCTCGCTGCTTGATTGGTCAATGATGCTTTAGATGTAGCTATTTGGTCATTATCTGCTTGAGCTTAGTAATGTTGGACTGTTTTAACTTAGTTGTTAAAGAGAAGACTTCTTAAGTTGATTTATGCTCCGTCGATAAGTGGTATCCTTTTATTGAGAATTTCTAGACTGTGATAGCGTTGATTATTAGCATTATGTCATTCATTCTTGAATGTCTGGTTGATGGATTATGGGATTGTATTAAATAGATGTTGATAGTTGATATTATCATTCTTCATGATATGGTTGAATTTGTAATGGATTAGTGATCTTCGTAAGGACTCTTCATAGTGTTATCATAATTGACTCAATCTAATTGGATGTTTGAGATTGATTTGTTGACGAATTCTGATTCAATTTTTATATTCATTCTACTAGATATTGATCTTTTTAGGTGTATTATTTGAAAAATGGTTGAAATTATTATGTATTGTTGTTGTATGTTACTTTTAGGTTTAGTGCAAGTTTGATTTTTAATGTTTGCAGCTACTGTCACGCCAGTAAACCTGGCGTGACACTATGGTCATGTCACGCCAGGGGAACTGGCGTGACCGGACTTAGCACTAGACGAGGATTACAACTCCACTGGAACGGCAAAATACCTCGCGTGGCAAAGCGGCCCTGTCACGCCGGGAATAATGGTGTGACAGTACTTGCACCAGAGCCCGAGAGCATTTTTGCTACCTCTCTGGAACAGACCAAAACCTAGCGTGGCAGCATTGTGGAGCCACGCCAGTGGTACTGGCGTGACAAAGAAGATATGTCATGCCAAGCGTCCTAGCGTGACAGCACCGTGGCATTAATTTACCACTAAGTTCAAAGGGCTTTTCATTCAATTAGCCACTTTGATTTATGCATAATGTACCTAAAAAAATCAGCCACTTTTAGCACTTTGAAACATTTCATACGTTTTTTTTTTATTTTGAATCTTTCTATTTCGAATTCTGTTAATGACAAGGATTAGTATCTTTTCTTGCACTTTAATAACTTGTGAAATACCGAGTAGGCACGAATTCCCCCAATTTGTGTGTCTCCACTTTGAAACATGTCATACATTATTTTAGGTTTTAGGGCTGGTTTTGGTTTAAGGTTTTAGGTTCATGTTTACGTTTAGGTTTAGGTTATGGTTTTAGAGTTTCGGTTTAGGGTTTAGGTTTAGGTTTAGGGTTTAGGGTTCCGATTAACCAACAACTCTATTTACTGACTGCAACTATGACGTCACTCTCTACAAAGTGAGATGTGACAATACTCTACCTCGCCAACTTTTCAGATCGAGTTGACAACACTGACGTCCTCGGCTTTTCAGACCGAAAAGAAAGGACTCTGCAAAGCAGGACGTGACCACTCTCTGCAAGGTAAGACGTGACAACACTCTGTCTCGCTAGCTTTTCAGATCGACATAACAACACTCTACCTCCTCAGCCTTTCGGACCGAAAAGACAGGAATCTACAAAGCAGGACGTGACAATACTCTACAAAGTAAAACATGACAGCACTCTGCCTCCTCAGCTTTTCAAACCGAAAGGACAAGACTCTGCAAAAGTAGGACGTGACAATACTCTGCAAAGTAAAATGTGACAGTACTCTACCTCGCCAGCAACTTTTCAAAAAGACAACACTCTGCCTAGTAGGCTACTCACATGAAATTAACCACACCATGCCATGTGGCTTATAAAAGGAGGTGGAAGAGATCTGGAAGAGAACACTACACAACCAAACCCAATACTACACCAGAGCTTACTTCGCCACGTCAGGATGGACAAGGTGTAGAAGAAGCAATGGGACAAGATGAAGAAGCAGTAGGACGAGACCTGCGAACAAGCGACCTGGGACAAACAAGCAAGGGATGCTACGGCCTGGGATGAACAAGCGGAGCGTGCCAGGAGGTCACCTCCCCGCAATGATGCCTCCCGTAGCAGCAACCCCATACTGAACGTTCCAACCGAGCGTTCGCCGCAACACCCGCCCGAGAGGGAGACGCCACCCCTCTGTTGATGTAGGGACCTATGCAAGTTCTTCAAGCCCAAGGATCAGCTCAGCCTGGGCATGCGTTACTAGGGTTGTACGAAATACTCATGTGACTATCTCGACCGCCGTTGGGACACAAGCAGCTATCGGCAGCTAGCAAGGACCAGTTACAGTGTGTTCCCCTACTATTTCTCTTTCAAAGTATGCACTAACAACCTCTCCCGTCTACCCGTAGTCCCCGGATCTGCTATGTGGCTACCGCAAGTGGATCGACCTAGAGATCCACCCACATGACCAGTGGACTCTCGACTACAAGGAGTGGAATGTCAAAAGGGCTCGCGAGATCCGGGAGGAGGAGCACCGCTGTAACATCCTGATTTTCCAAATCCTTTTAAATTTGTAAAATAAAATAAAACTATTTTGTTTTGATGAGAATTCAAAGTTGGTTCGTTGGAGAGGTTTAAATTTCATGTTGTCACCCCTTCTGTATGTTGACCAGTTCTCCCCTTAGTCTCTCTTTTGTGTTATGTTCGGTTTAGACCTTCTCTGTGGCCTGGACCTCCCCAGTGGTCCTTGAAGTTAGACCTCTCTTGGGGGGGTGGGGGGGCTCAGACCTTTTCTCAATTGGACGTGTCTTTATGTCCAGACCTTTCTCTTTGAGCTAGATCTCTTTGGATCTCTTTGTTGGTTTGAATCTCTTTGGTTCAGACCTCCTCCTTAGGTCTAGACCTCCTCTTGGTTAAGGCGTGCCTATATGTTTAGGCCTCCCTTCGACTTCAGGTCCTTTGGACCTCCCCATCCATTGGACCTCCTTGCTCGCTTAACTTGGAACTCCTGACCTCCAAAGATCTCCTCCCGAACCTCTAGGACCTCCTATATTGAGATCCTCACCACCAGGACCTCCCATTGTGGAGATCCTAGCGATTAGGACCTCCCCTGGTCGACTTAGTTCTCAAGACCTCCTTGAGCCTCCTTGAGCCCGTGGAACCTCCCTTCGTGAGAGCTTAACTGATAGGACCTCCCCGTGGGTGAGATCCTACCCGTCAGGACCTCCTTTTTACAAGGGCAGCCAGGACCTCCCTTGATGGGATCTTGGTTGTTAGAACCTCTTGTCGCGTAGACCTCCTCCATGTGTATCTGGACCTCCCCATGTCCAGACCTCCTTTGTAAATCTAGACCGTTAAGACCCCCCCTTGAGATCTTAACCGTCCAGACCTCCCTTCGTTGGCAGATCCGATCGTTAGGACCTCCCCTTGGAGATCCTAACCGTTCAGACCTCCCATCTGGATTTGATCCTACGGCTCTAGACCTCCCTAGCGGGTGAGGTCCTCCTCTTCTACGGACCTCCCGTTAGCACTCAATCTTGGTACATTGGACCTCCTCTTTGGAGATCCAACTGTCAGAACCTTCCTCTTTGACCCAATTGTTTCTAGATTTGACTGGTCCCACCTGCCAGGCTTACCTATTTTATGTTTCCCCGCCACACTAGTACCATGAGCATTTAATGCATGTATTATCGCATTAAATGCAGCCAAGCAAGTGGCTGCTTCCATTGTATGGGGGTCATTCTGGGGCACTATTGGTGTCTTTTCTAGTCTCCTCCCGTAACAGTACACTATGTCCTTTATTATTTTTCTTTGACACTCCCGTACCTTTTGCCTATTTTTCATGCTCACCAAATCATGTACGCATTGAGTGGTCCTTTCACTTTCTTTGACTATAACTAGCCCCGGGAGCCCTTCCTTGCCACCCTTTTCCCACATTCGTCACTCTGGCTCACACTCAGTGGCTTCCTGGAGAGCCTTGCTGCCAAGAACATCGCCAGGAGCATTGCTTCATCGTATTTTCACCATTGGAGGCTCGACTGGAGCTTGGGCGTTGACCTCAACCGCCCATACTGCCTTCGACCTCCCCTCCACTCATCACCTCTCCCTTATTGTTGGTAAGCCTCCTCGCGTCTGATCTGCTCCTGCTCTGATCGCCACCATAAGAGGTTATGTCCCTTTCAGGACCTCTTCTTTTGGATTCTCGGTGGAACTCTATGGTTTTCGTATAAAGATCACCTCTCTGGACTTTGCGCAAGTGTTATTATCTTGGTCTTTTGCTAAAGCCACCCCTCTGGTCTTCTGTGAGGACCTTTCTCACTAGACCTCTTCCCAGTAAGTTGAGACCTCTCCCAAAGGACCTATTTTGAGTTTGTGAATGGCTTCTGTTGGTTGAGATTTGGATTTTCTTTTGAAATTCCTTTGGTTCTTATTTGGAACTTGGTTTAAATTTGTCTCCTTTCTCCCGTATAGAACGCGAGGACACTGAGGAGCGTGAGTGTACTGAAGAAGAGGACTCTCAAGATAGTGAGCAAGGCAAGTCATGCTCTTGAACATATTGCACCCAATATTTCAGTTTATTTATGTTCCGTTTCAAAGGATAATGCATGCCTATTTCTACCAAGATATTTTAATACCTGTCTTTAAGCACCTAGTTATGCCTAATTCCTTCATATGGCCAACTTGACATTGAACCCAATCTGTTGTCACCTTAGACAAAGCCTAGATTATACATTAGTGTGAACCAGGAGCAATTGTGAAACCATATGCTTAGTCTTGCCTAGACCAAAAGTACTTGATTTGGGGAAATCTTTACCTTCATGACCAACTATTGTTTAAAATGTTTTGACCATGGCATGGGGATGTCATGGGGGTATGAAAATATTGCTGGGGAAGCAAAGAAAATGGAAATTGATTTAGACTTGGGCGAATTGGTTTGCTTGGTTGGTGCAAGGTTTTTGCACGGACTCTATCCTGGCTAAGGTGGAGGTCCAGGGGTTTGTGTTTGTCGCCCAAGTCAGTTGAGGACCGGTCTTTGAGCCGCCAATGCTAGGCCTATGATGGGCTATGCCAAAACCGTGCAACCACATGTCTCCAAGATGGGGTGTGGGACCTAGCTAAGTAATTTGCGTAACTTCCATGATTGATCCAATTAGAGGAGTGGGAGGTCTTCTATGGCCAAAATGGTCTTTTATGACCTATGTTCCCACTAGTGCAAGAGGGGGCCCAGATCCTGCGGAGTTGAATCCAAAGGAGGCGAAACCTTAGCAAGGAGAGGTTGTGGGACAATGCATTTTAAAGGCTTTGTCATGAACTCTAGACCTCTTACCTTTGGTAGTGAGAGGTGGCATCGACGGATCCTGGGATAAACTAGAGGAATCATGTCATGTGGGTAAAGTGCACATCCTCGGCGAGTGTAAATCTATTGAATAGCCGTGTCGCGGTCATGGACATCTTGCGGCAATGCCACTCGAGTTAGATGTTGAAATTGGGTTTCTCAAAGTGTTTAATAAATTGTTTTGGGATTTCTATCCCATGGGTTTTGGGCAGGGAGCCTTGTGACAGGAGGGTATCCTTCACCAACTTGTTGATGAATGTTATCTAACTGAAAATCAAGTTTGAAAAATGAATTTTAGCTATTAAAAATCTGCCTTGGAACTTAATATTTGTAATTGAAAGAAACTTGGCTTTATGCAAATCAACCCTATTATGCCGTCTTTTGTATATCCATATATGCATGTCATTTTGTTATTCCACGGGTGTGACTTGCGAGCACAGTGGTAGTGCTCACTCTTGCTCAATGCAAACTTTATCAGGAGAAGACAATAGCAGTGAAGAAGAGGACCAGGACGAGTAGGTTGTGCCCTCCAGCCATTTTGCACGTGGTATAGTGGATGGACGTCCGCTTCGCTCTTTTGTAAGCTTGCTTTAGGCCCAAGGCCACCTTTTGTAAACAACTCCATTGTTATGTTGTAAATAAAGTTTATGTCGTGGATGTTACCATTCTTGTATCTTTGTGAAGAGCTAGCTTGAGATCCTTGGGACTAGCTCGAGTTCACGCTGAATCCTGAGTGATCCCTCAAGTCTCACGACCTCCCGGTCAGTCTTTCGACCTCCCCTGAGTTGGCCGTGGCAGTGAGGGATCTCCCCGTGACTCCCACTTCCCTCGGTGGTAATCTTGAGAGGTCCTACCAAGGCCTCAATTGGTGCTGCCGCGGGCAGATCCTATCCGAGCCTCGGGAGGTGCCACCGGACCTCCTGGGAGGTCCTATGGGACGTCCTAAGAGATCCTGGGAGGACCTCTCGGGTGCCCTAGGGTTGGGTCGCCACAACCGCAACGACGAGCAAAACGAGCGTATATGTCGGGAGACCAAAGCTCATCTCGAGGTGTACAGGCGCAAGGAGAGCGAGGCTTGCGAGAGGAAGCGTGAGAAAAAGAGGAAATGGCGGCCAAGGCCAAAGAGGCCGGTGAGGAGTTGTAGGATCAAGGATAACCGACTAGAGGGGGGTGAATAGGAGGTTTTTAACCTTTTTAACAAATTAACAATTTACCCAATTAATAACATAGTCTAAACAAGTTATACTTCTAGCTAAACAAAATAATCACAATAATAAGCTAGAAATATAAAAGCGGAAGGTAAAGACTAGAAATAACCACAAACACACGACGATGTTTTTCCCGTGGTATCGAAGACTTGCCGGTCTTCACTAGTCCACGTTGAGGGCTTGACGCGTCTCAAAGTGGCTCCACAATTAAGCCTTTCCTTAAGTCACTATGGTTGTTCTTCCTCCACTCAGGAGATGGTGAACACCTAACCACTCACAAGCTTGCACCGGCCTCTTCACAATCTTCTTGAAGAGATCACCGTGCTCCTTCTCCAACCGCCTAGGAGTGCGGCAACACTCCAAGAGTAATGAATCAAGGTCTTCACTTGGCGGCACTCAAGTGCACATGGATCAACTAGGAGAATGAATGCACTTGAATGTATCTCAACAAGCTCACAATGAATGCACAAGAGTGTTTTGAGTGTTGAGTGAATGCAAAGGCTCTCAAGGCTCTATGAATGTCAAATGGGCACTAGCAACCTTGACTTGAGCGGTTGGGGGTATTTATAACCCCACAAGCAATTATGACCGTTGGAAGCGAAACCAGAGAAGTCGGCGAAATCGGTGCGACCCATAGCAAGTGGCTTCAGACGATCGAACTCGATCGAAACACGATCAGCGGCTAGACCAGATACTAAAAAGGAAAAAAGTAGTTAAATTTCCAATCGAACGACCGCAGAAAACGTCGCGATCGTCCAATTTCCCGATCGTACCGTTTTTCTGAGATACGACCGTTTGTAGGGTTTTGCGATTTACTCAAGGATTGCACTGGTTCTGGAATTTTTGTACCGCCATATAAAAATCGGAATGACCGCATGCCGGTACGACCGTTCCCAAAACATGGAACATCCGATTTCCAAATAAGTTTCGAGCGATTTTACACTTGTTACTTTTTATTGAACCGCCTCATAAAAATCGAACGACCAAGAAAACGATGCGACCAGTAAGTCACGCAAGCATGCGACCGATTTCCATGAGAAAGTCGAGGCAATTTGTAACGCTTCGGTTTTATTGAACCGCCAACTAAAATACTGAAATGATCAAGATCTTTATCATCTGACCGTTCAAGGACCCGGTCGTTCCGCTTCAACACTTAATTGGCTGTTCCCTTCAAAATGCGGTACTACCGCCGAGTAATGTCGGTCATACCGCACCAAGCGGTACGACCGCAAGTAAGAACTGCGGTACAACCGATTTGGAAAAGAAGACTTAGAACTTTTCAAACATTTTCAAGTTAAAAATTCAAATGCATGCATGATCCTAAATTGATCCATATGGCATAAGAATATGCTATCAAGCTACTAGCCATGATCCTCTTAATAGTGCGGTATTTATCCTATAATCCGATCTTTCAACCAAACTCCCAAGACCGGTAAAATAGAAAAGGAACCTAGACTACTAGTACCTTGTCTTTTAACCCTTGTGGATCTTTCATTTTCTCCTTTGGCATGCATCTTTGTGTCAACAAGTTCACCAATGGGACTTAACCTTGTAAATACTCAATAAACTTGTTAATCCCATATTCACATATTGTCATTATTACCAAAACAATTTTTAGGGGCCTAGATGCTTTTCAGGAGTTCAACATCGAGCTCGCAAGGAAGGGAAAATGGCCCTGGTCCACGCAGTAGGTCGAGCCATTCCATACTAGTCCCCCAAAGGTCGAATTTATTTCCATTCCGAAAAGGCGCATATGTATTGTAGGAGTACTTGGGTTTGTTGCATCATGCATGATATTGTTTCTTATGCACGTAACCAAACCCTGTGCGTCGTGTAATTCCCAGCTTTATTATAAAGTCTATTTTAATTCGCAACTTCAAATTGTGTCATCTTTTCGCATTCATTTCTTCGCGTAGCAAGGCATCCGACAACATAAAAAAAATGAGTTCTGGAAGTAGGCATGAAATGGTCTATGACCTTAAAGTGATGAAAAGCACCACCTATCATTCTAGTAGGATGTCTACGCATCTTTCATCAGCGATACTGTCTACCATATGTCTATCCTTGTGCCTCATGTTGTACCACACAGTCCACATATTAGTCATTTTTTTCTAGGATGCAATATGTATCACTTCTACCAAATACGTTTTTATGTCATGCCCTACATTTTCTTCCTACATATATGCCATGTCCTATGTTGTCGATGTTCTAATATTTGTCTTTTTTGGGTGCCTGCCTTTTGGGACACGGCCTGGAAATATTGTGCAGATGTTTATTATGGATATATACGCTGAAGTGTCAAAGGTTATGATGGATATATACGCTGAAGTATCGATATATACTCTCAGTTAAAAGGTTGATGTTATATTTGGTTCACAGATAGATTCTCTATTTTTAAGTTATGGATTGTTAAATGTTACATGTACATAGTGTTATGTATCACCGTACCTTCAATTGTTTTTATCTTTCAAAAGGAAGTCCCTTTGTTACCATCTTACCACCAAATCCTAAGGTTCCAAATCCATAAATCAAGTCCAAACTAAATTCAACCATGACCTCGATTCATAATTTAGAAACCAACTGTAATCATGCATGCAAAAGCGAATCACGTTAGGCCCTGTCACGCCACATATCATGGCATGACAAGGCAGGATGTCACGTCATGGTATCTGGTGTCGAACCCGGGAGCGAAGGATCCCGAATTCTCTGTGTTCATACACTAGTCCAGGATTTCTAGTGTACACAGTTAAACAAAAGTGATAATCAAAACATATCACGCATTTTATTAATAATTATTCAGAGTTTATTACAATCGGGCCTGAGGCCAAATAAAGTAAAACACAGCGGAAATAAAATAGTAGTAGTAGACCCAACGATTCGCCACGAGCAATAAATGCGGAGCGTGGCCTAAGCATCGATGTCCTCACCGTCCTGATGGAAGTCTTCTCCTGAATAAAGATTATTCAGCAAGAGTAAGCACTACCACTGTGCTTGCAAGTTACACCCGTAAAGTAACAGATTGAATGCATGCATAAAGTGAGCAAAGGGTAATGGCAGGGTTTATTTGCATAAGACAGCATTTTCAGTTTAAATACTCTTAGTAATTTCCAAGGCCATTTTTAGAATTTAATAAGATCAAAATCATATTTCGATTTCTCAATGTCAAGTGTAGGATGAACCTCCATACACAAATGGTGAAGGACTATCCCCCTTACACCAGGCTTCTGCCCAATCCCATTTTCATAAACCAGGTGACAAAGTCTTTTCAAACAAAACCAGAGACTAACTTTGAGTGGCTTTTGTTAAGCATGTCCATGACCGTGGACACGGCTATTCGAATAGATTAATACTCTGCAGAGTTGGTACAGCTTTACCCACAAGAGATAGTTTGCTTATTATGTCGGCCAATACACGCTTCCTAGGCGTTGCGACTAAGCAGCTACCACGAGGCCTTAACCCTACATTATTTCAACATATTATGCCCGCTAAGGTTTCAGTAATCAAAGTCTTCACACCAAGCGACTACCCTCTTGCGCCATGTGGGTATCATCAATAAGTCTTCACGACTCCCACATCTTTCCAAGACATAAACATGGTGAAATGATATAGCTTATTTGGCCAAGTCTGTCCCATTCGGACTTGTGGTGGTACGAGTTTGGCTTAACATCCATGACCTGACCGGTCCTTACATGATTTGGCGACTTCCAAAACAAACCACAGGTCTCAACCATTATTTGTATTGAGCCCGTGCATGAACTTGCACCCACCAACAATCCAATTCACCCAAGTCTAAACCAATTTCATTTATTTTTCTTTGGTAAAACGTTTTCCAAACATCTATGGTAAAAGCAATACCATAGATTCATTTTCAAAACAACTTTGTATTTTGGCAAAATTCCCTAAATCATCTTTTGGTCTAAGCAATGACTAAGCATAAATATCTTAATTATTTTACTAAGGTGACAAGGGCATGGCATTCCAAACATCAATATTGGCTATACGAAGGAATTGGCATAACTAAGAGTGAAAACAGGAATTTAAAATAACTCGAATAAAAATATGCATGCAATAATAACTTTAAAAACAGAATTAATTAACTTTGAAATACTGGGATCAAGATGGTCAAGAATGTAACTTGCCTTCGTTGAAGTCTTGAGATTCTAAACCCTCTGAAGGATCTACCTCTCCGGAATCGTCAAAGTCGGGGTTGCACGAATGCGTGGCGGAAAGGTCGTCGGCGACGAGGTTGAGCGGCGGCGGTTTTAGGTCGACGGTGAAGTAGGGGCTCGGGGTTCTCAGGAAGTGGTTGGGCACCGTGATCACGATGATGCGGCGATAACGAAGGTGGCGGTGGTGTGGACGCGGCGTCAGCGGGCGCCGAATCGGAAGAAACGGACTTGGCCGCGGTGAAAAACTTTGAAATTGGAGCGCTAGGAGAGAGGAGGAGGGCAATGGATGGTGGCGCCATGGTGTGGGGAGAAGGCGCACCTGGGCTCCCTTATATAGGGCGCGTGGCGGTTCAACGTATCATCCAAGAAGGCGTGCGTGGCGTCTCCGTGAAGATCGTGAAATCGGGAGAGAAAGGAAAGTGAGAGGTGCGGTCGGGCGCGGGATTGCCAGGCGATTTGAACACGTGCGAGAAATCAGCGATTTGATGAAGGATTTTGCCGGGCGTGGAAGCTTCCCGAAGCACATCCATGGCGGACGGCACGGCCAAGAAAGGAAAGGGCGCGCGGGGAAGAAAGGAAAGAGGAAGAAGCACAGTAGCGGATGGTCCCACCTGTCAGCGGCAGCAAAGAAGGAAAGGATCGGGTGCGTGGGAGTCGTCCGATGCTGGTCCAATGGTCACGGTGAGGGGTAACGCGGGAGAAGCGGGCTGTGCGTGCGTGCGGGGTTTTGGGCCACCAAATTCGGCCCAGTTACTGTTTTAGGGTTTTCTTTGATTTTTCCAATTGTTTTAATCCTGATAATTAAAAGAGGCTTTAGAAAATAGCAAATAAATACCAAAAATTCTAGAAAAATTCACAGAAATTCCTAGAAGGATTTTGGACTTAAATAAAATAATTCCAACTTAAAATTGGTATTGGTTTTCGTATTTAAATTTATTTTAGCTTTAAGGTTAATAATAAGAGCTTTAGAAAATTTCAGAAAATCCACCAAAATAAATAAGTTTTAAATTTTCTCAGAATTTGAAATTTTGGGCTGTTACATCTGGCGTGCCTACTGCCATGCAAGCCTCCATACTGGCACGGCGGGTGGACAAAGGCTTGCGTGGCATGTTTTGTCACGCCGAGGTATGTGGCGTTATAGTACATTTTAGCCACACCACGGGTAGTGGCATGGCCAAAGGGATCAGAATTAGAAATAAAGTTCGCGAGGGGTTAACTTTAAAATAAAATTAAAAAGGGATTAAATAAAAAAAATTAGGTTTCTCATGTATGCTGAAGTCTATAGGACCTCTTTATTCATCAAGACATGTAATAGTTGGCATCGATGCTCCATGGGTGGTCCCATTGTTGTTTGCTGCTGATTGTATTATATTTTTCAAAAGCATCTAGAAGGTGCGCTAATCTAGGTTGCCCGGATACCCCGATATGAATACGCGATACGTCAATATCGTGATACATCATTTTTCTAAAAATACTGATACGGCGATACATGTGTGTGTGTATATATATAGTAAAAATAAAAAAGTAAAGAAAATAATGAATTGTAATTATCTAGGGTTTAGCCTACTAGTGCAGAAATATAGAAGACATAAGTTGTGGTGTGAAAATATTAGATCCGCAACATGTCCAAAGTTTAGCCTATAACAATGCAATTGCAACCAAATTCCATGCAATTGGTAAAAATTAAGAAATTAAGAAAAGAAGGTAAGTATAGAACCAATTTCTCATTGAACTGTGGATCAAACTATAGGTACTCTAGTTTCTTTTAGCACAAGAAGGTAATGTTGACTGTCTAAGTAATTTTAATGTCAATTGCTTTTGTTGTTTGCTTTGGGTCTAGATAGGCTCTATCATCAATTAAGTCCAAGGAATTAAATCCACTTTCAAATAAAGAGAAATCAACTAATTGTTGTTTGTTGAATAGATCGACCATACGTTAGTGAGTCGAATAAGAGATGTGTTAGGGTAGAGATGTATCAAGAAAGTATCCAAGAAGTATCGGGGATTATTTTCTTTTTTTTGAAAAACAGAAAAATCACCAATCCTTATAGGATACGTATCGGGTCGTATCCGTATCTGATACAGTATCCGATACTGATACGCCCATTTTTGGGAAGTATCTGTGTAACGTAGTGCTAATCAAATACAAGACATTGTGAAGCGATAGAGTAGTTCTTTTTTTGCCCAATTAGCCAAGATGAGGTCAAACGAGAAGTCCATGAAAGCCTGGCTATTAGGACCGAAGCACTAGGAGAAAAGTATCTCATACACACAATAGTGGTGGAACAGTTGACTACTGAAGCTTTCGAGATAATCACAAAGAAGCTTAGCCAAGCTGATCGAGAGGTGTTGTTGAAGGCAGTGGCACAAGCAATCCCATCCTATGCAATGGATTGTTTCAAGTTAAGTTCCAAAAAAAAAAAAAGCAAAAAGATCATATCCTTTGTCACCAACTATTGGTGGGCAGTGGTTTTGATAGTACGAAAATGCATTGGGTAAATTGGCAGGCTATGACAAGATCGAGTCTCAAAGGCAGCATGGGATTCCTTGGTTTACGCTAGTTCAATTTACATGTGCTGGGGAAGCAAGCATGTATATTGATAGCAAATCGTAACTCCCTGTGTGCTTGGGTTTGAAAAGGTAATTATTTACCCTATGGTGCTTTCCTCTCTGTCATGAAAAAGAACCATGTTTCTTGTACGTGGCATACTATTTTAGATGGCAGGAAACTACTATCCCGAGGTTTAATCAAGCGAGTAGGCAGTGGCGAAACTATGATAAAAATAGAGGATGGGCTCAAACCACTAAACTAAATTGACACAAACATTGTCTTTTACTCTTGCGCAATTCAAGTTCATATATGAATAGAAGAGAAGCAAAGCAAAAAAAAAAACAAAAAACAAAACAAAAAAAAAACAACAATAGAGAGAGAAGTATAATAAAGGTATCGATAGCTCGACCCGGTGACCCCTCCTCTGTGGCTCTGTCCTCGCCTCCTCCACTCCTCAGCCTCCACCCTTTGATCCTGGCCACAGCGGCTCGTCGCGGCGGTGCCCGGCACCGACAGCTCCCCTCCCCTTCTCGGCTCCCCCGCCCTCCCCCTTCCGAGCTCCGGCTCATCGTGTCGCATCCTGGCAGATCCCCTCCTCTCCTCTGCTTCTTCGTCCTCCCCCTCCGGCTCTAGCTCATCGCATCGATATCCGCCACTCTAGGCTGCCAGCTCGAGCTTCCTCGTGCACCATGCGGCCCCTACTGTCCACTGGGCCGCGCCTCCTCATGCCACTGCCCTGGCTTCCCCAGTTCCCCACCGCCTACTCAGGTACGCCGCACTCGTTCGAACTGGTAGGGTGGGGTGGTTGCTAGTTGACCATTCAGTTGTGGGGTGACTGTTGAGAAATGGTTCATCTTCATATGACTTCTAATCTCTTCCTCCCTCAACTTTCAGCTATTGTATCTATGGTCCATTGTCTGCCACCGCCACCGCCAAGGGGTGTGGGGTAACGTAGCCCCCAGTGGATTCACCCCTAGGATCTAGTACTGCAGTACATCATATCTGTCGATGGATTATAAGATTATAGAAACATCCATCTTCGTAGGAAGTGTATCATCTGACTTTGCATGAATGGTGGGTTCCTTATAGTGAATATGTGTAGTCAGATTCGAAGCGAACGGTGTAGTGCAAATTGAGGGCTATAGTAACTAGTTCCTCTCACGGATTTTTTTTTTAACATGCTGCATTGCAGTGGTGAAGCTATGATGAAAATGGAGGGAGGCTCAAATGACTAAGCTATTTTTTTTACTAGAAACTGAAGAGGACTAAGCTAAATTGAGACAAATATAGTCTTGTTCAATCAAAATGTATACATGAATATAAGAGAAGCAAAGCAAAAATAAATAAAATACAATGAAGGTACGCCCCTGCGAAGGGTGGGCTCAAGCCCAACGAAACCTCCTGGTGGCTACGCCCCTGCGAGTAGGTGCTAGGAATTCTATTAGTATTTAGGAAGATAGCTAGATCCTATCGATCCAGCATCTTAAACCGATTTGGAGGCAATCTCCTGACAGACCTCAGTCAGTTAGTGGCCTTATGGTTCCAGGAAGGCGTTAATGGAATGAACAATTGATCATATCCACATTTCTACCTCCTAACACTGAAGCAATTTTGTGCATCCCCTTGGGCAACAAGGAAGAAGATGTCATTGCTTACGGAGGATGACGAACGACAAACCCAGGCAAGGAATTGTGATGGGATGAGATTTACTGGTGATAAACATCATATATAGGTTTGTGTTGTAAATAATGCATAGAAAAAATGGAATGGGAGACATCAATTTTACATGAAAAACCACGAGTGCACGAAGGCAATATCACTATATGAGGAGATGTTTACAATGAAGCACTTTTTGTTCTTCCCTATGGACTACAGGGATATATTTATAGTGGTACATGAAAGACTCTACGTAGGAGTCTAACTATGAGTTGGAGTACGAAACAAAATTTGTATCACACTTATACTCAACAATCTATACCTTGAGACAAATTCCTCCTGTAGCCAAAACAAAACGTGATCTCCTTGAAATAGATTAGTATGAACACCTTGTGCGCCAAATGTTCATAGGACTACTAAATGACATCAACTAAGTCTTAGCAAAGCTCAAACTTAACAGTAGGACCTAGCTTTGTCATCATATCAGCTGGATTGTCATGAGTACTTATCTTACTGACTTTAATGTCACCTTGAGCAATGACACATCAAATATAATGATATCTGATGTCAATGTGCTTCGTTCTCTCATGAAACATCTAATCATTCGTAAGGCAAATAACGCTTTGACTATCACAGAATATTGTAGTGCAAGACGTACTTCCACAAAGCTCAATAAACAAACCTCTTAGCCAAACAACTATTTTGCAAGCTTCTAAAATAGACATATGCTCAACTTTTGTAGTGGACAAGGCAACAGAAGCTTGCGGGCTTACTTTTCAACTAACGACACATCCTTTAACAGTGAACACATAACTAGTAAGAGATATTCGCTTATCCAAATCTCCAGCATAATCTTAGTCCACAAAACCAACGATTCCATATTTAGTCTTCCCAAATAATAAACAAGCATCATATGTGCCCCGTAAGTATATAAAAATCCATTGAATTGCTTTCTAATGCTCTTTGACAGGATTAGCCATGTATCTAAACAAAACTCAATGATTAAGATAAATCAGGGTGAGAACATACAATGGCATACATAAGTAAACCAACTTCACTGGCATATGAAACTCTAGAAATGTACTCAACTTCATCATCTGACTGTGGACATAACACTGAAGAATGTTTAAAATGTGCAACTAACGGAGTATTCACTGATTTGGCCTTATGCATGTTGAAACCATGAAGAACTTTATCAATATACCCCTTCAGACTTATGTATAATTTCCAAACTATCTATCTATGGTAATTTCTATACCAAGAATATTCTTTGCTGCACTGAGATCCTTCATATCAAATTCACTCCTCAATTGTGCCTTCAACTTTGAAATTTCTGCCTTGTCTTTTGGCAAAATTAGCATATCAACATATAAGAGCAAATAAATAGCTGAGCCATTAACAGTCTTCAAATAAACACAGCTATCATGATCAGATCTTTTGAAATCATGATAGATCACAAAGGAGTCAAATCTCTTGTACCACTGTCTAGGTGATTATTTTAGACCATAAAGAGATTTCTTCAACTGGCAAACATAATTCTCCTTTTTTGGAAAGAAAAACATTTCAGTTGCTCCATATAAATGTATTCCTTCAATTTTTCTCATATAAAAATGCAGTTTTCAGGTCCAATTGTTCAAGCTCATAATCGTGCATAACCACTATGCTGAGTAAATTACGAATGGAACTATGCCTCACAATTGGGGAAAAGGCATTTGTGATATCAAAACCTGGAATTTGATTGTATCTTTTAGCAACGAGCCTTGCCTTGTACATAACCTCTTCTGTTGGTGAAATGTGTTCTTTCTTCTTGAAGACTCGTTTGCTGTGAATAGCTTTCTTATCAATTGGAAACTTGACTAGCTCCCGAGTGTCATTCTTCTCAAGAGATTGCATCTCATCATGCATGATAGCCATCAATCTCTCTGAATCACCAGAAGAGATAGCTTCTGAATAAGTGGAAGGTTCTGTTGTACCTTCAATTTCTTCAGCCACATTCAAAGCATAAGCAACAACACCAGCTTCTGCAATAATCTTTTGGGAGCTTGAATATCCTTTTAGATCTGTTGGCTGCAATAGAACATTATGGTGGTTAAGACAATAGAAATATCCCATATGTTTTCCTTTTCGGCTTCTAGTGTACATCCCGAATCAATAACACTTGATTTCTACGACTTCTCAACGGGAACATAAATAGATGGTTTATTATGCAACATGGTAGATTCATCAAAAGTAACACTTCTGCTAATAACCACATTTATAGTTTCAGAATTTCCCTTTTATATCTTTTCACACCAGGTTTATAACCAAGGAAAAAGAACTTAGCTGCTCTAGGCTCTAATTTACCATTGTTAACATGAGCATGAGCAGGACAACTAAATATTCTCAAATTTGAATAATCTACTGGAGAATCAGACAATACCTCAATTGGGGTTTTTTTATCAATTACCAGGTTCGGTGACCAGTTAATCAAATAACAAGCAGTGAATGTGGCTTCATCCTAATAACTCCTAGGTAATTCGGACTTAGATAACATGCAACATACTTCTCCATAAATGGTTTTGTTCATGCGTTTGGCCACACCATTTTGCTGAGTCATGGGGCAGTGTAATGTCTCACAATGCCCTTTGATCTGCATAAGTTTCAAATTCCCTAGAACAAATTTCCAAGCTATTATCAGTACATATCTTCTTGACATACTTATCAGTTTGCTTTTCAATCATAATCTTCCACTCCTTGAATGTATTGACACATCCTATCTGTGCTTCACGAAATATGACCAAACTCTTCTTGAATAATAATTAATGATGGTCAACGTGTAGCCAGCACACCCAAGGGACAAAATGTGGGATTATCCCCACAAATTAGAATGAACATAATTCTATATGCCTTTTGTAGAGTACATTGTTGTGCTGAGCTTCACCATCTTTTGCTTGTCCAAGATACAGTGTTCACAAAACTTCAACTTGTTAATGCTTTGACCATCAAGGAGTCCTCTTTTGCATAACTACATCATGCTAATTTCACTCACATGCCACATACGCATATGCTAACAATTAGTAGCATCATAATTGAATGATTTATTTGAGGCAACAACAACATTACTTGAAAATATAGTACCTTGCAGATGATATAAGTTGATATTTTTCATATGACCTTTCATCACAACAAGAGATCCTTTGAAGATCAACAGAACTCCACCAACACCTGAATACTTGTACCCTTTAGCATCATGAGTACTCAGCAAGATATGATATCTCTTAAAACCTGGAATGTGTCGAACATTCAATAAAGTTCTGATGGTGCCATCACACATATTGATATGGATAGAACCAATGTCATTGCCTGCAATCTTGCATGGTGAATTATCACACATCAACACTTGGGGTAGCTTCATAATTCATGAACCAATCTTGGTTCGGATTCATATGGAAAGTGCATGTTGTATGAAGAATCCACCCATCCCTCCATGGTGGCTTTAGCATCATCCTCTTTTGATCCTTCTTGAAATTGTTATTTCTTTTCTCTTTTTTCTTTACCCACCAGCACTCAGATATGTTGTGTCCATCTTTCCTACAACACTTGCACGACTTGTACTTGTGTCTGGGATTTGATCTGCCTTTGTAATTTATGCTCAAGCTTTTGCCTCTTGAATCGCAGTTTGAACTCCTCTCTTATTGTCTGTCATGGACAACAAGGCCTTGCGAATTTGAACTTTTGTTTGGAACCATGAGTTTCATCTTTTCCTTCGCATGCAGTCACTACTACGATAGCTACAATTCAAAAATTCTACCACGTAAACCAGGAAGCCAAGCAAGAAGATGATCACAGATCGTTACCACTAGACGCGCAGAGCAGCTGAAGAAGAGTTGGAGCAGCCTGGCCCAACGTAGATCGCTTCGATGTAGTAGTCGTAGTCAATAGGCCAGCGTCCTCACGAGTCGATCGTCTCCTCCAGCAACTTCTGCAGTTCTTTATGAAGATCGCAGATCGTCCTCAAGCGCAACAACAACCGCAGTAGCGCCTCTACAGTATCCACACGTCTAGGGAAGGAACAACCGTACGCCGGTGTGCTAGCACCAAGTCGCACGACAGAGCTATCAGGAAGATGGCGGCTAGGGTTTCGGTAGAGCAACTCACATCAATCTCATGTTCCCAATAGCCTCAAGCATCTCCTTATATAGTGCTCATGACGGATCCTATCCAGACACGTTTTGTTCCAACCCGTTAAGTGCGTGACCCGTTAGGTTTATGTGTAGTCAGTTGTGACTCGGAAACCCTTTCCGATCATGAGTCGTTAGCGGTTCCTAGCAGGACATAACGATTCCCGAATACACACAAATTATATCGGACGAACCTTAATGCAATATGATATACGACCACGTCCTCATCACTTACGACCAGGTCATATCTCTATATGACCAATTTGTATTTGGTCACAACCAGGTCGTAACTCCTTACGACCAGGTTTCGACCACTCTGTGATTACGTTTGACCAGCCTACGACGAGCTCGTATCTCCATACAACCAGTCCATAACTGATCGAACTAAGCGACCTACTCATGTATTCTCCCTTTGCCTCACGATGTCTGGTTGAACTCCAGGTGAGATATTATGTGATCGAACTCTTCGACCACCAGTGGCATGGCCATGCACTTTCTTTATCCGACCACTTCAAGGGGCCTAGAAATATCTCTCCCGTTATGTTAGGAGGGGCAAATCCTATATCCGACCAGTCACATCCCTCCGCACCTTTCATAACATACCCGAAAGCTACCTTTATAACTACCTAGTTACGAGTAGCGTTTGGCAACCCCTAAGAGTGTTATTATACATGTAGGGAACCATGTTGATCTCAGGTCTAAGGATTATACATCATCATTGCTTGAGACCAACTGATGACACATAGAATTATAACAATCTAAATAGTGTCTCAAGGTGGGTCTATCCAACCCCATGTTGTCTAACATGTGTTCACATTATCAATTCGATATCTCTGTATCCATGGCCGATGAAACATGGTCATCAATCAACAAATGTGCTGGTCGTAGAGTCACTAGTGTCCCGAACAGTGACATTCGACCAGGGATACTTTTAGAATGACATCATCATAAGTTAAAAGACCTTCACCAACAAGTCACATACTCGTTAATCTTTATAACTGATGATTCAATCAATGAACATAATAACACTTATTCAATAACTCATAAGCATAGACGTGATATAATCATCTCTATGATTGCCTCTAGGGCAAATCACCAACAGACGCCTCATCACAGACGGTTCCTGTGGAACTGCCTGTGTTGTAATTATCACAGACGGTTCCTGTAGAACTGTTTGTGTTATAATTATTACAGATGGTTTTTAATAAGAACCGTCTGTGATATATAGTGATAGCTAGAACTATTTGTGATATATAATTATCACAGACGGTTCTTGTTAATAATCGTGTGTGAATCATCACAAACAGTTTTAAATACAAACGGTCTGTGATGTCTTCAAATATCATAGACAGTTTTTTATCACGAACCGTCTGTGATTATAATCATATCACAGACAATTTTGCAGACAAAACTGTCTCTGATACTTTTGTTTTGTTGGGCGGGGAAACAAAAATTTGGACTTAATGAGCGAGCTGCCAAAACTCGGTTTATATTAATAGAGTCTCCTCACACCTCACACCTCCATCTCCTCCTCTGCCATCTCTCCTCTAACCGAGTGATGTCGCCTCGCCCTGACCATGCGCCTTGGCCTCCTCCACCTCATAGCCTATGGGCTCCCTCGACATCGTCGCCCCCAGCCTCCTCCACTTTGTCGCCCCAGCCTCCCATACCTTGTCGCCCCTGACCTCCCACGACCTCGTCGCCCCTGGCCTCCTCCACTTTGTCGCCCCGGCCTCCTCCACCTCGCCCGGCCTCGTCGTCGTCGGACTCCCCCAACCTCGTCGCCCCCAGCCTCCCTCGACATCGTCGCCCCCAGCCTCCACCTCAGATCACGTACTGTCCGGTAAAACAGCCATAACTTTTGCATACGAAGTCGGATTACGACGTTCTTTGGCTTGTTGGAAAGCTAATGAAAAGTTGCATACGAAAATCCATAAGTCAATATTTGGTTCATTTATATAGGACCTCTACAAAGTGTTAGAAGTTGCAAATCCGAAAAAGTGAAAACCCCCAGAAAAGGTCATTTAGGGTCTCAAAACGGCCTCCAAAGTTTCAGCACCTGTTTTCGCCGTTTGTTCACTATCCAATTTGAGTTTTCTTTCATTCCAGATTGTGTAATCAACCATATGCAGATACTCGGGGCCAACTGTCCAGCAATTGATTGGTTTGGCTCAAAATATGAATTTTTTTGTAATAGAAAAAACTATCACAGACGGTTCTAAACAACAACCGTTTGATTGACAGCTTTTTTTACAGACGGTTGTTGTTTAGAACCGTTTGTGATAGCTTTTTCACAGATGGTTCAAAAATTGTCTGTGATGACCTCATATCATCACAGACCCATAAAGTCAGATGGTTCAAAAAACCGTCTGTGATGACCTTTTCTGTAGTAGTGAGTGCTTCATAGACTTTAGTAAGTGTAAGAGTATATCGGCTATATAGAATAGTATATCTGGACGTAGAGTATGAACTAGGCAGCTAGCATAGAAGAATAACACACAAATCTTCATCATCATATTTGACATCCATATACTCGAGATTCGAGACAACTTGTTTGAACGTTGTCAGGTGGTTCAATAATGATTCGCCTTTCGCCATCTTCTGCTAGTCACAACTTTGGTCATGTAAATCTACTCCTATTTCAACCACAATGTTGCGGTGGTCTTCTCCTTCAAAACCCCGTGTAGAATATTATTTGATAGATGGAGATGAATCTGAGATAAGGCGTTAATGTAACATCCCAAATATGGGTTTGTATTTCAAATGTATAAAATTTAGAAGAATTTATAACTTATGTTTCATCTTGTTGTCATTTGTTTTTTTTCTGGAAATTCTTTCAAAGGTTTTGTGCATTTTGAAAACCTAATGCATTAATTACTAGAAACATAATCGTTTGAGACTTTTGAAACAAAATCTTGTGACCAGTCTATGAGAATAATTTTCCTAGGTTTTGGGACATCTATTTGACTCACTTAAAAATTTTCAAAATTTCTAGAATTATTTTGCTATTTTTAATGGCCAGTCAAACCAGTTAGTCCTTAGTCAAACACCTAAACCAATGAATTAAAACATTTCTTCAGAAAAATTTGTTTCTCTAAAAATTCTGGAAAACTTACACTAGGGTCTACACTTTGTAAAAAGCCCCCCTTAAAAATTTTAGAATTTTTGGGGCTTTAAAACTCTGTCTTAAAATTCGCAACCCTCTCAGCCTTTTGAAACCAACTCGGTCAAACCAATCGAGTTGACTGCTCGATTTCGACCAGCACTCGATTTCGACCAACCACTCGATTTCGACCAGCTTCTTGATTTCGATCAACACTCGATTTTGACCACACACTTGGTTTCGACCAGACCCTCCAACCTGGTTCGACCAGAACCACTCGGTTTCGACCAGACCCTCCGACCTAGTTCAACCAGAACCACTCGGTTTTGACTAGACCCTCCAACCAGGTCCGACCCAACCACCTAACCAGACCGACCCGACACTACTACAAAAAGGCTAATACTAGACGCCTTATCACAGACGGTTAACCAAAACTGTCTGTATTAAACACAATCACATACGGTTTTGGTTTAGCGACCGTCTGTGTTACTTTCTGTGCTAAAAAACATCTGTGAAGAGGTAATATCATAGACGGTTTCAACATGAACCGTCTATGACGTTCTGTCCTCTTCACAGACAGTTTGTATTAAAAATCGTCTGTGCTAATCTCATTTATTACAGACCCGACCCTCACATATCGATCTGTCTTAAATTCCTGCTCTGTTCTCGCTGCTGCTGCTAGAGGTGGGGCTTTGAGGCGATTTGGTGAAAGGAGACCACGGATTTGGTAATTTGTTCTTGACTATCGATGGCTAGTACGTAATTAATTTGTTCCTTGCATTATATTCTAGATCTAGCTTGGTAAAGAGAGAATTGAAGATGATTTAGATCGGTAAAGAGAGAAATGGAGATAGTTTAGATCAGTAAAGAGAGAATTGAAGATGGTTTACATCTAGCTTTTTGTGTTGTTTTGCAAGTGTTGGGTTCTTGCCATCTGAAGTTGGGCATGGACTATCTATAATGTGTTTGTGATGAACAACCTGAAAACCTAGGGTGCATTAGTGTTTTTTCAGTTCATTAGAAATACATATTTCAAATGACATATCAAAAGTTTCATCTATAGTATACAAATTAATTAATTCAATATTTAACACCAAATAGTTATATGCGTCGTGTAGATGGACCGAAGCTGGATGTACGCTGACAACCGTGTGAGTGAAGAGTACATTAATAGTGTGTCTGCTTTTACAAGAGTTGCCAAGGAGGATATGTTGAATAAGGGTGTGGAATATATGTACTGTCCATGCATTGATTGCGAGAATATGAAGATATTTAAGAACTGAGCGCAGATCGAAGCACAGTTGATTCGAAGGGGTTTCAAAAAGGGCTATACACATTGGACTAATCACAGTGAAGAGAAGACTATACAAGAAGGTAGTAATAACGACATCGCCGATGAAGTCAACGCTATGTTGTCGGATGATGTCGATTGTGGTTCCGATTCAGACAGGTTGCACGATGACAATCTGGATTAGATGCTACGTGATGCAGAAGGGAACTGTGATGAGAGGGAGTATGTTAAATTCTGGGGCTTGATGGAGGATTCGGAGAAACCTTTGTTCCCGGGCTGCAAGCCGGAATACACAAGGTTGTCTTCCGTGCTTGAACTGCTAAAATTAAAGGCAAACAACGGTTGGTCCGACAAGAGTTTCACGGTGTAGTTAGGTCTTTTAGCGGACATGCTTCCGGTGGGAAACGAGTTGCCCAAAACCACCTACAAAGCCAAGAAGATTCTTTGTCCATTGGGAATGGAAGTAGAAAGAATACATGTATGTCTGAACGATTGTATCCTCTACCGTAACAAGTATACAAACATGCATGTATGTTCGGTGTGCAACGCATTCCGATACAAGCGTAAGAATCAATCAGATGATGATGAGGGAATCGAGGTGAAAAAATAACCTCCTACTAAGGTGGTGTGCTATCTTCCTGTAATTCCCCGTTTAAAGCAGTTTTTTGTGAACCCAAAGGATGCAAAATTGCTGCATTGACACTCGGAGGAGCGTAAAAATGACGAAAAGCTAAGACACCCTGCTGATTCCGCTTAGTGGAGAAACATCGATAGGAGGTTTGCAAACTTCGGTGTAGAACCGAGGAATATAAGGTTTGGATTGAGTATAGATGAAATGAATCTTTTTAGTAACATGAGCTGCCGACATAGCACTTGGCCTGTGACTCTCTGTATCTACAACCTTCCTCCTTGGTTGTGTATGAAATAGAAGTACATTTTGCTGTCGATAATTATCCAAGGGCCGAAACAACCTGGGAATGATATTGATGTGTACCTAGCACCATTGATGGAAGATCCAAAAATACTGTGCATTGAAGGGGTACAGGTATGGGATACGTACAAACGAGAGAACTTCACTTTACGCTTCTTGTTGTTCTGCACCATAAATGATTATCCTGCCCTTCCTAACATGTCCGGCCAGAGTACAAAAGGGGCCAAAGCCTGTACTCACTACTTAGATGATACCAAGAGTGTGTGGCTAAAGCACTCGTGCAAAACCGTTTACATGCGTCACCGTAGGTTCCTTCAGAGGGCTCACCCATATCGCAGGATGAAGAAACAATTCGACGGAGAGGAGGACAGTTCAGCTCCAAGGCATTTAAGCGGAAAAGAGGTCTCTGACATGGTTAAGGATTTAGATGTTGTGCTTGGAAAGGGACATAAATCGAGAACCCGTGAGAAGAACATCTGGAAGAAGATATCAATATTTTGGGACTTACCTTATTGGGAGCACCTAGAAGTTTGCCACTGCATCGAATGTATGTGACAACTTGATTGGTCTCTACATACGGTTTTACTTGGTTGATATGGGCATCAGACTTGAGTTAGCACCGACAAAGACCGATAAAGAACGAATGTACCTTCCCCCTGTGTAACGCCCGACCCGAGGTCACCCGAGAGGTCTTACAGACCACTCGAGAGGTCTAGCAAGACCTCTCGGAAGGTCCTTCAAGACCACCCGGATGTCCCCAAGGTGAGCTCGAGCCAGCCACGAGATGACCCACAAGTGCCATGGCCTGACCCAGGGGTGGTCGAGAGACCAAGTCCGAGGAGGTCGTGGAACCAGAGGTGACCCAAGTCCTCCCACGACCAGACCCGAGGGAGGTCGTGGAGGGCTGGGATCACCCCAAAGACCTCCCACGACCAGACCCGAGGGTGGTCGTGGTGGTTAGGGATCACCCCATGGTCCTCTGTGTGAACCGAGCTAGTCCCAAGGATCAACAGCTAGCCCTTCATAGCATACAACAGTGATAACATACATCAAACACAAGCTTTATTAATAACAAAGTAGTTGATTACAACAGGGCTTACAAGCTCACAAACAAAATACAGCAGAAGATAAATAGGTAGACCACCCGATACACCACAGGCAATCGGCTGGAGGGCGCATCCTAGTCGGCTTGGACCTCTAGGTCCACAGTGAAGACCTCCTCAAGCTTTCTTTTCCTGCTCAATAAGAATATCAAAGCAAGAGTGAGCACAACAACCGTGCTCTCAAGTTACACCCGTCAAATAACAGAATGACATGCATAAATGTATAACTCAAAGAAAGGCTTAATATGGTTGATTTGCATAAAGCCAAGTTTATTTCAAATACAAGTACTAAGTTCCAAGGCAGGTAACCATACTTAAAATTCATTTTCTAAATTTTAGTTTTCAGTTGGATAACATTCATCAACAAGTGGTGAAGGATACCCTCCTATCACAAGACTCCCTGCCCAAACCCAATTGGATAGAGATCCAGAACCAGTTTAACAAAACCATTTTAAAGCCAAAACCAACATCTAACTTGGAGTAGCTTTGCCAGCATGTCCTTAACTGTGGACACGGCTATTCGAATAGTTTTCACTCTATAGAGGTGTACAACTTTACCCACATGACATGATTACTCTATTTTGTTTGGCGACCGGCAATGCCACCACTCACTTCCAAAGGTAAGTGGTCTAGAGCTCATGACAAGGCCTTTACAATGCATCCTTCCACCGTAGTCCACCCTCACTAAGGCTTCACCCCACCCTACGGATGGAAACCCATAGAGATCAAGGGCCCCCTCTTGAGCCAGGTGGGAACAATAGTCATGAAAGATTTTGTCGAAAGAAATGGCCATGAAAGACCGCCCACGTACAAACAGGATCAACTGCGATGGAACTCTGCAAATTAATTAGCCAGGTCCACCCCACCCTGGACATGTGGCTGCACGGTGTGGCATGGCAAAATACACTTAAAGACCGGTCCTTAACTGACTTGGGTGACTTCCATTGAACCCTGGGCCTCGTCCATAGAAATGGAATGATCCCGTGCATGAACATGCACCTATCCAAACAACCAGATTCGCCTAAGTCCAAATCCATTTTTCTTTTCCTTTAATTTTCGAAAACATTTACAAGCTACCACGACAACCCAATGTCATGGATTAAATCATTAGACAACATTGGTCTTTAGGCAGTAAACTCCCAAAACAAGATTTTGGTCTAAGCATGACTAATCATACATTTTTCAAGAGATCCTGGTTCACACTATTGCATCAACCAGATTTTACTAGGGTGACAACAGATTGGATTCAATGTCAACATGGGCCATACAAAGGATTCGGCATAACTATGAATTTGAAACAGGTATTGAAATACTTAGCATAAATAAGCATGAAATAATTTTGAAACAGAACTTAAATAATTTGATATACTGGGCGCAACATGATCAAGAGTGTAACTTGCCTGGTCCAAAAGCTTTGAGGAACTAATTGGGAGAACTCGGGCTCCCCGAAGAGTCGCAATCTGCATGAAACAAAGCAAAGCAAAATCAAATAACAGCCAATAAGATCCAAATGAACTCCGAACAAACCCAAATAGCAAAGAACAAAACAAGATGAACTAACAGAGGGCTCTCAGGAGGAGGTCCAACGGAAAGGAGGAGGTCCACAGGAGGGTGGTCTTTGCAAATGACCGAAGAGGGTGGTCTTTTGCAAAGAAGCCAGCAAAGACCAAAAGGGTGGTCTTTGCAAAAGATCAAGGAAGGTGGTCTTTGCAAAAGACCAAAAGGGCGGCAAAGACCAAGAAGGTGGTCTTTGCAAAAAGGGAGGTCCTGAGAGGGTCCCGAGAGAGCACAAGGAGGTCTCGGAGGAGGAGGTCCAGAGGAGGACCCAAGAGGGTTGTCTCTGCAAGAAGACCGAGAGGGTCATCCTGAGGAGGATGTCTCGAGGAGTTCGAGGAGGTCTTTGAGGAAGAGATCCTTAGGAGGTCCTTAGAGGGTCATCTTTGCAAAAAGACCAAGACAGTCATCTTTGCAAAGAGGAGATCCTCGGGAGATCCAAAGGAGGAGGTTCAACAAAGGACACAACTATGCTGCGTGGTCGCAAGACAAATATGACTATGCAACATCGTCATGCAAGGAGTGCAAAAAGGATACAAAGGTACTCACCAAGGCCAAGAGGGAGATAGAAGAGGAGGGGGAGGTCGAGGGCTCGGCGGCGACGGTTGAGGACAGTGCTGGCGCTCTGACGAACTCCTACGACGGTGAAGTGGAGGCGCAAACTCCGGTGAGCTCCTTGTCGACAAGGAGGCGACGTCACTGCCTCAACGGACTCCTTGGTGAAACTTCAAGCACTGAGCAAGATGGAAGAGAGTTGGAGAGCTAAGTGGACAAAGGTGAGGAAAGGAGGGCTGCTCAGGATGGATCGGACGGTCCATAAGAGATGAAGGTCTGGAACAAGCGGGAGGTCCGAACGGACGCGAGGGAGGTTCAAAAGAGGTTCAAATGGACACGGAGAGGTCCAAATGAACACGGGGAGGTCCAACCGAGCTTGAGAAAATTCAAATGAACACAAGGAGGTTCAAACGAAGGGAGAATTCAACCCAAATTTAAATTTTGGACTTCAAAGGGCATTTGAAACACAAACCCGAGCTTGGAACACCTCGGGAGTGGTCGTGACCCAAAGGAGAGGTCAAAACCAAGGGAAGCTTCAAACGGAGAAGGACGTCTAGACCACAAGGAGGTCCAAACAGAGAAGGTGGTTTAGATCAAAAGAAGGCTTAACTCCAAAAAGAGATTCAAACAAACAAAGAGGTCTGAAGAGATTCAAACCAACAAAGAGGAGGTTTAGACACAAGGGAAGTCTAGATACAAGGGAGGTCTAGACACACAGGAGGGTTCTAGACACAAAGAGACCTGGACTCAAGGAGATGGCTGAACAAGAGGGAGGTCCGGGCATAAAGGAATGCCCAAACAAACAAGAGAGGGGTCTGGTCACAAAGGAAGTCTGGACACAAGGAGAGGTCCAAACTCAAGGAGGTCTGGACAGAGAGAGCTGGGCTAAGAGGAGAACAGAACTAGCAGAAAAGGGGAGAGACTACTCCAGAGCTCGAACAACACCAAATAAACCAAGCTTTAGGATTAGTTGAAGTTCGGTTTAGTCATTTTAAATACCCAAATTCTGAAAATCTCAGATTAAGCTTTAGGACTACAACAAAACCAAATGGTTCTTTTTATTTTGAAAATTTTCAAAAGGACTCAGAAAAACCAGGGCGTTACAACCTGCTTGTTACACTCTGTCCAAGGCCAAGAGAAGTGAACTATGTCAATGCTTGCATGGTGTGAAAGTTCCGTAAGGTTACTGCACCAACATGAAGAAACTTGTTTCAATGGAAGATTTGAAGTTAATTGGCATGAAGTCTCATGATTGTCAGGTGTTGATGGCACAGATGCTCCCTGTTGCAAATAGAAGTATTTTGCTGATCAAGGTCTGAGAGACAATCATGAGGCTGTGTTATTTCTTTAACACAATTGCTCAGAAGGTCATCGATCCTCGAAGGACTAGATGCTCTGCATGACGAGGTGGTGACGACTCTATGTGATCTTGAGATGTATTTCCCTCCGTCATTTTTCGATATCATGGTCCATCTCATTGTTCACATTGTGAGGGAGATAAAGATGTGCGGGCCCATGTTCCTACGTAGTATGTACCCGTTCAAGAGGTTCATGGGAATTCTCAAGTCCTATGTACAGAATCGATCTCGGTCGGAGGGCAGCATCGTCAAAGGTTATGCAACCGAAGAGGTCATTGAGTTCTGCATCGATTACATGGCTCAGGTCGAATCGATAGGTGTGCCTCAATCTCTCCATGAGGGGAGGCTCAAGGGTATCGGGACCATCGGAAGGAAAGCAATCACTCCAGATATGGATGTATATGCTCAAGCCCATTTCACGGTCTTGCAACACATGACTGAAGTGCCCCCGTATATCGACCAGCACAAGGATGTGCTTCGGCAACAGAATATGGAGTGGCCGGATGTTTGGATCACGAGATAGCACAACAGTCGGTTCAACCAATGGTTGAAGGAGCAACTCGCTAGGAGCTCATCAAGTGATATGCTGACATGGTTGGCAAAAGGGGCCAATATTTACAGTTGTGACATGGAAAGGATACGATATAAATGGATACACATTTTATACGCAGGCTCAGGATATAAAGAGTACTAACCAGAATAGCGGTGTCCGCATAGATACGTTCAGTACCAATGGGCTGAGGAGCTCCTACTATGGGCTCATAGAGGAGATATGGGAGCTCGACTACGTGTTTTTCAAGATGCCCCTATTTCGTTGCCATTGGGTCCATCTCCCATAGGTGAAGGTCGACAAGTATGGCATCACTACCGTGGACCTCAAACGTGCCGGATACCAAGGCGAGCCATTTGAACTCACTAACCAAGTTGTTCAAGTCTTTTGTGTAACCGACCAGGCAAATAAGAAGCACCACGTAGTTCTTCATGGAAAAAAGAGGATTGTCGGAGTTGAGAATGTAGTGGATGAGGAAGAATACAATCAATTTGACGAGTTGCCTCTTTTCGGAAACGACAAAAGGGTCGAGGAAGAATAACGTGACAAAACTAGCTACATACTCATTGATCATCATGAAGGGATAATTTTTAAAGATTGAACAATGTGTGTATATGTGTTCTGAATGGTTAATTTTAGTTCATTTGAGTTAATTGATTTGTACTATGAAATGGATGTGCTTGTTTATGAAATGAATGTGAATTAGATGTATACATGTACTTGTTGTGTTTTTGCTTATTTCAGAGGGCATGGCTAGTATTTCCTGAGGCTAGCCAATAAATTGAACTAGATTTACCAATACAAAAAAATATCACAGCCGGTTTCATCTACAAACCATCTGTGATAATATATTACAGACGGTTTCATCTACAAACCGTCTATGATACACAATTTATCACAGACATTTATTTATTGAAACCGTCTGTGATGCACAATCTATCACAGGTGGTTATTTATTGGAACCGTCTGTGATATTAGTTATCATAGACGGTTCTACTTTAGAACTATCTGTGTTGTCCAACCCTATTTATATTCGGACTCTAGGGTTTGCCTGCTTCCCCCCACTCAAACGATTAAGTTTCTCAACTCTCCCTCCTCCCTCGAGCCCGTCACCACCGTCCTCGACGCCGCCTCCTCCTCGAGCCCGGCGCGACTCCTCCCCCGAGCACCTCATCGCCGTCCTCGACACCGTATCCTCCTCGATCCCAGCGCGCCTCCTCTGCCGAGCCTACCGTCTCCTCCCCGAGCACGAGCACACGTCGCCTCCTCCTCCCTTGAGCCCGCCGCCTCCTCCCCTCCCCTAAGCACATGTCGCCTCCTCCTCCTCCGAGCCCAGTGCACCTCCCCTTCGACGCAGCCCTACTGCTCCAGTACTGCTCCCTGCCCGTCCTTCTCCTCGACGTCCAAAGGTAATTGATGCCGAGTTGTCGACCCCGACGCCCCTTTCCCTCACTCTTTCTATCAATAATCTATCATGCTATCATGGTTCTCATAGACTGATGATAGTTGCGCTAGTATCTTGTTCAAACACTAAGTAGTATGAGGTGTTGTACTTGTTTTAGGAATTTGTATTTGTTCTAGTCAGTTATTCATATTGTATTTGCTTTGATACTACTACTGGAATATATTGCAATATGGTGTGGTGGGCTTGAGATGAATGCTCTGTGATGATAATAGTCTTGTACTGAAATTATTTTGATAATCGGGTTTGAACTTGAGCTCTAATTGGAATGCTTACTATACATCTGAGAGTAATATCAAAATGTTAAATCTTAGCTTTATGCTGATTTCATTTGTTCACATGATGTTTGTGTTGAGCATATTATTCCTTTTAAATGACTTGGAGGATTTACATGTTTATATGTCAATTATGTCATTGTATTGATCCTAATTTCTTCCCTACATATCCCAATTATTTACTAATTGGTGTGTATACCCATACACATAGAGATCGAATCTTATGATAATATGTTCATGCGTGTCAGAACTTCTATTTCTTGTGAAGATGTCTTCCTCTCATTCTTCATCATCGTCGCCTCATGTGTCTGATGCACCGTCCTCTGGAATATCCAAGCGTGGTAGAGGAATATCAAAAAGGCCCAGGGCCCGATTTACCATCACGGAGGTTGATGAGTCTAGGATCCCTATCAATCCTCGCCGAGCAGCATCTGCATTCCAGAGAATGGTCGAAATAGTTGCACAAGAACGGGTCAACATCACCTACGATTCATGAAAGGAGTTGACCAAAGCTCAGAAAGGTGAGCTGCTGATGGATATTTTCCAATCGTTCGAGATCCCGAAACAATACCAGGACTCCGTGTGACGACATGCGTTGCTACAGGCATGCAAAGTGTGGAAGAACTTTAAGAGCACGCTTGTCAAGAACTACGTGAAGAAGGATCTGAGGCCCTTCCACAAGTATCTGTTCTTGGAAGAGCACATGGAAGACTTTCTGGCGAAGAGGATGACAGATGATTTTAGGAGTGAAAGTGTGGCGCACAGGGCCCTCCAGGCAAAAAACATGCACCCCCCACAGACTCGGCACTGCTGGGTATGCGGGTAAAATCCCGCAATGGAGGGATCAGGGCCAACAGGCAAACTGTTCGAATGCCTCCCTACCATTCGTCGGGATCTCTGATGAGCGTGCTTGAAACTGGCTAAGAGCAAGGTTATCTACCCTGTCTTCGGGGGCCATCTCCTTTTGAAATCCCGTAGACGAGGAAGTGTCCCAGCGCTTGGTAAGATATCGAACTACCTAGTTTGTAATTACTCCATAACTTCATAGGAAGTGAAATAACATGTTGGGCTATTGTAGGAAATGTTGAGCGCATAATCTTCCCAAGGCTCATTCCAGGCAGTCAGGGAGAGAGATATACTCTCCGCGGCAATAGGAAATAATGAGCATCTGGGTCGCACGAGATGCCTTGGTCTTTATGTTCCATGGAAACATAGATTCCCAGATGACTTCGAAGCGTACCAGAGTAGGAAGAGAGCCAAATCCGATCGCGATGCAAAGCTATGAGAGGAGATTCGTGAATCTCTCAGAGATGAGATCACTAAGTCCATCAGAGATGAGATCAATGATCGCGTCAGAGATGAGACACGACGGCAGATGGAGAGCCTTGAGGAAAGGCTTAGGAAAAATCAGTTACAATCCCATGCCCCTACTATCCTAGCTAGCCCCCCAAACTTCCGAGTTGCTGCGCGTCCAACCCTAACCTACCCCAAAAGGCAATGACAGATTTCCTGTCGATGACATACTTGTAATAATTATTATCTCTAGAATGCTCGATCCATTAATAGGACTGTTGGAGTAGCTAATTTTGTATCGTTATGTAGGTGGCTATCAAGTACAAGCTCCAAGTGAGATATGCCTTCGTTTCCCTAGATGTTGCTTAGGGCCAGGTGTATCCATCTGGTGTCAGGGCTTTGGTGCTCGGTGTAAATCCAACGTCGGGTTTCGCAAAAGTGAATGTGGACGGTGCTTATGCCAATTTCGCGGTCGTCCCGCTGCAGATTCCCTCAAACGATGAGGACATGAATCTAGGGCAAGTCATTGGAACATTCATCTAGTGGCCCAAAAGGGACATCTGCTTGGAGCTACCTGCTCCGGTGTCAACTTCACGGGAATGTCCTACAACATTTTCAAGTCCACAGGAGCTACCTGCACTAGAGCTACTCCGCACCGGCAAAGAAGGGCCCCGTGTATCGATGCATCTACACCTCGTGCTCGATGCGACTCGTGAAGTCGACCTCTAAAAGCAAGGCAACAAGGGCAAATCGAAGACAATCGACTGCTCGATATCCCTTCTTGTCGTTGGCCCGAAATTCATGCTAGGCCAGCCGTTGGTCGAGACAGTAGAGCCCGACCGTACCCTAAGATTCTTTTGCACGAGATTGCATACATGGTACATGGAACAGGCCAACAAGATGGATGGACAACGACGCTCGGGTGTCAACGTCAAGTTCAAGAAGGATCATCTTAACCACGTGGTTCAAGACTGTGTCTTCACGATGACCTTCGAGGACTTGTTCTTTCTCTTCAACCTCGATGCCCTCGACGCCTCACTCATGCGATGCCGGACACTAAGTGTGTACAATCACGGTCAATGTTCGTGTAATACCGATAAATGTTATATATAACTCCTTACTTTTGTGTACTTTGTGTGTGTGTGTGTATAGATAGATAGATATAGATACATAATTTCTGAAGCCGAATTAAGGTATTCACCGGTAGGTTTCCTTGACCCACACTTGGTCTCCTTGCAAACCATCAAGGACAATGCAAAATTCATCATGGATTACATGACGGAGTCATTGCTGGCTCACACGACAAGGAATTCATACTTTTGCCCTACAACCAGGAGTAAGTGCTGCACTAGTGGCTATACTTGTTGATTTGTACTTTATAAGAAACACGAACTTAGGTTTAATGACAATGGCAACATACCTGTGTAGGTTCTACTGGATTCTAATTGTAATTATACCAAAACAGAATAGGGTAATATACCTAGATTCCCTAAAGAGAGCCACACACGACTTCACAATTGTCCGACAATTTATCGACGGGTAAACACATTTCCTCCATAGATAACTCTATTGTAGTCTTTCCTTCCTTTGCAATGGCTAAGGTTAACTTCTTGGAATCACGTAGGTCGTTCACCGTGTACTTTGCTAAAAGAGGGAATTGTAAGGGAAGGATTCTACAACACGATCTATATTTCCCGGTATTTGCTACTACACATTAATTGTATATAACACTTCATAGTAATGCCTCTCGAACTAACCAATTCTAATTTTGCAGTGTCACCAGCAGCCGTCGGCCTGCAACATCTGTGGATCCTATGTTTGCCACAACATGGAACTACTCATCGGTTTCGCGATGACCAATGATTCTCATGTTTGTCAATCTTGCAATAATTATTTCATACTTATCAATTTATATATGCACGAACTTAATCTTCCTAGCGACAAGTTATGAGCATCGATACAACTGCGTTGGAATAGGACCAGCTCATAAACATTCGAGGACAGTTTGCGGCATTCTTGAACCATGAGGCCATAAATCCAAATGGGAAGTTCCACAATGTAGATTGAAATTGATTGGAATAAGATTGAACTTAATGGTACATGTGTGTAAATGTACATGAATGGTTAATTTTAGTTAATTGATTTGTGAATTGGATGTGCTTGTTTCTGAAATGAATGTGAATTGGATGTATACATGTACTTATTGTGTTTCAGCTTGTTTCAGAGGGCCTGGCTAGCATTTCTTCCTCAGGGTCGAGAGCTAGAGAGTGAGCTCTAGCTCACGGCTGAGACGCCGCCGTCACCCCCAATGTCGTTCTGGCCGCCACAGGGGTTCATGCTCATTCCTCTTCACATCATCTTGTGTTCCTAAGCACAATGACCCTATCTTCAAACTTAATTGGGTTTTGGTTCATAGGAACCGACGCAATTTGGAATTTCTCATCTCTGGCCAAAAACAGTCCCTTTCGTACCCAACTCCCGTAAGACGCTCCACTCTTCAATTGCTTGCTTTTGTACCATCTTAGAGCCATACCTGAGCTTACCGTACCATTCTTTTCCCTCCTTGTAGCCTGAGCCGACCTCTCCTCAGTGAAGCTCCGCTGCCGCCTCGGTTCTTCATCGACGAACCATCTCCGACGAGCTCCTTGACCACTCTTCACTCTGGTATGGCCCTAGTCACCTCCGGTGCTAGTGCGCGCATTAAATGGCACATTGCGTGACCATATCACCATTGCCATTGTCACCGTAGCTCCACCTCCGCTCCAAGTCATCATCGCCGCCCTCGCCCATTAACGGTGCCAAGCTTCTTGCGACCACCTACGAACTCTTGTAGTCAAACCTCCTTCCAACCACATGTAGTAGAATCTCTTTCTGATTAGGTAGTCGAAACATCCTTCCGACCACGTGTAGTTGAATTGGTGAACAGTACCAGAGGCTATTTTCTGGATTTTCTCTTCCAGCAGAAATGGTTTAAGCTACAACTTTTGCATGTGAACTCCAAATGAAATATTTTTTTGTTTATAAATTCATATAAAATCATGCTCTACCTTCTGTGTAAATTTCATGATTTTTGGATGATTTTGAATTTTTGAGTTTTTTTCGGTGTTACTCGTTCTTATTGGTTCTTCTCGATTCTTTCGATAGGTTTCGACGAAATTGTTGAGTACGAGAGTGATCCTCTACAGCAAGTGAGTTATCTCCAGTAAGGCAAGTAGCCCCCCCCCCTGATCATATTGCTCCTATTACTTTGATAAAATTATCCTGATTGCAAATGTATGTATGCATGTGCTATTTTGATGTTAATTTTTGTTAGGAGTAGATAATCTGAATAGATGCATGAGCTGTCGGTAAATGTTTACCATTGCTACTGAGCCTAGTTTAGATTATTGATAATGATTTAGAGTCCGATGGATGGACTCTGGTCATTTATATATGTATAGTATGCGAGTCGGTTTGCTTAGCAATGCTTAGAACGGTAGCATAGGAATCATTGCTTTAGCGATGGTCATTATATCATCACTATAATTACTTGGGTTAGGGTACTCTTGTATGTATTGAATTTAGAAAACTAAAAACTGAAAATAAAATTTTTTAGAGTTGGGCACATGGTTGATGGTGTGTTGTCGGGTGTGTGGTTGGTGCCTAGGTCTAGAAAGACCGAACATCTTGTGTCACACTATCCAAGCATTATTGTGTGTATTTACATGAGGGTATTAGGAACCCCTCTTGACTTAGTACTTTGGAAGGTGTTAGCTCAAAGTCGTAGGTGGTAGTATTAGGATGTGCGAGTGGGTTCCAGATATAGATTCCCTCGCCCGAGGGGCATTAGCAGTTGCTGAGGCTAGACCGATGTCTCCGACACAACGTGTGGTTCCTCTGTGGGAGCCCCATCTACACACAAAAGGGTGGTTCATGGAAGGTTTCACCCATGCGGGCAGCTCTTAGCTTATACATCTCATTGGAAAACGTCTCGTAGGACTTAGCTCTGCGGGCATACCTAAGAAAGTATGCTAAATAGCTAAGAAAAAGGGCGATCTGATATGTGGGTAAAGTTGTATACCCCTGCAGGGTTTTAAACTATTCGAATAGCCAAGTCCTTGGTTATGGACACGATTGGTTAGGTTTTACAAGAGTTAGACTATAACCTTTTCAATAAAACTTGACATCGGGTGGTACGAATAGGTAATTCGTGCTATGTTGTGGTGGCTGTTGGAAAGTCACATCTAGGATATTAATTATGTTTATAAATGTTGTCTTGCGGTTATTTAAACATTTAAAAACAGATTTGACAAATTGTTTACAATCTATTACTCTATTGCAAAGAAAACTGATTTATGCTGAAAACTGCTTAGTGTAGTAGCCTTTCCTTTGATACATGAATGCATCTATATATTTCTTTTGCTTGTAAGACTTGTGAGTACAACTTTGTACTCAGCCCGGTTGCTGCAATTTCAAAGGAGGTTGATCCCCAAGGGATCAACTATTGTGAGACTGACTTCGTGTAGGACGACTAGCTCGGCGGGTTTTTGATCGATTGCGTTGTGGGTAAGGGCAACCGGTTAGCTTTTATTCATTGCCATCTTATGGCTTTTGCTTCTGCTGCAACTTTAGTTATTTATCTTGTCATTTGGCCGGTCGGCCCTATCTGTGTAATATGAACTTTGAATGATTTTTGCGTTGTAAATTATGAAGGCTCGGTATTGTAATAACTTGTGTATGGAATTGATGCTTTAAATTTTGTAAAGGTGCATGTGTACCGCTCCTGGGAGGTATACAATACATTGAGAGTGGGATATTTGATTTGTAATGCTAGAACCAATCGGATGGTTAAGTATTACAAGTTAAATACCCCGGGTTCTCACAAAACTTGGTATCAAAGCCATACTGCCCGTAGAAACCCCTAGCTTGGTCGTCAGTAGGATGTTTTGAAAAACTTATCTTCAAAATATCAAATATTTGATGAAAACTTAAGTAAGTTCTCATATTTTACTCCTTACCTATCTTAGATTGCTCATCTTACCTTGTTCTTGTTTGAGCTTCGAAAAGTTGTTTCCCTCTCATCTCCTTTCAAAGATTAGTTGTTTATCGTTTAAATTCGGTTTAGGGATTCAATGAGAGTTGAAAATATAGAGTGTTGGCTATCATTTGGTGAAGATTAGAAGCACATGGAGTTGGAAGATTCATTTCGGAGCTCGGATACAAAATCTGGACAGCACACACAACTTTTGGACAGCAAGCACTTAGTTCGTTGTTAGGGCTGAAAATGAGAGGATAATTCAACTAAAACTCATGGGAATTAACAGGGTAAGGTGTTGTATTATATGGCTAGTGCCTAATGCATCCCTAGATGGTTTTTACCATGCTCATTACTAGATGCGATAGGACTTGAGTTGTGTGCTGAAATTTTTCGTCCCAACCGATTGCTCATTCATTCAATACGAGTTAGTCATGCCGGGAAAAATCACCAATTGGCATATGGTTTTGTGCTGGTTCTTATGACTTTATACAAATATTTTGAGTTTATTTCTTGCTAATATTTGTATGCTCATGTTAGGGTAATATCTCATTCCCTAGTCGATTGCTTCTCTACTGCTATCTTTCGCATCTAGTCTTTGGGTTTTGTTGCTAACCCATTTCGTCAGAACTGGATGGCCAGAAGAACCCGTAGTGGTCAAGGTCAGCCCACTGGTCATGATGAGGAGCTCCCGCCTCCTCCGACTATAGCCGAGATTCTTGCTCAGATCGAGCGAAATCGAATGGATCAGACGAGGATCCTGAAGATCATCGCACGGAACACCTCTGTTTCGACGGCCGCCTCTGGGTCAAGAGGAGGAGGTGGACATCAACCGTAGGGAGGACTCTCAGAGTTCCTTCGCACTCAGCCACCGACTTTCTCGTAGTCTGAAGATCCACTTGAAGCAGACGACTAGCTGCGTCTAGTCGAGCGGAAGCTCAACATCGCCCAATGCCAGGATCATGAGAAGGTGCTCTTCACCTCTCATCAACTAGAGGGGGCAGGGCTTTCATGGTGGGGAAACTTCCTTGCCATGTAGCCCATAGGCTGAGCTATCGCCTGGAAGAAGTTCCATACTACCTTCCGACGCGCTCACATCCTCGCCGACTTGATGAAGCTGAAGAAGAAGGAGTTTCTTACGCTCAAGCAAGGGCACAAGTCAGTGACGGAGTATTTGCACGAGTTCAACCAATTGGCTTGGTATGCTCCAGAGGATGTGCCCACCGATGACGCCAAGTAGGAGAAATTCATAGATGGCTTGTTCGAGGAGCTATAGGACAAGCAGTCTATCATTGACTTCCCCGACTTCTAGACATTGGTTGACAAGGCTATTGTTGCTGAGTATAAGGGGAGAGTGCTTGACGAGTCTCGCAAGCGCAAGTGGGAGGCCCAGAGATCAGCAGGGGGCAGCCTTCCCAGTCCTCGCCTCAGGCAAGCCCCGATGCCCGTCCTCAGGCTCCACTGCCACCGAGGCCGCAGACCTTTGTACCTTGCCCTTCGTAGGACATGTTTCAACCACGTGCACCTACGAGACAGCAAAGTGGCCTCCACAATCCAACTGCCGAGGTCACTTGCTTCTTTTGCCACAACAAGAGGCACTACGCCAACAACTACCCTGTGAAGAATGAAGCAGCCACTCTCCCTAATCAGGGGCAAGTGCAAGGGCAAGGACGTGGTCATCCTCCAGATCCGAAGGTGGCACAACAATTTCTGAAGGTTGCATGCGGTCAAGTCAACCATATCTCGACCGAGGAAGCGCAGGAGGCACATAACATCGTGTTGGGTATGCTTCTTGTCAAATCTCGTCCTGCTACCGTTTTGTTTGATTCTGGAGCTTCTCATTCTTTTATATCACAATCCTTTGCTGCTCTTGGTGATATTCATATTGTTCCTATGCATGCCCCTTTGATTATTCACTCTCCGGGGTCGGAAATGAGAGCTGAACTTGAGTGTCGGGACGTATCTATTGAAATCGAAGGAGTGGGATTCTTGGCAAATATTATTCTCCTCAATTCAACAAGCTTGGATGTGATACTTGGCATGGATTGGCTGTCCTAACACTTGGGACAGATCGATTATGCTAGAAAATTCATCTCCCTCACAAGTCCCTCCGGCATGCAAGTTGGAATTGTGCCGAAACTACAAGAACCACATCTTTTCGCACTTGAAGCGAAGCCGGCTCTGGAAATTCATGAAGTCCCAAAGGTATGTGACTTTGCTGATGTATTCCCAGAAGAATTTCCTGGAATGCCTCCAGCCCAAGACATCGTGTTCGCCATCGAATTGCTACCCAGTACCGCCCCGATTTCAAAGAGGCCATACCGAATGCCTCCGAATGAATTAGAGGAGTTGAAGAAGCAACTTGGTGAACTTCAAGAGAAGGGTTTCATCCGCCCAAGCTCACCACCTTGAGGGTGTCCTGCAATCTTTGTGAAGAAGAAGAACAAGAATCTGCGGATGTGCGTCGATTACCGTCCGCTAAATGAAGTGACGGTGAAGAACAAGTACCAGTTGCCCCCAGATCGACGACCTTTTTGATCAATTGACCAGAGCTCGGGTATTCTCCAAGATTGATCTGAGATTGGGCTATCACCAAGTCCAAATTAGATCTGAAGATATTCTGAAGACAACTTTCTCTACTCATTACGGACTGTACGAGTACACCATCATGTCTTTCAGTTTGATGAATGCTCCTGCCCTATTCATGAATCTTATGAACACAGTATTCATGGAGTATTTGGATAAGTTTTTGGTGGTCTTCATTGATAATATCCTCATCAACTCAAAGAATGATGAACAACATGTTGAACATCTGAAGTTAGTGTTGGGAAAGCTACGTGAGCACCAGCTTTATGCGAAGTTCAGCAAATGTGAGTTCTGGTTCGAAGAAGTGGCATTCTTGGACCATGTTGTTTCAGTGGGAGGCATAGCCATGGACCCTGGCAAGGTCAGCAATGTGCTCTCATGGGGTCAGTCCAAGTCGGTAACCGACGTGGGGAGTTTTCTCGGTTTAGTGGGCTACTATCGTCGTTTTATCAAGAATTTCTCTAAGATCGCAAAGCCGATGACGGCGTTGCTCAAGAAGAACAAAAAGTTTGTATGGTCCGCTGATTGAGAGGAGATTTTTCAAAAACTCAAGAAGAGATTGACCACCACTCCAGTTCTCGTCCTTCCCAATGTCCATTGAAACTTCGATACCTATTGCGATGCTTCTCGTCAAGGACTCGGGTGTGTTCTTATGTAAGAGGGCAAAGTAGTGGCCTATGCATCAAGACAATTGAGACCTCATGAGCTTAATTATCCAACTCATTATTTGGACCAAGCTGTCGTGGTCCACGCGCTGAAAATCTAGCGACATTACCTCATCGGTAATCATTGCGAGGTGTATTCGAACCACAAGAGTTTGAAGTATTTGTTCACCCAACCAGATCTGAACCTTAGACAAAGAAGGTGGTTGGAGTTGATCAAAGATTATGATATGGGTCTTTGGGATATCATGGGGATAGGCCCATGATCTTAGGATGATGAGACAATTGGCAATGGCGTTGAGGGTGTGCGGAAACACGTGTTTTCGGCGAGGTTTTAGCTTCACAAGCAGCGGCACCGACCGCCTGGGATACGGTAGGCTACGATAGCAACAAATCAAAATTCTACCACGCAAACCAGAAGCCAAGCAAGAAGATGATCACAGATCGTTACCACTAGACGCTTGAGAGCAATGGAAGAAATGTCGGAGCGGCCGTCCGACGAAGAGCGTCGATGTAATCGGTCGTAGTCGATCGTCCAGCGTCTTCGTTGGTTGATCGCTCCTCCAAAGACTCTGCAGTTCCTTGCGAAGATCGCGGATCGCCCTGAGCGCAACAACGAGAAGCGCCTCTATGGTATCCACACGCCCAGTGGAAGGAACAACCAGCGCCGGTGTGCTAGCACCAAATCGCCGACGGGAGGCACTCAAGAAGATGGCGGCTAGGGTTTCGGTAGGGCAACTTGCGCCAACTCTATCTTCCCAACACCTCATGCATCTCCTTATATAGTGCCCCGTGATGGATCCTATCCAAACACGCTATTTAATCAGATTCAGATCGGGTTTGTTCCAACCTGTTAAGTGTGTGACCCGTTAGGTTCATGTGTAGTTCGGTTGTGACTCGAAATCCTTTCCGCCACGAGTCGAAGCGGTTCCTAGCAGACATAACGATTCCGAATACACACAAATTATATCGAATCTAACCTTAATGCAATATGATCTACGACCAGTGTCCTCATCACTTACGACTGTGTCCTATCTCTATACGACCAGTTAGATTCGATCACGCCAACTCAGAACTCCTTACGACTTGGTTTCGACCACTCTGTGATTACGTTCGACCGATCTCGACTTGCTTGTATCTCCATACGACCGATCCGTAGTCGGTCGAACTAAGTGACCTACTCATGTATTCTCCCTTTGCCTCACGATATCTAGTTGAACTCCGGTGAGATGTTGTGTCATCCATGGATCTGTTCAATGCTTTCTCGATCGAGTATCGGATAACCTTATGTGGTCGAACTCTTGACCACCAAAGTATATGGCCATGCACTTTCTTTATCCGACCACTTGAGGGCCCGTAGATATCTCTCTGTTATGTTAGGAGGGCAAATCCATATCCCACCAATCACATCCTCTCGCATGTTTCATAGCATACCCGAAAGCTACCTTTATAACCACCCGATTATGAGCGGCGTTTGGCAACCCCTAAGAGTGCTATTACACATGTAGGAAACCATGCTTGATCTCGGTCTAAGGATTATACATCATCATTGCTTGAGACCAACTAACGACACATAGAATAATAACAATCTCAATAGTGTCTCAAGGTGGGTCTTATCCAACACCATGTTCTCTAACACGTGTCCACATTATTGATTTGATATCCCTATATCCATGACCGTGAAACGTGGTCATCAATCAATACATGTGTTTGGTCGAGAGTCACTAGTGTTTCGACCAAAGGACTTTCGACCGAGGATATTTTTAGAACGACATCATCATAAGTTAAAAAGAGCTTCACCAACAAGTCACATACTCGTTAATCTTCATGACTAATGATTCATTCAAGGAACAAGATAACATATTATCAAATATTGTGAACATAATGAAATATAATCATCTCTATGATTGCCTCTAGGGCATATTTCCAACACGGCCATGGGGTGGTCAGACCGGCCATGATTCGGTTTGGTTGGCTGTTTTTGTTCTTTGGCGACCGATCGGCGAGGTGGCGGTCGAGCCAAGCCGATGAAGCGGTCTGACCGGCTACTACTGAGCGGTCAGACCGGCCACCTTAGGAACTTTGGATTTTGGAGCTGAGCCAAAAATAGAGGGTGTAGGCAAGTGAGAGGGTTCTTCTGCACTAGGTCCCATAATTTTTGGAGCTTCCATTGAAAAGTTCTATTCATTTGAAATTTCCAAAAGTTTGGTTTCAGGAGGAAATTTTGGCCAAGTCACTGGCGGTCGACCAAGCCAATAGGTGGCGGCGACGGCCAGCGAGCGATCGAGGCCGGCCAAAGTGGCGATCGACCGTTTTGCTTGTTCATCGCCAACTCGGTGGCGATGATTGTTTGGTTAGGTCCAGTTCATGGGTTTCAGTGCATATGTGTTGCGTGATGCATGTTTTGACTAACGTGGGTCAAGTTGTGAAGGATTTATTCCCGGAATCAATTTCTTTGTCTATTGAAGTGCAGGACGCTTGGAGGTCAACGACGGTCAATGGCGAGGATGACCGGGACTAAGCTTGGAGAGCTGAGGTTCACAACGATCGAGGATACCGGGTGAGATCAATGGACGCAAGCATGGCGCAGATTGGACAAGGATGACTGAACGGGCAGTTCGATGCGACGGGTTGGATCAAGCGGCGCGGGGGTCGGTGCAAGTGCCTTGGTGGTTTCGGTGGGAGCCGGACGGGAGAGACTTGCCAACATGATGAGAGCCATTGATCAACCTACACGTGGCGAAGCAGGCGAGCGCTTCACCAAGATTGGACTTGGTCTTCGAAGAAAGATCAAGAAGGGGTATTTTGGTAATTTCACCAAATACCGCCTTGGTGACCTCTTGGCTAAACCACGGCGCAAGGTAATGCAAAGAAAAGCGGTTTAGGTCAAGCAAAGATGAAGACGACGCTTTGAGATGCGTGCGTGTGTTAAACCCGTTTGTGTGTGGGCTTAACGGGTGCCCGGTTAGAATATTCCCTAGATGCTAGCCTCTAGTATAAATAGAAGGGGGTGCTGGTCATTAGCCCCTGAAGCACTTCATGGAGAAAAACCCTAGTTTGTTTTAGTGTTTTGGAGAGAAGGAAAGAGAGGTTAGGGTTCTAGGGATTGATTGATCGTGTGCTCATGTATTGAGTTTTGTCCTCCAAGATTGGAGTGGCTGTAAACATCAATCCTCAACCACAAATCAATCCAAGCAAGTTCTCAAATATGAGTCTCTTTTGTTCTTGCCTTTTATTTTGGATGATTTGGAGTTTTTGATGATCCATCGCTTTTCTCTTGAATCTTTGTGGTATTATAGCTTGCTGTGATGTGTAGAAACCCTTCTAGGATCATCTTGAACATCCTTTACTCACGAGCAAGGTTTAGATCGTGTTTTTCATTTTGACTCAGTTTTGAAACCACCTTCGTTCAAATGGAAAAAGTTCAGGACTTTGGCATAGATCTGGACGATCGTTGCTTGCAATAGGTTCTTGATATCCTTAGAAAAGTGTGTCTCAAGTTTGGTCAAGTTTCATCGTGTAGATCAAAAGTTAGATCGATTTTAGGTGTTGGGTTTGAGCTATCGACCTCGCTTTACGATCGGGGCGGTCGGTCAGGAGTTTATAATGCTTGGTCGACTGGAGGTCGGTCGACCACTCATATGCCACTGATCGACCGCTCCACCAGATCGCTTTGAGTCTTTTTGGGTTTTGTGTTGGGGGTTTTGATTTGGGTTCAACACAAGTCCTCTGCAGTACTTGAATGTTGATCTTCATAGTTTTTGTAGCTATTGGAGTGATATTGATGTTGAATCTAATTGAGGTGAAACATTAGGAAAGCTCCTATTCCCCCCCCCCCTCTAGGCACCTTTCCGGTCCTACAATCTTCAATATCATCCGGGCAAGGCTAATGTCGTTGCTGACGTACTCATCCGAAAGGTTTATTGCAATACCATGATGCTCAAGGAGCAACAGCCTGCCCATCACGAGGAATTTCAGCGGCTCAACTTGGGAGTGGCTGAGCATGGTTTCCTCGCCACCAAGGATGTGCAACCAACCTTGAAAGATCAGATCAACGGTACGCAGCAAACGGACGTTGGGATTAATCAAATCAAGCAAAATATCAAAAACGGGATAGCCAAGTGCTTCTTAGAAGATGACCACGATGTTTTGTGGTTCGGACAGCGCCTTGTGGTTCCGAAGGACACGGAATTGCGAAATTTGATCCGCTGTGAAGCCCATGATTCTCCTTTGTCCATTCATCCCAGAGCCACGAAGATGTATCAATATCTCCGTCAGCGATTCTGGTGGACCCGAATGAAGCAAGAGATCGCAAGGTTTATTACCGAGTGTGACGTATGTCATCATGTAAAGATCGAACATCAACGTCCAGTTTTGCTACAACCCTTGCAAGTGCCTGAATGGAAGTGGGATTCGATTGGTATGAACTTCATCACCGGTTTGCCCCATACATCCAGGGGGAAGATGTCATCTGGGTTGTCATCGATCGGTTGATGAAGGTAGCACATTTTCTGCCAATGCGGACTAATCTTAGTGTGGGTCTTTTGGCGGACCTCTACATTTCCCGCATCATGTGCTTACATGGTGTACCGAAGACGATCATTTTAGAACGTGGTGCGCTCTTCACCGCCCAATTTTGGAAAAGCTTACAAGAGGCTATGGGAACTCGCCTTTCTTTTAGCACCGCATGTCATCCTCTAACTGATGGACGAACTAAAAAAGTGAACCAAGTCTTGGAAGACATGCTACGTGCTTGTGTTCTCTCCTATGGGAAGGATTAGGAGAAATATTTGCTGTTCGCCGAGTTATCCTACAACAACAGCTTTCAACTAGTCTCAGCATGGCACCATTTGAGGCCTTATACGGGAGAAGATGTAGAACCCCGTTGAATTGGTTGGAGACTGGCGAAAGACCATTCTTTGGCTTAGACTCGATCAATGAGGCCGAAAGTCAAGTTTGGTAGATTCAAGACCAGTTACACACGACTCAATCAAGGCAAAAGAGCTATGCAGATCTTTGTCGTCACGAGTTGAGCTTTGAGCCTAATGACTTTGTATATCTTAAGGTCTCTCCTCTGAAAGGGCATCAACGATTCGGCGTTAAAGGCAAGTTAGCTCCTCGATATGTCGGACCTTACCGCATCATCGAGAAGAAAGGAGTTGTTGCCTACAAATTGGAATTGCCTGTTGCACTTTCGGAGATACATGATGTTTTCCACGTGTCCCAGTTGAAGAAGTGCCTTCGCGTCCCAACCGAGGAAGCTCCATTGGAAGGTCTTGATGTACAAGAAGATCTAACCTATCGGGAGGGTCTGTTTCGCATCTTCGAAGAAGCTGAATGGAGGACAAGGAATCGTGTCATCAAATTCCTTAAAGTTCAGTGGACAAATCATACTGAGGATGAAGCAACTTGGGAACAGGAGGATCGCCTTCGTGCGGACTATCCGTCTTTCTTTTCCGAGTGACCGGAATCTCGGGACGAGATTCTTGTAAGGGGGGAGATTTGTAACATCCCAAATATGGGTTTGTATTTCAAATGTATCAAATTGAGAAGAATTTAAAATTTTTGTTTCATCTTGTTGTCATTTGCTTTTTTTTCTGAAAATTCTTTCAAAGGTTTCGTGCTTTTTGAAAACCTAATGCATTAATTACTAGAAACATAATCATTAGAGACTTTTGAAACAAAATCTTTTGATCAATCTATGAGAATAATTTTCCTAGGATTTGGGACATCTATTTGACTCACCTGAAAATTTTCATAATTTCTAGAATTATTTTGCTATTTTCAATGGTCAGTCAAACCAGTTAGTCCTTGGTCAAACACCTGAACCAAAAGACTTAAAACATTTCTTCAAAAAAAATTATTTCTCTAAAAACTCTGGAAAAATTACACTAGGGCCTACACTTTGTCAGAAGCCTCCCTTAAAAATTTTAGAATTTTGGGGGCTTTAAAACTCTGTCTTAACATTCGCAACCTGTCAGCCTTTTGAAATCAACTCGATCAAACCAATCGAGTTGACTCCTTGATTTCGACCAGCACTCGATTTCGACCACCAACTCGATTTCGACCACCAACTTGATTTTGACCACCCACTTGATTTCGACCACCCACTCAGTTTCGACTAGACCCTCTGACCTGGTTCAACCAGAACCACTCGGTTTCGACCAGACCCTCTGACCAGGTCCGACCTAGCCACCTAACCAGACTGATCCGAGCTTCTTACCTTGAGCCGCTAGCCAGTGGGCCCCCGTTGTAGTTCTTTGTCTCCACACAACCCTCGTACCCACGCTAGCTCACCTGCGCGAGAGCGCCGTGGCGCTCCACCTACGCCAGCTCACCAATTTGGCCACCTACTCGCCCCCGGTTTGAGACCGTGCGCCCGTGGTCTTGTCGCGTCCCCCGCACTCGCCCATTCTTCGGTCACCTCTCCCACCTGCCCCTGTCCTCTCACTGTCACCTCGGCTCGCCATGGATCGAGCTCACCCCCAGCAGCTCCCTCCTCGTGTTCTCTGTCCTACATTGTCTATAAAAGCCCTAGAGCTTCTCCACTACTTCCGTTTCGTCACCCCGAGACACCCAGCTCTATCTTCTCTTTTTCTTCCTTGGGGTCGAGAGCTAGAGAGTGAGCTCTAGCTCACGGCGAGACGCCGCCGTCACCCCCCAACGTCGTTCCGGTCGCCACAAGGGTTCCTGCTCATTCCTCTTCACGTCATCTTGTGTTCCTAAGCACAGGAACCCTATCCTCTAACTTAATTGGGTTTTGGTTCACAGGAACTGACGCAATTTGGAATTTCTCATCTCCGGCCAAAAACAGTCCCTTTTGTCCCTAACTCCGGTAAGATGCTCCACTCTTCAATTGCTTGATTTTGTACCATCTCAGAGCCATGCCTGAGCTTCCCTGTCGGGACCCAAAATGTGCAATTCTGGACCCTTTGTGTATACGGCACTAGTCCAGGATCAGGCTAGTGCACACAGTGGCAACATCAGTGAAATATCATTTCCATATACAAAGATAACTAATAAATAGGCAAATAACAATAAACATCAAAGTAGAGACCTTATGGTTAAAGCTTACAATTAATGCTTCAGAGGGCAGATAGCTCAATGAAGCTACAGCGGAACAAAACAGAATAACTTCAGTGAAGCCCATTCATATGCCCACAGGCAATCGGCTGGGGTGCGCGACCTAGTTCTCCACGATCCTTGAAGTAAACCTTGTTGGCTGACGATTCCTTCACCTCTGCTTGATTTATTAAAGTAAGCATGAGTACACACCGTACTCGCAAGTCATACCACAGAATGCAAATTTTAGATGCAGGCTTATTCCAAAGGAACAGCTTCTGTGGTTATTTTGCAGAAATGCAACATTTGCAATTTGAATATGAATAATAGATTGAAAGCACAAGTAAAACAAATAGACAATAGTAATTTTATCAGTTGTTTCACAAAGACACATGTCCTAAACAAGTTATTCACACAGCTGCATAAGTTATCTCACACAGCTGTCCCATCCCAAGTTTTATGAAAATCTACCCCTCGTGTGAAATCCCCAAGCATGTCCATGACTGCGGACGCGGCTATTCGAATAGATTGTTTAACACTCTACAGAGTTTGTACACTTTACCCACAAGATGCAATCAACTTGCGCGGAGCTGATCACAACAAAACCTTTCAGAAACTTCATCTCAACATTAACACTCCCGATGTGCTTACAAGCCGCCAGACCGCCCCACACAGGAAACCAGTCTGACACACATCGTTGGACAGGGACACGGCGAACCGCCCCGTGATGTGACTACTTGGTAGCACACCTCCACCCATGCACCACAGCATAACCTACTACCTGAGTAATCAATATCAAGACTCCATAACTTACTAAGTTAGTCCCGTCCCATACCAGGCATGTGGTTGTATGAGAGGCTCAGTTCAATGGCGCACAAAGTTAAGTCCTTAATTGACCAAGGCAAGACTTCCAAGTTGCTACATATCCCTACGCACACAGGTTATTAAGCCCACACACATAGCTCCACTAAAAGTAGCACACAGTATCCACCACTTGCCCCAGTCTAAATCATTTCCCACACTGTTGGTTAAGTGGAACATATGCCAGCAACGAGTAATAGCACATAGCACACATAGTTTTTATCACATAGTTCCATAGTCACTTAGGCAAGCTTATATTTGCAACTTACATGAGATGATGACTCATAGCATGGCTAAGCAATCTACTCGCATCTAACCAACCCACGTTGGTAATACAATAGCACCAACTAAATAAACCAAACTAGGGTGACAAAAGATTATGGCATACAATTAGACAAGGAGGTCATAACAAATTGGTTATTAACTAATCCCAAAAACATTGAAATAAATAATTAAAGTAAATGCAATAATTTGAATCAAAATATTTTAGAAAACTGGGTTCAACATGATCAAAGGTATAACTTGCCTTGCTATAGCAATAATGATCTTTATTTATCTTTAATCTTCTCATCCTTGATCTTGACTCCTTCTTGACCAAAGACTTCTCGTAGTATCCACGTCTACTACGCAAATAAGCAAATAAACCAAAATAAATAAATAACAGAAAGCAAACAAACTCCAAAAATAAAATAATAATCTCAGATAAATAGATATTGAATTGAGATGAATTTAGGAATTTGAATGGACTCAAACGGAGTTCGGATGCAAGAGGTATGACTCTCGAAAGAATCACATGAAATGATGGAATCGAGAGAGAAAAGAATATTCTTTCGGATCAGATAATTAAATAAAATTGGAGACTTACAAGTGTGGTCCACTGGTAAGTGAGAGAGAAAACAAAGGTAGTGAATGACATGTGGGACCAACTGGATAAACGGATTTCAGAAATTAGATGAATTTCCGAAAATAGGATTAGGGGTTGACATGTGGTCCACTGGTCTATGGACCAGGTCCACAGAGATATGCTAGTCTAAGGTGGACCAAACTTATGGCTAGGGTTTGACCAAAGATTGACTGACATGCGGGACCCGCATGTAAGAGAGAGAAATAATTAGGGTTTCTAATTGAGTGGATGACATGTGGGGTCGACACAACAGGAGAGAGAAAAGATATATATAGCTCGGATGACAAGTGGGGTCTACATGTAAGTAAGAGAGATAGGTATATATATTCTCTTGTATGACATATGGGGCCCACTCGTCGTAGAGAGAAAGGAAGAACATATGTGGCTTAATTTAATTGGATGGAAAAGAAAGACAGAGGAAACCAAACAGGGAATAGCAATCAGAGAACAACAGAGGTGCTGCTGTTGATTTTTGCCGCAAGGAGGCAGGAGATAGCATAGACTTTTTAGCACTAAGATGGCAAGTAAATGGGGGCATGCATGCTAGAGAAGACAGAGAAGGAAACCAACAGGAGCCCACATTGGAAATTATGCATGCATGCATCGTCCCAGAGAAGGAACAGAGATGAAGCTTCACAAACCGGTTATAGTGCATGGAAACATTGACATGGCAAAGCAAAGATTAGAGGAATAGATAGGAATACTTGGTCTTCGTAGCCAAGAAGAAAGGAACGGATTCCACCTTCTGGAGAAATAGAACAGAGAATAAATCATGCACGTAGCAAGAATTAAAGAAGTGTTAATCAACAGAGAAGCCAAACCGAAACAACAGAGAGCAGTCGGTTTTGGCGTATGATGGCAAGAGATGACATGCAAGGATTTGAGAAAGAATTAACAGGGAACAAAGATGATTGAGCAGGCTTGGTCCATCTACCAGAGAAGACAGAGAAGCAAGAAGCAAATCGAAAATAGAACAACAACAGAACGAAGAAAAGAACAGAGGAAAGAATTCACACCGGGGTGACCAAATCAACAGGGAAGATAGGGAGGCTGCCGGCTGGTTATGGCGCAAGGTGATGGCACTAGCATGGTTTCCTACGACGCATGCGGTGTGTGGTAATCGCTTCAGACTACAGAGAAAGAATCTGAAATTTAGCAACACACGTATGTATACACACATGAACAGTGCACAGATTGCTTTTGGCGTACCGGATGGCCGACGGCCGGAGGCGACGCAACGGCGGCGAAGGGGCAAAATGGAAAGGAAACGACGAGCCGGACGCGACGGTGCGACCGGATTTTGGAAAAACTCACCGAGGAAGCGAGCAACGCGACGAACGTGGTTTGACTTTACGGCTTGACATGGCTCCGACGATCTTCGAGTGAAGTGGATGGTACCATGACGTAGAGGACGACGACGCGAAGCCAACGCCGTAGACGGTTCGGCCGGCGGACATCGGATGAAGGTGCAACTCGCCGAAGAAGACCTTTAGGGAGAGCTCGGTATTCTGCAGATTCATGAATGCATCTATATATTTATTTTGCTTGTAAAACTTGCGAATACAACTTTGTACTCAACCCGGTTACTACAATTTCAGATGAGGTTGATCCCCAAGGGATCAACTATTGTGAGACCGACTTCGTGCAGGACGACTAGCTCAACGGGTTTTCGGTCGGTTGCCTTGTGGGTAAGGTCAGCTGGTTGGCTTTTGTTTATTGTCATCTTATGCCTTTTGCTTTCGCTGCAACTTTAGTTATTTATCTTATCATTTGGTCGGTCGGCCCTATTTGTGTAATATGAACTTTTAATGATTTTTGTGTTGTAAAGTATGAAGACTCGGTATTGTAATAACTTGTGTATGTAATTGATATTTTAAATTTTGTAAAGGTGTATGTGTACCGCTCCTAAGAGGTATACAATACATCGAGAGCAGGATATTTGATTTGTAATGCTAGAACCAATCGGATGGTTAAGTATTACAAGTTAAATACCCCGAGTTCTCATAGTTAAGATCTTTTCTTTGCATCTCCTCAAGAGACCATGCAGCAGGTATCTTGTCGATCTCTAATAAAGCATCATCTAAATCGAGTTGTGCAAGAACAGCTCACATCTTGACTTGCCATAAAGAAAATCTCGTGTCTTGATCCAGCAATAGAAGATCATACTTCAAAGTTGTCATACAGAAGAAATTCCAAATTTGCTAGTGCAAATATGTGTGTACCTAGCAAAGAATTTCTGGAATTTTGGGTACACTTCTATGTACGCTTAGCGAATCAATTAGTGCGTGTACGTAGCAATTTTCGCCGGGATGAATTAAGGAACTGAAGCTAGCCGACGCAATCTTTGCTTGCTCCTTTTCGGGTTTATTTTTTTATTTGCAATCAATGTTGCTCTTTCTGGACGCTTTTTCTTTGCAATAAATGATGTTATGATGCTTTTTCTCTTTCTAGCAATCCATGTTGTTGTTGCTTTGCTCACCTCGTGATCTGCCTGCTACGCTTTCTACTTTATTCCACGCAGAGAAACAACTGCTCCTTGTTCTTCGATAAGGAGACGTTCTCAAATTTGATGCCGATTCGGATTGCAACTCGTGAGACACAAGAATATCTCCAGTGTTCTGATACCACTTGTTTCAAATAATGCACATAAAATAGGAACGGGAGACAAGAATTTTACGTGAAAACCCCTTTAGAAAAAAATCACGGGCGCACGAAAGCAATAATACTGTATGAGGAGATGTTTGCAAGGAAGCTATTTTTCTTCTACCATACGGACTACAGAGAAATATTTATGGTGATACATGAAAGACTTTGTGTAAGAGTAGAACTATAAGAAGTAAAAAAACTCAATTCGTATCACACTCAAGCTCAACAGTTTGGAAACTTGAAACTCCACCTAACGTACGAGTTTTCTGGTGGCTATTATTGCATGACACTACCAACCAAAGTGACAAGTTCAAGGGACGGGTTAAAAAGGATGGAACATGTCAACTTTGTGGTGATGCTCAAGAATCGGCTAATCATGCTCTCTCAGAATGTACTCACGCACAACTGTTTCGTTCAATTTTTGGGATCAAGCTGACCTAAAGCTTCCAAAACTATATCATGAAATTGTTGGTGATATACCCTAAAAGTAATTATATCACATCTATATTTATGAGTTATAGAATAAATGTTATTACATTCCTTAGATGAATTATCATTTATAAATATTAACAAGTATGTGACTTATTGGTGAAGTTCTTTAAGTTATATGATGTCATTCTAAATGTATCTCTGGTTGGATGTCACTGGTTGGAACACTAGTGACTTATCGATTAGCACATGTATTGATTGATGACTATATTTCACCGGTCATGGATATAGGGATATCGAATCAATAATGTGAACACATATTAGAGAACATAGTGTTGGATTGACCCACCTTGAGACACTATTGAGTTTGTTATGATTTTGTGTGTCATCAGCTAGTCTCAAGCAATGATGATGTATAATTCTTAGACCTGATATTAGCATGGTTTTCTACATGTGTAATAGTACACTTAGGAGTTGTCAAACGCTACCCCGTAACTGGGTAGTTATAAAGATAGCTTTCGGTTATGCTATGAAACATGCGAAGGGATGTGACTGGTCAGATATAGGATTTGCCCCTCCTAATATAACAAGAGAGATATCCTTGAGCCCCTCGATGTGGTCGGATAAACAAAGTGCATGGTCATACCACTAGTGGTCGAAAAGTCGACCACATGAAGTTATCCATCACGAGACTGAGAAAGTATTGAACAGTCCATGGATGACAATTATCTCACCTAGAGTTCAACCAGATATCGTGAGGCAAAGGGTGAATACGCAAGTAGGTCGTTCAGTCCAACCAGATACAAATTGGTCGTATGGAGATACGGACTCTTCGTTAACTGGTCAGACATGATCTCTAACTGGTTGACGAACTGATCGTGACTAAATACGAACTGGTCATATGCAGATACGAGCTAGTCGTAAGTGATAAGGACCTAGTCACAGATCATATTAGATAAGGTTCGCCCGATATAATATTTATGTGCGTTCGGGAATCGTTATGTCCTACTAGGAATCGCTAACGACTCGTGGTCAGAAAGGAGTTTCCGAGTCACAACCGATTATGCATAAACCTACAGGGTCGCACACTTAACGGGTTGGAACAGATAAGATTGGATAGGATCCATTATAGACTCTTTATAAGGAGATGCACTGGGCTGTTGGGACATAAAAGAGTTGTTCCACCAAAACCATAGCCATTTTCTTCCCGAAGGCCCTACTGTGCACGTTAGTGCTAGCACACCGGTGTATGGTGTTCCACCCCTGGACATGTGGATACCGTAGAGGCGCTACTGCGGTTGCTGTTGTGCTGATCAAGGACGATCCACGACTTACACAAAGAACATCATATGTTGCTAGAGGGGACGATCGCTGCCGAGGACGTTGGACGATCGACTATGATCACTACATCGATACGCTCAACGTTGGATCAGGCTACTCTAAGTCTTTTTCTGTTGTACTGTACGTCTAGTGGTAACGATCTGTGATCTTTTATTTGCATAGCTTTTTAATTTGCATGATAGATTTTTTGAATTGCCAGTTAGGATAGCTTACCCGAAACATGGTCATTACACTCGACAATGAGAGGATTTTCTCTAGCGAGGACGGAGCATTGATAGCTTGTGCAATGTGGTCTCTTTGGTCAAACAGAAACAATATGTGACATGGAAGAGGGGCCATGAGATTGGAGTGAGCAATTAAATGGGATACAGAAGTGGTACTTGCTACATTTGAGAAGATTCAGAAAGGGGTCACAACATATGTAAAACCGAAGGCGATCTGGATGCCGCCACCGAACGCACGTTAAGGTGAATGTTGGAGCTTTTGATGCCAGTAGAATGAATGGAGGAGCAGAGTTCTAATCAAAGACAACAAAGATAACTTCCCCACTTGCTCGACGACATGGTATGATTATATCTCAAATGTGCTAACAGCTGAAGCACTAGCGTATAAGGATGGCCTAACCTTGGCTGCAAATTGGGGTTTGCAACGAGTCATCGTCGAGACGGACAGCGGAATCTGGCGAGGATATGGAATAATTTGTCTTCCCAGAAAACTGAGATTTTAATCATATTGAAGGGCATTCACAATTTGAGTTCAAATTTTATTTCTTTCCGTTTTCAATATGCTCCAAGAGGGGCTAACGACGCCGCTCATGCTTGTCCAAGTTGTAACCGGTGTGTGTGGCTTAATAGAACACCAGAATTCATCTTTAGCTGTATTCATTAAGACTTCCAATCTTTCTTAAGAAGAATAAAGCTGAAGCTCCTGTTTGAGTCAAAAAAAAAAACACCTGGCCAACATATGTGAAATGACATCCATGGCTCTAAGCTGAGTTCAAGTGGTATATATAGCTCTTGAAAAGTCTCTCGTAGTACCATGTTAATTTTTTGAAAAGAAAAGGTACAAAACTCAAGTCAAGACATCTGCATAAGTGTATAATCTCATAAAGAACGACTTTCACAATGAGTCATTGTTAGTCATTGAAAACTTCAATTTTGGTTATCACAATTTCTCTAATTTTCAGTTAGGTCCTAGAGTTTCACTTCGGTTTCAATTGGAGCCCGAACTTTCTTTTCAAGTTACCATAACCGATACATGTAGTATTTTTTGCTCTTCTTTTGAGATGGAACCAATGTTATAAAAGAATGATATGAGCTTGTCAGATGGACAGAGTACTGCCAAAAATCCATCATCATTTAATTAAAATTTATTGAACAATTATATGTTATTATTCTTGCTTCCCTTTATCTCCTCCCATTTTTGTTTCTTGTTTGAATTTTGTAGAAGATATGCTTCCCGTGCATATTTCATTTTATTTCAATAGAGGTTTCTTTTAGGATTTCAATACTATTATATTTTCCCAACAACATTGGAATGGCTCTCCATAATTATTATGAAATTTCATGGAACAAGTCATTTTAAAGATATTTTGGAGGAGAACTTGGAAGAGGTAAATGGCCAAGGATCTTCCAGGAAAGCCACTACGAGGATTGTGGAAATAGAGAGGAAACGATCTTCCATGTTACGGCAGAATGCACCTTTGCACTGAATTTCTAATAGGCTTTTAAAGATATTATGGGTAAAAAGCTTCATACTCTACACCCGGATACATGGGTGCTATATTTGCTTGTCGGAGATGTTTTTTCTTCAGACGATGCAGCCCTATTTGTTTGTGGGATATGGTAATTGTGGATTGGTCGGAATAATTGCAGGCATGGAAAGGAGAGCTGGAACCCAATGATGGCTGCCAAACATATTAGTGTTATGCTGAAAGATGCTATTCTGCTTGAGAATACCACAAAAGTGGCTACTGTTCCAAGTCCGGCAAAATGGCATCCACCGCGACTTGGCTATTTGAAAGTTCACATTGACAGTGCTTTCGATGATGTTCAATGTACAGGAGGCTCGGGCCAAGATCATAAAGGGCGGTTTATAGTGGTAGAGAAACGTGGTATAACAATCTCCCTGATGTCTTAACTATTGAAGCTTTGGGAGCGAGAGATGGGCTTCAACTTGCAACTCGACAGGGCTGTAATCAGGTGATTCTGGAGTTGGATAATTTGACTCTTGTCAATTTGATCAACTCGCAGGATGGCGCAAGATAAAAAAAAAATTGCATGTATTTGGCATGAATTCCAAGAGCTTAGCAGGAATTTTAATTCATTTTGTTGTGTTCATACCCGACGTGAGGCAAATTTGGCAGCTCATTGTTGTGCAAAGAAAGCCTTGGTGGGAAGAATGATGTGTACTTGGGTGACCTGTATTCTCGAATTCATTATGGACGTCGTCACTAGTGGTTGTAATCCAGCTATTAGTTAAAAAAAGCTTTTGTGATTTACTCTAAAAAAAATGGCCGAGGGTCATTGAAACATGGAGGGTTATGGCCATCCCTACCATTTAGAAGCCTTTAAGATACATATGATGTGCTTTTTAGCTTAAGTTTTTCTTAACCCATTAATGGCCCTTTGTCGGACCCGGATTCCGAGAATCCAAATCATCTGTGAAAACACTATGCTATTCCCTGGATCAATAGATAGCACTCACAGGTACATTGCTGAATAAATCATATAAGTCGTGAACTAACAAAAATATATTACAACACAGAGTGACATAGACCGTGTCGGGTCGAGTTTTACAAAAGGGGCCGAACAAGGCCAACTTGAATACATTACATGAAGATAACGAAATCTACAGTGGAAGCAAAAGGGGAGGTAGGGCTCATCTCACATAGGCAAGCGACTGGGGTGACCTGTGTACGACGGATATTAACTAAGAGTTGGATAATATCGGTTGTACACGAGTACCAACAAGTCTACTTAGACTAGGCGTGACCTAAACTACAGAACTATACTACTCCTCGTCATTTCCTTGTCCATCACCTTCTGGGCCTTCGTAGAAAGCATAGTCTCCTTCGTCTTCATTGTCTGAAGGGTTTGGGGAGAGGAGCGAGAATGAGCACAACTACTGCGCTCGCAAGCCAACACACAATGCAATAATTAATATATATATATATATATATATATATATATATATATATATATATATATATATATATGCAAGGTTAAATAAGGATGGCTCGGTTCTTTTATTTGCTAAAGCAATCTTTTCAAATATCATAATTACAAATCCTATCACGTAGCATTTTAGTAATGTGCAATATTTATTACCAATGAGGTTCCATCGGTTGGAAACTCTACACCATGCATCTTTTAATTAGAGCTACCTCCAATTACCACACCCACTGAGCTTGAAGACTCAGGAAAAATCCAACACAGGGCTAGGTGAGCACTTCCACATTTTTGGCGGGACCCAAAATATGCAATTCTGGACCCTCTGTGTATAATACACTAGTCCAGGATCACGCTAGTGCACACAGTGTCAACACAGGTGAATATCGATCCACACAAGCGATTAATAATATAAATGAGTAATTTGATAACAAATAGTTGTTTTGACCTTATGGTCGAGTTTACAATTATTAAGCCACGCAGGGCTAGCAAAGAAATAAAATAGCAGCAGAACGAAGAAACTTGAGCGGAATCCCATCAATTCACCACAGTAACCGACCGATCAAGACCCTACGATCAAGCACCTTCAATGAACTCCTCCTCGGCGGCGATGACTCCTCCACTTCAGTTGCATGTTTTACAATAAGCATGAGTACACACCGTACTCGCAAGTCATATCACAGAAATGCAATTATAGATGCAGGCTTATTCCAAAGGAATGGCTTCTGTGGTTCTTTTGCAGAAATACAACATTTGCAGTTTAAATACAAGTAATCGATTGAAAGCATAATTCAAAACAAATAGACCATAATAATTTGACAGTTTTAGTTCACAAAGACACATAGCCTAAACAAGTTATTCACACAGCCATATGACTTAGGTCACACAGCTCCCTTCCCAAGGTTTTATGAAAATCTACCTCTCGTGTGAAATCCCCAAGCATGTCCATGACCGCGGACGCGGCTATTCGAATAGATTGTTTAACACTCTGCAGAGGTTGTACACTTTACCCACAAGATACAACTAGTGTAGCTAGCACTAGCCGTAACAAAACGTTTCAGAAACTTCATCTTAACATTGACACCCCTAGTGTGCTTACAAACCGTCAGACAACCCCACATAGGAAGTCAGTCCGACACACACCGTTGGACAGGGACACGGTGAACCGCCCCGTGATGTGACTACCTGGTAGCACACCTCCACCCATGCACATAACCTAACCTACTACCTGAGTAATCAATGTCAAGACTCTATAACTTACTAAGTTAGGCCCGTCCCATACCAGGCATGTGGTTGTATGAGAGGCTCAGTTCAATGGCGCACAAAGTTAAGTCCTTAATTGACCAAGACAAGACTTCCAATTAAACTACAAATCCCTATGCACACAGGTTATTAAGCCCACGCACATAGCTCCACCAAAATATCACACAGTCCACTTGCCTCCGTCTAAATCCTTTCCCACCCTGTTCGTTAAGTGCAACATATGCCATCAACGGGTAATAGCACATAGAGCACACAGTTTATATCACATAGTTCCATGGTCACTTAGTCATATTTATATTTGCAACTTATATGAGATGATGACCCGTAGCATGGCTAAGCAAACTAATCGCATCTAACCAACCCACGTTGGTAATTAGACAAGGAGGTCATAACAAATTGGATATTAACTAATCCCAAAAGCATTGAAATAAATAATTAAAGTAAATGCAATACTTTGAATCAATATAACTTTTGAAAACTGGGTTCAATATGATCAAAGGTATAACTTGCCTTGGAATAGGTCTAAGTACTGATCTTGCTCTTGAGGTGCTCCTTCTTCTTCAAACCTTCCCGAAGTATCGACGTCTACTCGCAACAAAATAAGCAAATAAAACAAATAAAAAGACAGGCAAAACAAACTCCAAAAATTAAATAAAAATATCAGATAGATAGATCTTGAATTTAGATGAATTTAGAAATTTGAATGGGCTCAAACGGATTTCGGATGCAAAAGATATGGGCTTGGGAAGTTTGAATCTAAAAGAAAACCCTAAAACAGATTATTCCGAATTTCCGAATTATTTCTTAAAAGAAAAATCAGATTATTACACAACGATGATGTCAGCGCTCGGAATTAAAAAATTAAAAAGAAAATCTGACATGTGGGGCCCACACGTTAGTGAGATGGCTCACGGTGAACCAAGTTCACCGAGCCGGATGTTGAGATTGGATCTGGACCCGCCTAATCAGCGCTGACATGGCTCCACGCGGGCGACACGGCAATGCTAAGGCTGACGCGGAGGCGACATGGCGGTGACGCGACACGGCAGCGGGCTGGTGGCGCCCGGATCCCGACGGTTCCGGCGAATGGCGACGGCTCAACGGCGGCGGGTGCTACAGGGAGGTAGAGGGTGAGACGGAGAACTCAGGGGTGGGCTCACGGGTGCTTGCGGACGATCGTGGTGGCCGACGGCGAGGTAGAAGCGGCGGCGGAGCTTCAGCTTGACAGAATAGGGCTCTGGCGATGCTCGTGAAGTGAAGGCCACTAGGAGGAAGCTCCGCTCTTGCGATCTGGGAGGTGCGGTCGACGAGGTTCAAGCGCTCTGGTGGCGAAGGAATAGCTCGTCGAGTTATGGCACAAAAACCCTAAAACTCAAATTCCGTGGCGTGAGCTTTAGGAGAGGAACGAGGTGGGGATTAGGGATGAGGAAGCACGGCGATCCTTGGGTCCCTTTATAGGGTCGGGGTCTTGGGATAAGGAAACGCCAAATCGAATCTGTGAAGAACACGAGAGAAATCCGGATTCTTAGAGATAAGAAGCAAATTGAGATAAGATTTCAAATGAAGCGATTGCGGAGAGAGATAGAATCTGATTTTGACACGGTTTCTAGAAGAAAATTAGTTGGAAACTCCATTGCTTGGACGGAGCTTTGAAGAGCTTCAATGGCGGCTCGAGCCGACTCATGAGGAAGATGATCACAGTGGCGCCCGTGTCATTACCCCAAGGGTAATCACACTTAGGCATACGGATTACTATTCGCTTGCTCAAGAAACACCGCTCCAACGAATAGTAAGCCATTACCGAGTCACGCAGCAGAACAATAAGATAGAAACTGTACATTTTATTCCAGTAATCGCCACGCAGGGCTAGGGTTCTTAATACAAATATTGTACAGCTACCAAAAGGAAACTGCTCCGCTTTTCTCGCCAACACTGAAGTCTCGGCCTTCTATTCGTCCCACGAGTCAAAAAGGGCGCCCATCTCGCTTTGATCCTCATAGCCGTGCCTTCTCCTCCAATAGTCAAGCTTGATTACGCATGTCCGTCATCCCACTCGGGAAAGTTCCCGGCTGGGCTAGGATCTACAAAGGAGAATACTAACAAGGTTGAGTACACGAATGTACTCAGCAAGCATTAATAGCAAAGAATGCACTGGATGGCTATCTCTAGTTGTTATCACATTTTCTAAGTCATCTCAATTATGAAAATAATTTAAAAACATTTAGATGGCAAATTTTAATACTGAAAACACTACTTGTCACTCGGAGAGAAGAAAGACCTCCGGCGGTTCCCGTAGACTCCAATCCAGGAGACTGGCATGAATTCATGATTTGTATAGCACTGCGCAGGCTTTGTACCACTTTACCCACAGTTATTCTGAGCTCTAAATGAGCCGGATCCCCTGCATTTCCTTTGATGCGGGTTCGAGTTCAGAATACAGAACGTTTTCCAGGCTACGTGATTAAGTCTCCACCCATTACTTTCCGTCGGTGCTGATTTAATCACGCTGCTGACCTCGTCATACACCGAGTTCCAGAAATGTTGGTTGAGGCGGCCATCGTCCGTGCTCAACACTCCACCTTGGGTCGGCTCTCTTCCGTTCCCAATCACTCCAATGTGACCCATTGTGGAGATCATAATTACGTAACATGGTAGCATTTTCTGCCCGCCTAAGCGGAAAATGGTTGGTATCTTGAATTCTGACTTGATCGAGCAAGAGTTTTGTTTGTCCTTATATTATAACCATATGCAAAAAGGGGCCCACCTCTTACCTCATCATCATCATTATCATCGTCGCGTTCCCCTGCCAGGGCCCCCTTTTACCAACCATAATAATAATTCTCATTCATTCTTTCTTTCTCATTCTCATTCCTTTCATCATCATCTTAATCATTTTCATCTCAATCATATTCATCTTAATCACATTCATCTTAGTCAAATTTATCTTAATCATTGTTATCTTAATCATTATTTAAGTTTTGAGAAAACAAGTTTGATGCAATAAACATATAGTGCAATATACGGTTTACATTTAAATTAACTATATTAATGGTCAAGAGGATACCTTGCCTGTAGAGTTGTAGGAAAGATCGGCGTCGACGAATCTCTGATCGATTTCTTCTGCCTGTGCTGGTTCGTCCTCTGTAGCAAACGGTGGCACGGATAGTAATATAAATAAATACATAGTTGATTTTGAGTGATATTATGCATACATAAGTTAGCGGCTTCTAGTTTGTTAGCACAATTTTAATTAAATAAAACTTTTCGAGTTCTATACTAAGTTAGCACTGTACAAAATAATCGCTCTACCGAAAACGTGTCCTATGGTCGACAACCCGCGGTTCACGCCTAACTACCGAATAAGCTAACAGAAGAAATAGCTTAAATTACCCGAACAAATAATCGCAAAGCCCAAAGCTGCTACACAATCTAGTTGTTTTATTAATAATAGAATTAACGACTATTCGCTCTATTAAGCAATTTTAATTCACGGCTAATTGCAATTTGATTAATTAGACAAGATCTAAGTTAAATTATGTAACAGTTATAACTACACGGTTTAACAGCTAATTAATTTATAAGAGCTACTGATTAATCTCAAAATTACCGCAATTAAATACAGGCTACCAAAACTTAATTACTTCCTAATCTAACTTCTAATTCCTACCTTTCCCTTAATCTCTCTCTCTCTCTAACTCCCTCTCTAACCCACTCGGCACAACACGCACACACGCACACCAGCACACACGCACAGCACACAGCACACAAACGCGCACACACACACACACACAAAGCCACAAACACACACCCACACACAGCCCCAACCCAAAGCTTCTTCTACCTCCATCTCTCCACTCTCTCTCTCTCACTCTCCAAGGGGGAAAAATCCCCAAATCTCTCCCTCTCTCCCCACTGAAATTGTTGCAGCCCGGGGGAGCCCCAAGCTCGGCCCGACCCAGCTTGGACCCCGCCGCCACGCGCCGCCGGTTGCCGCCATGGATCCGCCCAGCGCCGCCGCCTCTGGCGCCATGCCCGCCCGCCTGGTGGCGCCTCGGCTCCGAGCCGCCGTCCCGGCCCGACTGCTCCGCCCCTTCGCCCGCCCTTGACTCGCCCGGTTCCTTCTAGGCGTAAGGCCAGCGCCGCCTCGGCCGTGCCTCTCATGGCTGGCTCGGCCGACCTCTGCGCCTCGCCCTCGCCTACTCGCTCAGAGGCTCCTTTCTTCCCATTATGTTAACTTGATTTTTATGGTTAAGCATGGTGTAGGGTTCTGATATTTTGCTTGATGATGCTCATGTATGCATGCCTCCACAGTGATGGATTACGGGGTGGTGGGTAATAGAGGTGGACGATGGATGATGGGTTCGGTTATTCTGAGGTTCACCTCCTGCTACCCTTCTACTGCTCTGGGATGACCATTTGTTAACCTGATGCTATGTGAATGATGAATGCGTATGTGTGTATACTGAGGTGCTATTGTGTATTACCTCCTGTGGATCTTGAGGTGCAGGAAAGGGAATAGTAGCACCGGCTTCAAGCTGGTGTTCTTCTCCTCACTCTCGCTGCGATCGGCTTGCAAGCGATGAGGATGCCGATTCTGAGCTTGCTCCTCCTCCTTACTGCCCTGCTGAATGGTGACGCCAATGGTTCTGGCCCCTCCGGTCTTGCTTGCTCCTCCTCCTGGTTGCCTTCCTGCTTGCTCCCTCTTTCTCCCTGGACCTCTTGCCTCCCTTGCTTCTTCTTGGCTGTGAGTGAGAATGGAAGCTTGTGGTGCCTGTTGGCTTTGGCTTGCTAGCTGTGTTTGTGTTCTTGGCTAAAGAAAGAAATGAGGCTTGTTGGCTTGGGATGAGCTTGGGAATGTGTTGGCTTGCTTTGGGCTTGCTCTCGGCTGATGCATGGATGAAAATGGCTTGTGAATGGTTCTCCTTATGATGGTGGCTTTGGTTATATACCCTCTTGCCCAAACACAAAGACTATTTTGCCCTTGCTCTTATGTTTATGGCAAGATTTCGGTGGGGGCTTTTTGGTCTGAGGTTGGGAAATCACTATTCGTGTGATTTTCTGTGGTTGAGTTCTTTAATATACGTGGGTGTCGGATTAAGGTAAACGCCGGATGATGAGACCTACGAAAGCAAGGTGGTGCCGGTTAACTCTAGTTAGTCTAGGTACCTTGACAAACAAGGGGCTGGCTAACTTGAGTTGATCAGGGAGCCCTAGTGTGCTTCGAAGAAATTCTGACGGCCTCTTCTAATCTTCTACTTTCTATTTTCTATTATCCACATGGCTTCGACTTACTAACCGCTTTCTAATTTTCTAACGAGCGACGGGAACGGATTGAGAGATGGACTGGTGCTCAAAGTGCAAGGTGGCGAGGATAACTGATGCTAGAAGAATGCAAGAGGCGGATTTATGATTTAATTAATTGTTGTAATAAGCATTGCAATTGACTGTATAATTACTTTTTGAAGCAAGCAAGGGTTTGTAATATATTACTTCTTTGTTGTACTATGATTGATGCAATGTTGTCTTTGATTGTATTGAAATGTGTAAATATTTTTGAGTTTGTATTAATGATGTATTTATGCCTGCAATGGATTTATTTTTGTGATTGACTCCTGATTGATAAGATATTGGAGAAATTATTTTTATACCCCTCTTGTTGTCAGATGTAAAGATTATGTACTTGATATTAATTCTGAAATTAATATTTGTTCTGGATTAAAAGAATTTTAATTATTGCTAATTACAGATTACTGTTAGTTAATTTAGGTTAATTTTGCGGGTCCTCACACCGCGTCGGAGACGACGACCTCGGCGGGCCCACCGGTCAGAGGAACACAGAGGCGAACGCGTGCGGGCGTTGATCCAAACGTCCAACGTTGATCCAACGGCGGGAAGGATGGGCGATTAGACTGCGTCTTGAGAAAAGGGACTGAAATTTGGGAGATTCGCCCGACTGTTCTTGAGATTTTAATTAGTTTCCTTTTTAAGAAAATACTAGAAATCCAAATAAGCAATAGAAAATAGCAAATGAACTTGGAAAAATTCTAGAAAAATCTAGAAAATATACCCAAGCTCAAAGCTCCCAAATAAAATAGTTTTGACCATTGTTGATGTTGACTTTAATCATATTAAATTGTTTTGATGTACAAAGTCCATATTTAAGCTTTTGAATTAAATTCAAATAAAAGCAAATGGTGAATTTTATCCTACTAACTATTCAAAGGATTTTTAAAGCTCAGAAAATTGGGATGTTACAATTTTTCATTCCACCCACAAAGTTTTGAAATAGAACTAACTCAAGTTATGATTCTCATGTCCGCCTTTGATCGTAGGCACGGCTGTTTAAACAGTTTAGACTCTGCAGAGGTTATACACTTTACCCACAAGAGATAGTCATACCCATTACCCCACATGATTCCATAGTCATGTAGTTGGGCGACCGTCATAGTAACCTTTCTAGATATCTCACCCCTTCTGTCATTTCACCCATATGGGGTTACGCCCATATGTTGTACGGGATGTTCACCATAACGACTAGCGCAGCTGGCCCCAGCCACAACGACTAGCGCAGCTGGTAACTTCACCTTACCTCGGTGTCCCTTTCAAGCCGGAGTACCTCCGCCACTTGTACATCCTCGACCCCCACCAATGAGATGACTTTCAGGGTTCAATAACTTTACTAAGCCAAGTTGCACTTTATAGACTTATGGTTGTACTTGTTTAACACGGGAGGTCGTGACAAGATTAAGTCCTTAATCCATCCGGATGGTTCTTTCCACAATCCAATATCATGCTCCCCGAGCACCCACCACCTTTTCATCCGCCCAGATGTGGTACTAGCAATTATTAGGGTTTTGAGGAGTAAAACCAAATTAATCAATTCCTTTCTGTCAATGGACCACCAATGATTGCCCAAATCATTTCATGTTTGAAGAATGATGATTGAGACATTTAATGTCCCGGTACTTAAGCAAGACTAGCATGTCACTTAAGTACAACCTATAGCTAGTATTACCATATACTTACTAAGGTGACAAGGAATAAGGGATTCAAATTGTCAAGGATGGTATATTAATTAATTAACCAACAAGTGGGTATTTAACTACCTTAAGCTTTAACATACATTTGATTAAAGAATTAAGGCATGCAATTTTTTGCTAATTTAAATGAATATAATTTGCATAAACTGTAGGCTCAAAATGATCAAAGTATTGACTCACCTTGGTTAAAGGCAAGGGGATCTTGATACTCTTGGTCTTGATCAACTTGGGGATCTCCGGCGTCTTCAAATCCTAATCGGGCGAAAATACCAGAAAAAGGCACAACGGCAAAGAGAGCAAATAAATACACAAGAATACACAAATGAACTTCAAATTAATCAAGTCCTATGCCATTAGCAAGATCTTGATTTAACAAATTTTTAGAAATTTATTTCATAATTTTTGGAGTTATAACGGAGAACGGAATTTACGAAGATTAAATTGAATTGAGAGAGAGGGAGGGAGTAAAAGGTCCACAGCACAGTGCCATGGGCTTGGTTCACGCGCACAGGGTGTCGGTCCATGGGAGTAGTGGCGCCAAGGGCCCATTGGCGATCCACAATGATGAGGGTGGTGGCGGATTCTTGTGGCGGGGGCCACTGGTCGATGAGAGAAAAAGGGGGGTTTAAAACACACTTAATGGCTAATGACTAGCTTAGGGCTTTAATCACCACCATTAAGGCTAATGATGGGGGCTTCGGCTTGGTCCGAACGTGCCATGCATGGGCGACGCAATGGCGGTAGCGTGGGCATGTCTTGATTCCGACGCGTCGCCCGGCGAGCTAGAAGCGGCGCGCGACTTGAAACGAGCAGGGAACGGAGTGGGCGAGGCGGCGATGCGGCGATGGGGTGGCGGCGCCGGAGGATGGACGTCGCCGGCGGCGGGTGGTGCAAAGCGACGGCGGCGGCTCGGTGACGATGAGAAGGGTGCTTCGGTGGCGGATTGAGCCGGGGGAGGTGAGCACCGGGTGGCTCTCGACGAGGCGAAGCCAACGGGCTCGACGGGGAGGCTGGAGGAGGTCTGCAGGTGGCGGCGCATGGTGGTGAAGGCGGCGGCCGGAGGCGGGGAAGGAGCTCAAATACGGTGGCGGCGATGGCTAATCCTCGAGGGAGTTTGAGGGGAAAGATTCCTGGTGGCTAGGGGCTCACAGTGACGGGGTTGGCGGCACCAGGAGATGGCCGGAGTGGCGAGACGGCGGTGGCGGCCGAAAGTGAACAAGGGGCGGCTTTTGCTTGGTGGACTTACTGGAGCTCGGGGGCGGCGTGGGGAGCTCAAGGGGGAGCTTTATAGGCTACATGAGCAAGGAAGGCCAACGGGAGGGAGGTCTTGGAGCCGTTGAAGTCGCGTAGTCCCAAGGCGGCGTCGGCGTGGGCAGCCTGCAGGCGGAGGGGACAGGCGAGGAGCGAGTGAGGCCTGTGAGCGGCGACTTCGGGCGTCCATCTTGACGCGGAGCCTAGCAGTCGCCTTCTGTGATCGGGTTCGTCGAGGCGAGGCGGCAATGGCGTCTTGTGATCGCGGCGCCCGAGATGACAAGGCGGCGGCTTGGGAAGTCGCAGTGGCGACAAGGGTAGGTCTTGTATGCAGAGGGCTCGTGGGCGTCGCAGACCGGCGGGCTGGTGGCGCAGAGGAGCAAGCGGCTTAAGCGCAGCGTGCGGTGGCGTGCACGCAGCGGCAAATCTGTGAGCACCAGTGGTAGAGGCCAGCAGATGGCGCCAGGCGAGGGGGAAGCGTCTTTGCGCCAGAGAGCAAAGGGGGAGGAGGAGCTTGGCGCTGCCCACGGGGGAGAGAGAGAGAGAGAGAGGAAGCGCTAGGAGGAAGATGACAAGGGAAGCGGCGCTGGTCAAGGCCGGCCAGACTCGAACCAAGAAGAAGAAAGGCCGGAGGGGGGAGAAAAGAAAAGGGCCGGCAAGGGGGTTTGGGCCGGAGGGGAATGGGCTGGGCCCAGAAGAGGAAATGGGCTGAGCCCGAAAGAAAAGAGAGGTCCAACTCGAAATGGTCCGGGAATTCAAAAGAGAGGAGAAACTCCAAACCTGAATTTGAATTTCAAATGTTAAGGACATTACATTTGAAACACAAACCGGAGAGAAAAGAAAGGAAGTTTTCGCAAATAGCTTGGTAATTTGAATTACAGCGAAGAACGAAAACCAGAACGGTAAACACCATGAGCCGTCCGAAAACGGACGCTACACCCTTCAAGATAAATACTGCTATCAATTTAAGCCAAGCTATTGAACATTTGAACTTCCAGAGATTGTTAACTCTAATTGAATCAAAATTCTTTTTTAGACCAATTAAATCAAAATTCTTACCACTTAATTGAAGATTTATATTATCACCTATGCGGTCTCGCAACTAGGAAATTAGTATCAAACGGAACTTTGTACCACATAACATGATTCCAAACATTGTTCCTACTTCTCGTGACGAACACAACTCTAGCTTGCGTGATTCCATTGCAGCTTCGCCTAGTTCTTTCTTATTTTAGAGTACATCTGCCATGATTTTGTCACTCAAATACGAACAATATTTGATACTTCAGTGCTAATGAATTATGCAAAATCCTATTTGAATGATTTAGCACTTACTTCATTAATGTTTGAAATCGAAATAGCATAGACAATCATAACTATTAATTGGCCACCGAAACGCCTTTCCTTATTTTTTCACTAACGTTCTGCCACTGGAGCTGAAAGTGGTCTGTCCTCTTCGAAACTTTCGTACGTGTCTTTTTCTCTCCACATTCATGTACTTTTATTTCCTACGAATTATCCAAACACCTCGCTCCTATATTTGTCTTGATATTTTTTTTATTATTATTGCGTTTCAAATTACCCTGTATAAATTTGGATAAAAATCATACCATTTGTATTCCCCTCAAAAGAAAACTATACCATTCATAATTTCTCTTTTACATATTTAGTGGTTAACTTTTAAAAAATAAATGAAAGTGATTTTGGACAGTTTGATCGTACGGTTGAATCTTGTTGTAGTTAGAAATAGGCTAGCACGACGTGAAGTGACTTCGCTTGCTATCCAAGAATTCGGAGTACTTTTTTTTAACCGAACCTGAAGGGGAGGCCCCTACAGAACTTTTCTATTGATAATAAAATAAACCAGAGTTTTAGTACAGGTTCTACTACCATTTAATCAGAAAACTCAAAGTTTTGTAGTTGGCCTCTAAGAAAAAGTATGGTTGCATTTTTCAGAAGTCGAGTCTTTTTTTTGTAAACTAAGTCGACTCATTTGGATATGAAGTTCTACGGGAGGCAGTTCGCATAAATTGAAAAACATGTAAGTTTCAACGAAAGCCCTTGTTTTTTACTATAAAATTTCAATTTGACCTTTTCTCCTGATTTTTGTCAATTATGTACCATGTCCAACATTACTGTTCTTTTTTTCGAAGGATAAAAGAAATACTACTCCGCAGTCGGCAGCGTAAACCAATGAAAGTGTAGATCCGCTCTAATCCGTACAAATGATCAGCGTTAGCTAGGTGTTTGTTCTCTGTAGCAAAGCAGGGGGCGGACCCAGTCGGGCTGGAGCAACCACTGCGTCCGGACTCTTGATGCCCCGTAGCATTGGCATTCATTGATCATTAGGGGGGAAGGAGGTCTAGAGGTATAAAAAGACTAGAATCATGTAAGCACCCTTTTATTTTAAATCTGAGACTGCTGTAGCAAAACCTTTGTTGCACATAATGTTTTATTTTTGGATAAGTTGTTATTGTGGCAAATCTTTTGTGACGTGGCCTCGTAGGATTTCATGTTGCAACTCAAAGTTCAACAAAACTAGAATGGAACCCGTGCCATTGGCGCGGCTATAAATGGTGTTATGTCAAAGGAAAGCAGGTATGTTTATGTTTGTATTAGGTTTTTTTTTTGTAGCGAGTGATGATACGTGCGAAATAACAATATCTACCGTTTGTTAGGTGTGTTTTTATACGATGTAAGTTTATAAACGTACCGGAGATGTTGTTGGTCTATGTGTGTGTGGGCGAGGGTTTCGGGGGTACCCATATAGATTGTTTTTCTTTCACGGGCACCGACATGGTTCATTGTCGGGTGCAATGTTGTGTCTAGATTCATATTTAGGTAATTGTCTCTCCACACATGAGTTTTAAAAAAACAATAGATAACTTACCAGTATATAAGTATATAAATATAAAGACGTAGCATTTAAAAATTAATAGTAGATAGGCATAACGAATAGCAAACGGAAGTAAAATGAACGTTAGAGAAACTCATGTGCAACATGTACAAATTAGTAGTACATAGGCATAATGAATAGGAAACAAAAATGAAATTAATGTTAAAGAAACTTGAAAACGTGGGCACCTAAGCCGATAGATAAATCATCATGGTAATCATGTATTCTTGTGCAAAGGAAGATCCCAATATATATATGTATATATGTATATATATATATATGTGTGTGTGTGTGTGTGTGTGTGTGTGTGTGTATAAGGAAAGCAGAGTCAGGTAACCTATATTTTACGTTGCAAGGAGGAGGATTATAGAAGTTTACATTTAATTTTTAGTCTATCTTAACACCACAAAGCGTCATTTTCGTTCACAATCAATGACTACAACTTGCATCATACATCAAACACAATAAATAATAATAAAAGAGACATGAACAAAAAAAAACATATCAAGACAGCGTGGCACACGCGGCCAGTGGTTCTCTTCATCAAATCACATTGGCAAAAAAAAGGTTTCATAAAAATAATAACCGAAAAGTCTGGAGTGGTTAGCTTTACATTGTATATGAGAACAAACTATTTATATTCTTCTATAGGAAGCTTATCTAGTTCTATAAAAGGAAAAGTTGTGTAAATACTATGAACATACCACATGTATAAATAAGAAGCACATAGGTATAATGAACATTAGGTAAATCTACAAATGAGCTTACAAGATTATGCACATGTAGGTAAAAACAAAATCCTTGAGTCCAGAACTAAGCGTGTAACATAATATTGAAAATAGACAGATAAAAAAAGTATCTAAAAGACAACTGAAGGATCTATCATGGCATCCTTGAAATGGCATGCAAATTCAGTGAGAAAATAACCTCTGTAGGCGAGACAATGGAGGACCTGAGGTAAAGGTGAGAGCATAGAAGCTTTCTATTTTTATGAGAGCAATGTATCAAAAATTTGACAGATATAAATGTAAGGTAAGTGTGAATTGACAACCTTAATATTAATATGCAATCTAGGAGTATACCGAGACAACGGATATTGTCAAAAATCTGAGACCTTCTACAACCAATGCCATAAATTCCTAGGATTTTATAGGCACCATATTTGTTAGGAAGTAGGTTCGGAAAAGGAACATAAAAATATGTCATGGGATCTCTAAACTAAGATGTTAATCGCATTTCACTTACTACCTTAATAGTTCCACCGCCTGGTTCTTCCGAGAGAGCAGCTTGTTCTTGAATAAAAAAAGACATTGACTGAAAAATGGAATGCATGTATTGTAAGTTTTTTTTTTGCTGGTAAACCTGTCAGTTCTGAGATGTAAGGGAACACACATTCATATATATATACATCCATACATAGACATGAATGTCTTCATAGAGTGGCTAAAGAAAAGGCTGTAAAAGGTTGTACATGAATCCATATATGAATGACAAAAGGTTGTAATGACAAAAGGTTGTGAAAGGTTGTACATGCATACATGCTCCACCGCTTGGTTCTTCCGAGAGAGCAGCTTGTTCTTGATTAAAAAAAACAGCATTGACTGAAAACTAGAAAGACTATACTGTAAGTATGATTTTTTTTTTTGCTGGTGAACCTGTCAGTTCTGAGATGTAAGGGAGCACACATTCATATATATACATGCATACATCGACATGAATGTTTTCATAGAGTGGCTAAACAAAAGGTTGTACATGAATACATATATGAATGAAAAAAGTCTGTGAAAGGATATACATGCATACATAGACATGAATGCCTTCCTAGAGTGACTCAAGAAAAGGTTGTACATTCATATAAATAGAACAAAAGAACGTATAAGCAAGTTCAGAATGATTAGAGCATTTATCATGTCCGATATGATTTACGTTACCAATTATAAAAAAGGCATTCTGGTTTTATTAGCTGGGGATTCATAACCTATAGACATCAACATGTGAACATAAACATGGAGACCGACTCATGAATTACAAACTTAGCATAAATAAATAAATAATCATGTCATAATTGGAGCACAAATTTACTGATCAACCTGAGAAAAGCATATGCATACATGTAGAGCTCTATGATTTCTACTTTTTTTTCTTGTGACCTCTTCTTCTACAAGATTTATTTGATTGATTTAGTTGTTGTGTTGAACAGACTACCATTTCCCATATAAACCTGTTCCTGGATGCCATAGAGATCTCTCAAGCTAATCTGCAACAAATAGACACAGTAGAGTTACTGTCAATCGGAAATTGGAACAGAGCTCATAAAACAACAATATTGACCTCAGTGTTTCATCACAGCTAACTGATGTCCACAGTGGCATTACGTCGAACACCTTGAAGGCAAGGATGCAAAGAATTTTCTCACTAGCAGCAGCTGCTGGATAGGAGGAAGGTGACGACCTCAGCGCATGGTCACCTCATTTGACTCAATTCGTCACCCCATCTGGTCTCAATTCGTCACCCCTATTCTCCACCGCCGCTGACAGAGGCACTTCGGGCCTACCTTAGTCCTCCTCGGTGGTAGCACGGGGAGCAGGCTGGGGCAGCGTGGGGAGGAACAGGAGGAAAAGGAAGAGAGGAGGGAGAGGAGAGGGAGGAGGCAGAGGTGCTCGGAGAGCGGACCAAGGGGGGTGGATGCACCTGGGAGAGAGTAGGCGAGGCGGCGTGAGGCAACCGAAGGCGCGTGGGAGAGAGGAGGTAGAGCCTCATTCCCTCTCTGGGGACAGCGCAGGACGACGGCATCCGGGAGCGGTGCAAGACAATGCCATGAAGGCGACTCGAAGAGCGGACCGAGGGGTGTGGATGCGGCTGGGAGAGAGGAGGTGAGGTGGCGCGAGGCGACCGGGGGTGCATGGGAGAGAGGAGGTGGAGCCTCACTCCCTAGTCGGGGGCAACCGCAGGTGAGGCATCCGGCGGTGCAGATTTACGCCATGAAGGCGAGGCGAGGAGGGGCGGCGGCCGTATCTTGGCGTGTGAGAGAGGAGGCGAGAGGATCATGCGGTGGCCAGCGGTGAGGAGGTGTTGGAGAGCATGATTTGGGGAGAGCGGACGCAAGAGGGGGATCTAGGGAGGAAAGGGTGCGTGTGAGGGCAGGCGAGGCAGAGCTTGGGCTGGTGGAGGCGTGGGGCAACGTGGCCCATGCTCGACCGCATCCGCGAACGAAGCGTAGCGCGTCAGATCGGGAGGACACAAGGCGGGCGACGCGTGATCGAACGGAGGGAATTTTTTCGGCGATGTGGCTGGGGCGGGAGGAGGTGCTTTCCTCTGGCCTTTAAATAAGGTAATACCACTTGCCATGACAATGACACGTGGGACTCAGCCTAAACGACAGTGACACAATAAAGGTGTATTGTCGATCCAAAAATAACACCCCAAAATCCTCTGTGTATTCTACACTAGTCCCTGAAACAGTAGCTAGTGTACACAATAAACAAATATGGTCATATCCATAATTCACACAACTTTATTAATAAATATCAGAGTTTATTACAACAATGGCTTACAAGCCAACAATAAAGAATACATCGGAAGACAAAGAAGAAGTAGTAGAATCTAGCTAATCTACCACAAGCAAACGACTGGAGTAGCGGCCTGGTCGTTGAGATCCTCAGCACTAGCAAAGTCATTTTCCTCTAAACAACATTTTATTAAGTAAGGGTTAGTACAAAAATATACTCGACAACTTACACCCATAACAGAGTTCATACATGCATGGATATTATCAAAGGAAGGCTTATAAGGTTATTTGTGCAAAAACAATATTTGACATTTTAAATACAATAGCTAAGTTCAAAAGCTCAGGTTTTACAATATCTAAAATTGCATTTTAACCGAATTAATAAAGCTAGTGTATGCACCAACCTAACACTAACTTAAACATGGGCACCAACCCATGGTTTCAATCCATTTTTTTCTTCTCATAGACACCCATCTATGTCATAAACTGTTTTATTAAACATTTCGAAAATAAAATCAAAGTCTAATTTTGAGTGGCTTTGCTCAGCATGTTCATGACCGTGGACACGGCTATTCGAATAGTTTGACACTCTGCAGAGGTTGTACAACTTTACCCATAAGAGATAATCATCTAATAATGTCTGTCTAATACACTTTTATAGGTGTGCGACTAAGTGATTATCACGGGGCTTTTACAACGCATCATCCCATGTAGTTATGTTCGCTAAGGTTTCACTTTTTTTGGACTAAACCATCCGCCGGAAGCCCCCTCTTGCGCCATATGGGAACAAATAAAAAGTAGGTCATTCTGACACCCACACAACCGGATGGCACAACTATAATGAAATATTGCAAATTATTTAGCCATGTCTGTTCCATTCCAAATTGGTTTCCTTCATTTCGATTATCTGTTATTGATCTTGGATCATGCCAGCTGTAGAATTTTGGGAATATTGTGTGTGTCCATTGGAATCTCCACACCCTTTATTTATAGTGCTAAATATTACAGACCGACTCGTATACGCTTTGGGCTGTTACCTAAACTCTGGACTCTTTCCTATCTCTAATATCTCCAACACTTCCCCTCAAGACGGGCTTGAGATAACAATCATAACCATCTTGTTACAAAATGTAATACTATTACTAGAATATAGTAAAACCTACTATCAATAGACTCCATAACCAATACTATAAAAAAGGTATTAACCACCAATACTACTAGGGACGTCACCAAATCTATCTCCACCATCTATCAGCTGCCCCGACCTCAACCTCATCTTCCTCTACCCTCATGCCCCCAGCCACCCTCGGCCTCCACCACTCTGCCCACACACCCCCAATCTCAGCCTCCACCACCTTTACCTCTACCATAGCCCATTACGCTTGACTCCAGTCCCAATCCTCTTCCCCTTTCTACTACTTCTCCGACTATGCAGTTTTCTCCTCTGCCATGACTGCATTGACCCTGGGGCCACCTCTTCCTCTTCCTCTGCCTCCACCTTGACCTTCTTCAGCAGATCTATTATTCCCACCATCACTTCTACTAGGGCGAGATGCCCCACACTTATAACACTCAGTCCTCCTTGCAAAGTTTGAGTTTCCACATCTCGCATCACGGCAAATCCAATCACCCTCGCGACCTCCAGTTCGTGAGAGAGGACACGCCCAACTGAGATGTCCTGTTTGCTTACAATTGTAACACTCCCTATTATCAGCTATGGCATACACTGACCTTATAGGGTTGTTACCCACCATCACTCTCTGTCGAGTTTCCTCGACAACCATAGCTGAAATAGCCTCCTCCATAGTTGACAATACTACCTGATGACATATTGAAGCCCTCCTGCTCTCAAACTCAGGGTTCAAACCTTTCAAGAAGTGAGTGGCCCTCCTATGTTGCAGCCACCTCTTACCAAACTCAATATCATTAGCACACGTCAACTGCAGTGGATCATATTGATCCAAATCTGCCCACAACTGCTGTAGCTCACTAGCATATTCTTGAACGTTCTTCTCCCCCTGTTTCAAAGCATCTATCTTGCCTTGAACCTCCACCATCATCATTATATTGCCAGCCCCAGAGTACATGTTCCCCAGCGTTATGTTGATTTGTAGCTATCGTAGCCTACCCGTGGGATGTTACATGTATCTGGTGAAACTTGCAATTTTGATGATGACGTGAATAAAAAGTTCCCCGAAGAATATTGATGATTCATAATTACTTGCACTTTTGACAATGATGTACTATACTGAGTATCGATCATACAGGTAAATATCACGCTGTAAACTTGAAATGTCTCCACAGAAATCATTCTAGTGCTACACTTAGCAATAGTAATTCACCAAGTTCGTCCTTCTTTTGTGGATGCAACAAAATATAGAGACACAACAGGAATTAACTTCTAGTGATCTTCCTCACCAGTATAACCCAAGTGACAACCAGGTGCACATACATCTTGTCGTATGCGTCGTCAAAGAACAAGAAATAGGCAGCTCTCCAGCTATTGGATTTTTGTATAGAGCAAGTACCTCTAACCGTTGGGTTCCAAGATTGGAAGGCAGTGTCCCTGATGAAGAGTTTCTGGAGAGATCAATGTATGTCGCATTCCTCGGGAACTTTGGTATTGAACCTTAAGTCAATTTGCTCTAAGGTCTACATCTTTGCTTCAGTTATTTCCCATGTTGCCGGTAGCATGCCGTTTATTTCATTTCTTGATAAATCCAGAATAATAGCTCTAGAAGCAACAACCCAAAACCAATCCCCGATCGAATCGGATATACTTGCATTTGAAATGTCAAGGGCATCAACACCTACTTGTGATCTAAGCCATGCTGAGAATGTAGGCCCTAGCTGGTGTTGGAGATACTAGAGATTAGGAAAGAGTCCAGAGTTTAGGTAATAGTCCAAATCGTATACGAGTCGGTCTGTAACATTTAGCACTATAAATAAAGGGTGTGTGGATCCCTAATGGACACACACAATATTCCCAAAATTCTACATGGTATCAAAGCCTAACCCTAATCCTTAAACTCACCTCAGATTCGAGTCGTAGCCGCCGCCATCCCCGAAGCCGTCCTCGCATAGCCAGCTACTAGCCGCCGCCGCCACACCTTGCGGGCAAGCGGGCCACCGCCGCTGCGCCTTGCAAAGTGGGCAAGTATTCGCCGTCGCCAGCCTTCTTGGGCGGCGCAGTCGTCGCCTCCGCTCAAGCCGCCGCTTCGCCGCTCACCGCTCGGGACTCGAGGGAGACGAAGCATCCAGGGGGAGGTGATGGCTTCTCGGGGGAAGAGGATCCGGTGGTTGCTCAGTGGATCCTGGATCCGGTGGTTAGCCGTGCTGCTTGGGAAGAAGAGAAGAGATCCCCGTGGAGAGGAGAGGACGGGGAGAGAGAGCTCGGGAGGAAGAAGCAGTGAGGCGCTCGGGAGGAAGTTGCGTGAAGAGGTTGCTATGGGAGGAAGATCGTGTGGCTACCGTGCTTTGGTGGTGAGGAGGGGATCCGGATCAGGTGTGGATTTGCTTCGACGCTTCGGTGGTGAGGAGGGGATTCGGTGTGACTTGCTTCAGTGGGTGGTGAGAGGAAATCAACTGGTTTTGGGATGGTTCAAAAGGTGTTGGCAATTATGCTTGTGATCATGGAGTCGTGATCTGTTGATGCGTGAAGAGGTTGCCGTGATTGTTGATACGTTCGGCAATAGGCAGAAGGACAATTTGGTGAGGGTTGTGTAACCGGTGTTGAATGTAGAAGATGGATCCTAAGGAGATTGAAGCTGCAAGAAAAGCCACAGAGAAGGGTGTTGGCAATTATGCTTGTGATCATGGAGTCGTGATCTGTTGATGCGTGAAGAGGTTGCCGTGATTGTTGATACGTTCGGCAATAGGCAGAAGGACAATTTGGTGAGGGTTGTGTAACCGGTGTTGAATGTAGAAGATGGATCCTAAGGAGATTGAAGCTGCAAGAAAAGCCACAGAGAAGGGTATTATGACCATGGATGGGGAAAGTGGAGAATCCTCTTTGGTCACAAAAGGTGAGATGAGAAGTATATTGTAGGACCTCATCACAATGGGTTTGATAGGTCCTAGGGCTGAAACGAGATCGTCAAAGTTAAAGCTGGAGTTGATGCCAAATGATTTGAAGATAGAAGGGAACAAGAATTACCTGAGTTGGTCAAGGAGGGCTCAGTTAATTCTGAAGACGAAAAGCGTAGAGCACTATCTGCAGGAGACCTTTGTCAAGCCTGCGGACAGGGGGAGTACTTATTGGAGGGTGTGGAACACCACCAACTCTGTGGTGGTGGTGTGGTTGTTAACTTCGGTATCCCCATCTATTGCTAGCAGGAGGCGATCCCAAGTGCAACGGTGATGTGGAAGACGCTGGGGAACATGTACTCTGGGGCTGGCAATATAATGATGATGGTGGAGGTTCAAGGCAAGGTAGATGCTTTGAAACAGGGGGAGACGAACGTTCAAGAATATGCTAGTGAGCTACAGCAGTTGTGGGCAGATTTGGATTAATATGATCCACTGCAGTTGACGTGTGCTAATGATATTGAGTTTGGTAAGGAGTGGCTGCAACGTAGGAGGGTCACTCACTTCTTGAAAGGTTTGAACCACGAGTTTGAGAGCGGGAGGGCTTCAATATGTCGTGGTAGTATTGTCAACTATGGAGGAGACTATTTCACTATGGTTGTCGAGAAACTCGACAGAGAGTGATGGTGGGTAACAACCCTATAAGGTCAGCGTATGCCATAGCTGATAATAGGGAGTGTTACAATTGTAAGCAAACAGGACATCTCAGTTGGGCGTGTCCTCTCTCCTGTTGGAGGTCACGAGGGTGATTGGATTTGCTGTGATGCAAGATGTGGAAACTCAAACTTTGCAAGGAGGGTGAGTGTTATAAGTGTGGGGCATCTCGCCCTAGTAGAGGTGATGGTGGGAATAATAGATCTGCTGAAGAAGGTCAAGGTGGAGGCAGAGGAAGAGGAAGAGGTGGCCCCAGGGTCAATGCAGCCATGACAGAAGAGAAGACTGCACAGTCGGAGAAGTAGCAGAAGGGGGAAGAGGATTGGGACTGGAGTCAAGCGTAATAGGCTATGGTAGAGGTCAAGGTGGTGGAGGCCGAGACTAGGGGTGTGTGGGCAGAGTGGTGGAGGCCAGGGGTGGCTAGGGGTATGAGGGTAGAGGAATATGAGGTTGAGGTCGGGGCAGCTGATAGATGGTGGAGATAGATTTGGTGACGTCCCTAGTAGTATTGGTGGTTAATACCTTTTTTATAGTATTGGTTATGGAGTCTATTGATAGTAGGTTTTATTATATTCTAGTAATAGTATTGCATTTTGTAACAAGATGGTTATGATTGTTATCTCATGCCCGTCTTGAGGGGAAGTGTTGGAGATATTAGAGATAGGAAAGAGTCTAGAGTTTAGGTAACAGCTCAAATCGTATACGAGTCGGTCTGTAATATTTAGCACTATAAATAAAGGGTGTGGAGATCCCCAATGAACACACACAATATTTCCAAAATTCTACAGCTGGCATGATCCAAGATCAATAACAGATAATCGAAATGAAGGAAACCAATTTGGAACGACCATCATCGAAACGGTGTTACCTGACAGCCCTAACATCTGCATACTCCAGAGGCTTTCCAAGTGATTTTCATAGATGGCACCATCTAGGTGGTTGAAAAGAAACTCCAAAGCTGTCAGTTTTGTAAGTGTGCTTATCCACAGTGGTACATGCCCAGTAAGATTGTTACCAAACAAAACTAAGTCGGTTAAGTTGGTTAGGGGTTCCAACCAACTTGGTAGGCTCCCACTAACATTGTTGTATGACAAGTCCAACTGTTGCAGCTTGTTAAAAACAGAAGAGAGAATCAGGCTCGATGGTTGCGGCTCCTTCCCCAGCTCTGGCGGCGCCTTAGGCGGCAGGGCTCCCCCCCTCCGCCCATGGCCACTCCCACCCCCGCCCCCCCCCCCCCCCCCCCCCCCCCCCCCCCCCCCCCCCCCCCCCCCCCCCCCCCCCCCCCCCCCCCCCCCCCCCCCCCGCCCTTCCTCCCCCCTTCCCTCCCCCCTCCTCCACCTCCTTTGCCGCCACGCTCCTCCCCACCACCCCAAGCCGCTCCGGGGCAGATCTTGCTTTGGTTTGGCCTCCCCGTCGCCACTCCTCCGGCTCTCCGGCTGGCGCCCGCTTCTGCTGCTGTCGCGCCTCCCAGTGGGATCCTCCTCATGAGGTCCCTCCCCGCCACCTTTTGCTGGCCCAACCCTTGCCCTCCGCCCATACCCTCCCGAGCCTGCCCCTTTTCCCCTCCTCCCCCTCATTGACTGCGCCTGGCTCCCGCGGTACCTACCTTCCTCAGACGCGCATTCAAGATTTCCACCTCCAGGCGCCTTCAAGACTCCCTCTAGCTACGGCCCTAGCTCGGTGCGACCCATCCCGTCGTAGCATCCTCGAGGTCGTGGCGCATCCTCAAGATGGCGATGGCTCTCTCCTCCCAAGACCAAGGCAAAGCGGCCTTGCAGCTGAAGGGATGGCAATGATGCAGCGACCTCGATGGTGGCACGTGGACAGACGCAAGCCCATCCCCCGCGCCAGGCCTACTCCAGCCCCTCCCCGCTTTAACCTGGCAGGGAGGTGCTACTGCTGTCTCTCCAGAGACCACCTTCTCGCCAACTGCCGCGACCCCCTGCGCTGCCTGCTCTGCTTCCACTCTGGTCATCGAGCTAGGGAGTGCCGACGCCGGCCTCAGCCCCTTCGGCCTCCGCCCAACTCGCCGCGTCAAGCCATCTCGCAGGACCACAGGAGCTCAGTCTCTAGGCGCCCGGCTACCTCTCGGTGGGCCTCCTGCGATTCACTCGGCACACCGCCTCCGTCGGATAGCGTTCTTAGGAGCTCGACACGGCGGATGAAGACTCTTGCATAGTCAACTCATCGCCCACTCGCCTGCGTGCTCGCTAAGGCGGGAAGACAACGCTGGTTGCCTAGATCCTCCGAGGCGACCCCAACACCGATGATCGCGTGGTGGCAGAAGCGGTTCGCCGCCGGTTTGGTCTCCGCCACGATGAGGTCTCCGCCTCCCTCCACCATCCGGAGACCTTCCTGCTCAAGTTCACCACCAAGCACTCCAGGGACAGAGTGCGGGAAGCGAAGAAGTTCCACCACGAAGACTTGGAGATCCACGTTCGCCCTTGGAGGGCCGTCAGCCACGCCTTCGGAGCTGCAATGTTCTTCCGTGTCCGGCTTTGCCTGGAGGGTCTGCCGGTGTTCGCGTGGACGCCGGAAGTCGCGGAGCACCTCGTAGGAAGGAAGTGCTCGCTGCACTCCATTGAAGGCGTCTCAGCGAGCCGGGAGGACACGAGGACCTTCAACCTGTGGGCCTGGATCGCCAATCCGAGCTCCATCCCTAAGGTAGCTTGGATCACTTTCATGCAGGGTGGGGAGGAGCCTGGACGCTCAGACGCTAGCTATCGCCTCCCGGACAGATGGAGGCGCGGGCACTCCCACCGGGTGATCCTCCATCTCGACTATGTCGAGGATCACACGGCTGCACCCCTCGACGATTTCCTCTCAGCTGCCGACGTCGCCCCGTACGAGCCCATCACTACCGGCTCCTGGAACACAGGGGTGGTGGGCGGCTCCCGGAATCAAGGAGGGCAGATCCGCCCCCACCACCGGTGAAGCATGTCGAGGAGAAGGGGGAAGCCTCAGGGGAAGATCGTCGAAATCCCCAAGCCCAGCGCCGCCCACCCCGCCGGTCGACCCGCGATGATCATCCCTCCTCCTCCCTCTGGAGGCGCAAGGATCACGACGATAGCGACGGTGGCGACGGCCGTAATGACCACTCCAGTCGCCGGAGTCACCGGCCTCCCGCTTCCTCGGCCACCCTCCGCCCCACCGCTGGCCGGGATCGTGAAAGATCCCCCCGGAGGCGCCACCATGGTGGCAACCAGGAAGGACGCCGCGAGACGGGGTGGTGAGATCCATCGACCTCCTCTCGCCCCGGCCTGCTCAAGGTCTCGGTAGACAGAAGACTGCAAGACCTGTTCGCGTCCTACGCTAAATCGCTGCGGGAAGCCCTTCAAGAGACCTTCTACGACAACAGGCCTCCACTGCCTCCCCAGGAGGACCTGCGTGGGGGCCCAGCTCATAAGCGGAAGAGTACGCGTCAAAGCGGCCGGCGGCCGCGGCTCGGCTTCGGCCTTGCTCAAATCGGCCCGGCCTCGTGAGGCCCAGCCTAGCTGGACGTCCTTTCTCCAGGCGGCGAGACACCTTACTGTCACTCTGCCCCCAGCTGAAGACCCAGTTGCCCCAGCTTAGAAACGTGGCTCCGCCCCAACGCCTTCTTCCGCCTCCACCAAGGACCTCGACCTCCAGGCCGCGCTGACGCCTCTGGACCCCGGTTCCCTCACTCCCTCTGGTACCACCGGGGTGGTTCGCCCCGCCATGACGGCCAGCGAAGTGGACCTTGGTTCGCCCTTGCCAGCTGATCCCGCTCGGTCAGCTGACCCTGCTCGGGGCGGACCTGCAAAGGATCCGAAGAGCGGGTCCAGGGCAAAGAAGTCGCCTGCATCTCTCCAGGTTCTACCTCGCGCCCCTCTTTTTCAGTCTTTTGAGCCTGGTTCCTCCTCCACCCCCCTGCAGCCCCACTCCGACCTGGTGTCTTCGCCGGCCCTGGTCCGATCTGGAGCCTACCTGGCCCCCCCCTCCTTCTTTGAAGCCAGCAAGGGGACTTGCCCAACCGATGGAGGGGCACTGGCACCAGGAGCGCCTGAAGGACCGCCTACGCCCGGCGAGCCCACTCCTGTGGTGCCATCTCCACCTCCACCACCCCAGGAGCAGGGTGTCCACGTCCCAACGCTGACCACTCCTTCGCCTGTGCGGGGCGCCTCGTCTTTGCAGGGAGCCTTCACACGGCCACAACATGCAGAGGCCACTCCTTTGGTGCTACCTCCACCTCCACCACCCCAGGAGCAGGGAGCCCACGTCCCAACGCTGACCACTCCTTCGCCCGATCTTTGGCGCCTCGTCCTTCGGGAGCCTCCACACAGTCACAAAGATGCAGGCGCCCGTGCTTGTCTGGAGACGACCGCCCTCAGCATCACTCAACAGTCGGTCCAAGCAGCCCAGACTAAAGCTCAAGGAACAGCTCAGTGGCTAGCACTCAAGGCGGCTCTGTTCTCCCGCCCACCTCCTTCGATCCTTGCTACTCGCCCCCCAAATCAGCGGCCACAAAGAAGGGGCCTTTGTCGCGACATCGCCTAGCGGCGAAGAGAAGACTGGGCTCAATGATGCTCCGAGCCCAGGAAGCCCTTGCACGCAAGATGGGGACCCTCCCGAAGGACCGCCCCTCACGGAGATAGCGCTTAATGACTACCTCGCCTCCTTCGAAGCTCCCCTACCGGAAGATACAATCTCCGCTCTGGCGCAGCTCTTCAAGGTGGACTGCCAGCTCACTCAGCGTGTGGACGGTGCGCTCGCCGAGATGGGAGGCCACCTCTGTCCAGTTAGTCAGGAGGACGAGGCCCAGACTCCCCCCCCCCCCCAGCGGCGCTAGGCGGCCATGCGGTGGCGGCCTAGAACCTGATGCTGCAGTCCTCCCCTGGGATCTTGATGAGCTCACTGGACACAGTTGCCCCTCTTCTGATGCTGGTTCGTAGGGTGCCTCACTTTTGCAAACTGCGGAAGCTTCGCGTTCTGATGATGTCCTTGCTGTATTTTGTTTGTCATCACATGCTTAGCTCTCTGCTGCTCCCTGCCTATCAACTGTGGCGCTTCGCCCGTCAGTTGTTGATGGACAGCCTCCTAACGAAGCTAAGCCCCCAGATGCTCTTTTCTTCACCCCCTGTTCGTCAAACATGGTATTGTTGTAACCGCACTTGGATGTTGTTTGGACTATTTAAGTTTCTTCCTCTGCTCCCTGGTTGCCAAACGGGTTCGCCATGCAAAATGTCGTTGCGGGGCGGCTCTGAGTGTATTCTGCACTTCAACCTTTTCTCTGGCGCTGCTCACGACAGACAAAGACAGTCGTTTAACTCATCAGTGCCTGCTCCTTTGCCGATGGTGGTCCAGCAGTCGCTTATGTCGACACCTCTATCCCATACCGCCCTCGGTCGGCTGGCCCAAGCAATGTCCAAATTGGGCGCCTCATCGCCCGAGCTTCAAACCGCCCACACCTTTGTTCCTTGGCCCGACGGAGGCGGACGCTCCATCTTTGCCGCCGCTCCCCAACGAACACGGTGGAGTCCCCCGACCCCATAGGGTCGTCCGGCTTCTGTTCGAGGGCGGCCCGTCGCCAACGGTCAACGCGTCACACAACTTCCAGCCCTTCTGTGTGCCGGCCAAGAAGCACGCCAACGCTGGGCAGGCCCTCGTGGAAGCCCGCGATCACGCCGCCGCACACGCCAGTGACTTCGAGGACGCCACGCTTCACAGGGGGGAAGCCTTCAGGAACCAGGAGAGCCGCGTTTCGCGCGTGGAGGAAAGTTACGACATGGTGCCATACTACAAAGGCTTAAACCCCTCGCCTGTCAGCATCTTCCCCTCCAAGACTGCCCCTCCCGATTGCCTCAGACCTAGGTCCGTCAGTGCTCGGTGGCAGGCTGTCGACCCCTGGGCCTCGTCCGTAGGCTGCCTTCTGTCGACGCCGCACGGTACCCTCGGCACGAACTCTTCCCTCCAGTACCAAGGCGCTCTGGGTGCTCTCCTCCCCGCCAGTGCCCTAGTCGCCTGGTTGCCCTCTCCGAAGGTGCACCGCCCTCGCATGGCAACACCTAGCCTCAACATTCTTTGTTGGAACGTGAGGGGCCTCAACAACCAGGCAAGAATATCGCTCATCCAGGAGACCCTTCTCTCCACCACCTGTCATCTTGTCTGTCTCCAGGAAACCAAGCTTGTTACGATGGACCAAAGCCTCGCTTGCTCCCTTGGAGGTTACAACCTTCGGAACTTCGCCCACAAACCGGCGGATGGTACACGAGGAGGAATTCTCCTCCTTTGGAACAACACCTTCCTTGAGGTGGAAGACGTCCAACTTTCGGTCTTCTGCCTTACGGCGACGGTGATTTTCAAAGAATGCAGCATGTCCTTCCGCATCACCATAGTCTATGGGCCTTCCCAAAGTAGAAACAAGGCGGCCTTCCTCCAAGAAATTGTTTCCTTAAAACCCCCTGTCGGCACCAACTGGCTGGTTTTAGGCGATTTCAACCTCATCTATCGGGCTCAAGACAAAAACAACTCCAACCTTAACCCCCGCCACATGGCACATTTCCGCAACACTCTCAATGATTGCGAGCTCAAAGAAATGCACCTCCAAAACAGAAAGTTCACTTGGAGCAATGAACGCCGACGACCCACCCTGGTGAGGCTGGACAGAGTCTTCTCCAATGCAGGCTGGGACACCCTCTTCGATAACCACTTCCTCCAGGCGTTGTCCTCATCGACCTCCGACCATTGCCCCCTTCTCCTCTCCAACTTCTCCGGTCCCGCTCGCCCCAAAACTTTTAGTTTCGAAAACTTTTGGATCAAGATGCCAGGATTTTCCGAGACGGTTCAACATGCCTGGTCGGCACCCTGCAGGCACACTGAACCAATGCACAGGCTACACCACAAGCTTACGTCCACGGCTGCCACCCTCAAATCGTGGAGCTTCTCCCTCTTCCCTCGCCCCAAGCTCCTCCTTCACATGGCTTTTGAGCTTATTCTCCGGCTCGACAGGGCCCAAGAGTGCAGGCTCCTGTCAACTTCTGAGTCGTCCCTGAGGGCCAAACTCAAGAACAGAGTCTTGGGGCTTGCGGTGATCGAACGCACCAGAAAACGCCAGTGCTCTAGGATCACCAACCTCAGAGAGAGCGACGCTAACACTAAATACTTCCACATCAAAGCTAATGGCCGTAAAAGGAAAAACTTCATTTCTTCACTCCAGAACGGCCTGGGATGGGCGATCTCGCACTCCGAGAAAGAAGACCTCATACAAGAACACTTCCAGGAAAAGCTGGCCAGACCGGCTCTGCGCGAACTGGACCACAATTGGGAGACCTTACTTCCCCAGCCGCAAGCTTTGCTCTCCCTGCAGGATGCCTTCACGGAATCTGAAGTGCGCCAAGCCCTTGACCATCTTCCGGGAGACAAAGCCCCGGGGCCAGAAGGCTTCTCCTTTTCCTTCTACAAATCTTGCTGGCCTACTATCAAAGCAGATATCATGTCTGTCTTCCACAGCTTCCACTCCCTGCGCACGTCGCATCTCCACCTCCTTAACACAGACTCATATTATACCGATCCCAAAAAGGAGGTCTTAGAAAAAGTACAAGACTTTAGACCTATTAGCCTTATTCATGGGATCGGCAAGTGGATTGCTAAAAGCAATTGGCCTGGCGATCGCCCCGCGCCTCAGCAGCTTGGTCTCGGGTGCTCAGGCGCCTTCATCAAAACTAGAAGCATCCACGACAACTTCCTCTCGTCCAAGAACTTTGATTTCAAGACTTCACCGCTCCAAAACCCCTTCGCTCTTCTTCAAGCTAGACATCGCCAAGGCCTTTGACTCGGTTCATTGGGATTACCTTCAGAGTGCTCAACAAAAGAGGGTTTCCCCTCAAATGGACCAATTGGGTAGCTGCCCTCTTAAGGTCCGCCTCCTCGAAAGTCCTCCTCAACGGCATCCCTGGCACAGCGATCTCTCATGGGCGGGGACTTCGGCAAGGAGACCCTCTTTCTCCTTTCCTCTTCATCCTAGCCATTGACCCCCATTCAGAACCTCCTAAAGGTGGCTACGGACTTGGGATACCTCGCCCCCACGCGCGATCGTCTAGCCAGACTCAGAACCTCCATTTACACGGACGATGCGGCTATCTTCATTAATCCCAACCCGAGAGAGATCTACATTACCACGCAGATCATCCTCAACTTCGGGCACGCCACAGGTCTTCATACCAATTTCCAGAAAAGTACGGTGCTCCCAATCAGCTGTGACCACCTCGACCTTACCTCGGTCCTTCAGGACTGCCCGGCTATCTGCTCATCCTTCCCGATCAAGTACCTGGGTCTTCCGCTCTCCATCACAAGGCTTCGCCGAGTGGATTTCCAACCTCTTATCGACAAGGTGGCGGGCAGGCTCGCAGGTTGGCAGGGGCGCCTCCTTTCCCCAGCAGGGCGGGCCACTCTCATCAAATCGGTCCTCACCTCGATCCCAATCTACTACCTCACGGTCTTCAAAATACCAAAAGCTATCCTCTCCTCCATCGACAAAATCAGGCGGCGCTTCCTCTGGGCCGGCTTCGATAATCTATCGGGCGCCAAGTGCAAAATCAATTGGGACAGAGTGTGCCGCCCAACCCAGCTCGGCGGGCTAGGCATCATCAGCCTTCCACAATTCTCCTCGGCTATTAGACTGCGTTGGCTCTGGCAGGAATGGAAGCATCCCTCTAAACCCTGGGTCGGCATGGAAATCCCACCAGGCGCGACCAAAATCTGCTTTCTTTGCGAAGAACTAGGATAACCCTCGGGGATGGGAAAACGGCCAAATTCTGGTTTTCGGTGTGGCTTTTTGGAGAGGCCCCCAAAGACTTAGCTCCTTGCGTCTTAACCGTCGGTTAAAATATCGGATTGCTTTTCTCGGCCTTCTGAGCAGGCACTGGTACAGGATATCAATCTCACGGCGGGGTTCTCCGCGCCACTTCGCCCAATTTGTGCGATCAGGACCAAAATCAACCAAATTCAACTAAACCCAGGCACCCCGACGAGATCTTTTGGAAGCTCAGCCAGAACGGATCCTACTCTTCGAGATCTGCCTACGCCTTACATTTCTTGGGTTCCACAGCAACCAACTATAAAGCTTTAATCTGGCGATCCCAGGCCCCTCCAAAAGGGAAACTCTTTGCCTGGTTAGCAATTCAAAACAAGCTTTGGACCTCTGACAGGCTCGCAGTTAGGGGGTGGCCAAATCACCACTTCTGCCCCTTCTGCAGACACACCCCGGAATCTACCCTGCACCTCTTTGCCCTATGCCGGTTCTCTAACCGCATTTGGAAGCTTATGGCAGATTGGACCGAAATCGAAACCTTCCAACCTTCCTTTTGGCCCCGCCACATGAACATCCCGGATTGGTGGGCAAATGTGGCAAAGGGGCCATGCTCCTCTCGTCAGACCAGGACGACGTTAACGATCCTTATCTCTTGGGAGCTTTGGAAGGAACGGAATGCTAGAATCTTCAACAACAGAGCTTCAACGCCTCTAACTCTCCTTGCCAAGATTAAGGAGGAAGGAAGAGCTTGGTTCCTTGCGGGAGCTAAATCCTTGGAGCTTTTCTACTCCTTGTAATTAGTCCTGTTTCTTAAAACTTTGTTTCCTTACGGTTTCGCACCGCCCCTCCTTTTTTTAATATAACGGGCAGTCCTCCTGCCGGTTTCCATTCAAAAAAAAAAACTGTTGCAGCTTGTTCCATGAACACCTTGGCAACCTCTCCATCAACTCTGCTATATCTCCCGTGATGCTGTTCTCTGCAAGTTTCAGTACCTTGAGGTTGCACCACTCGTTCCAAATTGACGTTATCATACCTGCTAATCGATTTCTATCAAGATAAACTTGTTCAAGGGAGGGCATGTTCACAATTTCAGCAGGTACTGGACCATGGAAACCGCACGATGTGAGGTAAAGATACCATTGTAGTCACATCCAGGAACCAGTTGGGAGCGATGGTGGTGTCAAAGAGGTTCCCTGAGATGTCCAACACCTCGACCACCATCAAATTACTGAATTAGAGCTGTGGACATAAGAAACAGTGTTTCTAATGTCACTACCCTGCAGAACAAGCACTCTTAAGGATGGTAGCATGTTCACCCTGTGAATCCCATCCTTCATGCTGCTAAGGTTCACAAAGCTCATGTCTAGGTGTTTCAGTGAGGAGAGAGTGACACCCATGCAAGATCAGGCAAGTACAGGGAGGGTCCCTCACCACCTGCATGGAGATCAAGGTAGTGCAGCTTTGCGAGGTTACCAAGTTGTGGAGGCACTCTTCCACAATAGCCCGCCCAGGAAAATTAAGGTATCTAAGGCCTCTGAAAGCACCAAGAATCTCCGGTATGCGCGCACCACTGAAGTTGTTGCAGCTCAAGTCTAGGTAACACAGTCGCCGCAAAGCAACCAAGGAGGAGCTTATCTCACCTCCTAGTTTGCCCGCGGCGAAGTTGTAGCAGTTGAAGCCAGTGCCACGAAGGTTGAGCCTGACAACTTGGCCGGTTGTGTTGTCTCAATGGACTCCCCTCCACCTGCAAACATCTTCGCCTGATGCCCGCCTTGAAGGAGAGAAGAGCAGCACACTCTGTGGTGCAGTTCGTGCCTGATCTCCATACCTGAGCAGAGGAAGCGGACAATGTCTGTAAGAAGCAAAGGCACAGGATCATCAAAGTTCCTTGGATAAAGAACCTGAGCTGAGCCATTCTTTGACAAGATTTCTTTCTTTTGGGTTATACTTCATGGGGTTTGTCTCTTCCATGTTTCTTTTTGACAATGCAGTGGCAACAGTCAAAGTCTTGGTCATCTCCCTTTGGAAGTTGGTTCAGCCATTCTTTGACAAGATTTCTTTCTTTTGGGTCAAAGTTTTTTTTAGACTTCTTTTGGATCAAAGATTACGCTGCCTCCATCAGCGTGATCTGCAGTTGACTTAGACTTGACTAATGGATAAATTGAGGAAAGAGTCCAAATCCTTTTGATACTTGTCATGCATTAAAACAATTGATTGGATATTTCACCAATAACACAATGTTTCTTAAGTGTCTGCCTTTGCTTCTAGTTGGAATCCACATAGCAGTAATCTACAAGAACATGGCAAAATTTGTGAGATAAATACCAAGAATAACTATGGTGCAAACAGTTGTCTTTTGTTTACTCTCATTAACTGCCAGTTGGCTAGGTTTGAGCCTTGCTCAGCCACCTCAAGTCAGGTTACCTGGACCAGCCCAATCTATTTTATGAAGAAAAACAAAAGTATTAACGGACCTTGCACAGCTACAGCCTACAGAAATTCAGAGTGAATAAAAAGAATAGCGTTTTCACTAAGATGCCTATTTTTTTTAGATTACTAAGATGCCTAATTTGACAGCTAGTTAATGAACAATGACAAACATAGGCAACAGGTAACCCCAAAGTACCCATACATAGCAAGCAACCACTAAAGTCTGCATATTATACTTGTTATTATATTCCCAGAATCATTCTATAAATCAGTAAAGCATTAAACATAATAAATGTAATTATATAAAGTGAAATGGAATAGATATAGGTAATTCATCACAGTTTAACCCAATCATGTGCAACGTATGTCAATCAAATGGACACAAAAATGAAGAGAAATTGGCAATTAATCATTGTGAAAGTACACAAGCTTATAACCAAATCTTGGCACCCCCAGAAAAAAAAGATACAGGCAAAATTTGTTCCTTGTAAGTTCCTAAGTACAACCCCGCAAAACTTTGTTACTCTTTTTATGCACTGCAAGTAAATCACAAGGGGGAAATTAGTCCACCCAGCACCACATAGCATATTGTTTCAAATTAGTCCACTCCATTGTTTTGCCTTCCTACCTTCCTAGTCATTTCATCGAACAGTTTACAGGCGGTGTACCATGTGCCCGTGGGCAGCATGTCGTTGGAGGTGCCTTCTTCAACACGGCCATGGCATCTGCGCGCCCAAAAACTTGACGCTCAGGAGCTCGCGCTGCGGCCGCCCATCACCAGCCGCAAGGTTCCGCTGCGGCCACACTGGCGTCCGGGAAGCTCGCGCCGCAACCACCCCGGCTCGGTTCATTGCCGCGGCGGGCCGGAGAGTTCTTGACTACAAAGCCCAGCCTGCTGGCCCACTGATGAGCCCAACAGAAAATGCGAGGCGGCCCACAAAAGCTAGCCTGTCAGGGGAGCCACGAAAGATCGAGCTCGAGACCTCGAGTGCTTGGCTGCTTGCTGACGAGGAGAAGCTGAGACTGAACCGCTGAAAAGAGCGGAGAGGAGAGGAACCGCCATGGCGACCACTCTCTCGTTATCTTCTCCGCTCTTCCTGGCTGCTCCGGCCAAAGGTACCTACCAACCTCCAAGAACCCCTGCTATCTCACTATTGTTCTTGTCATCCATGCGTATCCCGTGTAGTAATCGATTTACTGCTATTGCATTCTCAAAGTGGTAGCTTGGTTAGGGCAAATTGGGTAGGCCCTGTCAGTCTGGGCACAAGGAATCCAGGTGAAATCACACTGGATCCATCATCCATGAGGAGCACAAGTAGGCTTAAGTTTCTAAGTCACATCTGGTGTAGTAGTATCCTAGAAAATATATAGTAGGGGTTGGTTGATTACTTGCCTGCTCCATAAATTGAAAACTAGTACAAAGAGTGGTTAGTTTTTGTTGCAGCAAGGAGAATCCTGCATGTATTGCATATATGCTGTGTTCATTGTTTCTGAAGATTGGTCCTGAATGAAGGCGTACGTAATTTGTTTTGTTTTTTACTTCTGTAGCTAGAGATGTGATTTCACGTGGACGTGCTTCAGCTAGTCCATCATGGAACACTGGAAATCTACTGTGCGAGGGGTATACTGGTAGTGTACATGGACGGAAGCAACCGCGGAGCACAACAATAGTATATGTGGTTGGTCAACAAACTTCTTAGTGTAGTTTATGTTTCTCAGTAGTACCTCCTAATATGGTTTACTTTAAATTCTCTTTTGTATGATATAGGAACTAGGAAGGTTCAAATTTATACACGAAATTAATGGCACTGATGCGTGTTTTGTCTGATCATAAGTAGTCATCCAGCACCAATCAAGCCATCCTCAAAAAGAGCTAGTGAATAATCCATTTATTTATCTTATGATGGCACGACAAAACCAACAAAGATCCTCTAGAATTTTTTTAAAAAAAATAAATCAAGTGCAAGTTTTCGATCTATTTTCTTTTGCAGCAAACTATAGCTTTGGTACCTCAAGTTTGGACCTAGACATGTATTTGTGGACCACTGTACAATTCATGGTTGATTCAATGTGTATGGTCAAAATTGCAGAAAATTTAGTTGTATAGCACTGCACAAGTGCACATAAAAAATGCAAGCTTGACAATCTACTGTCCCAAAGTCACTTTGTACTTTTTATACAAAATGTGAATAGTGAAAAAGAAAATTTTGAGTTTGTTTACTTTCTACCAATTTTATAAATTGTTCTCTATGGTCGCCACTGTATTGTAATGTGTTTAACATGATAATGTTGTCATCTCCTTTTCAAACATCATACCTATATAACTCTAGAGTGTGGCCCAGCTGAGCATACAGAGAATATAATGATTTTTGTTTGTTTGTATTATTCACACCATGGAACTGTGCCTTTTAGTTAATACAAACATTTTTATATTTATACCTTCCAAATTGTTATGCACTCATGTGAGATCTCACACTTCACATGCGATGTTACCTTGCGTTTTCTTTAATCTAGTAACATGTATCCTTCTTCCCAGCTCGGAAGAAAGTCAAAGACCACCAAAGAAACAGTCGTCCCAGACCCAGACTATCGATTACCGATTGCTATACTTGGTGAGCTCTGGAGGTAGTAAGTAGAACATCTCTGGACATTTACTTTTACATCAACTAAAGAAGGTATAGTTACTGTTAGCATGGTAATGTCTCCATTCAATAACTAGGATTGTCCAAATACAGGGATAGCTGGTGCATTTGCATATGCAGACAATCTTCTGGCTGCTGCACCTGTAGGTCTACTGGGGCTTCTTCTGTTGTTCCAGGTCAGCGTACCTTGACTATGCTCTGCTTTCAGACCATCTGTTTGAGTTATTGCTGAACATATATTATTGGGAAAATTGGTCTCATGCCATGGAAAGATCTCCATTTTAGTTATATACTACTGAAATAGACGGGTACACTTTAATACCATCCAAAGTGTTAAGAGTCTTGTACATATTAGTAGTTTTTCTCTCTCTCTTGGCCCATGTAACCTATAAGGCTGAACTAATCATGTCTATATGTAGCTTCTAAATAATGAAGAAGTTGCACAGTTGTGAATAGCAAAATCCTTCTATTTAAATCTAACATGGTATCGGAGCAAGTCCAACCAATCCCTAACCCTAATTCCCATCGCCGCCGCCGTCGTCGCTGATCTCCTCTTCTCTCTGCCGCGAGCCGGCGGGTCCTGAGCCGCTGTTGCGCCTTGCGGTTTCCGACGATGCTCCTCCCTCTTCATCTCCTTGTTCTGCGCCGACGCCACCAGATCCAACAGCAATCCCTGTCGTTGCCGGCCTCCCTAGGCCTCTGCACGTGCCTTTACTTTGTCGCCGGTGTCGAATCAAGCTCGATCCTCGCCGGATCGGGCCATCCCCATCACCCCCGATGACGAAGATCGAGCCCGCGCCGCTGGATCCAGCGCCGCCTCTGCTCTGTCGCCTCGCCGGGTCCTCTACTCCGGCACCACGTGGGTCCTTTGCTCCGGCCCTTACCCAGGCCACCTTGGCTGCTGCTCCGCCCCTACCTCGGGCCACCGTTGCTGGCTCGGGCTGCTGCTCCTCCCCTGCCTCAGGCTGTTGCACGCCTCTGCTCTGCTCCGCCCCTGCCTCGGTGTCGCTCTCGCCTCGGGTTGTTGCTCCTTCCCTGTGTCGGGCTGCTACCGTCGTGCCTCCTTTGCTCCGCGCCTGCCTCGGACCGATGCCGCCGCTGCCTGCCTCAGGCTGCCGCTAGCAGTGCTTCTTCTGCTGCTACACCGTCACCGGTGGTCTCCTCTGCTTCTACTACGCTATCGCCAGATCATGGCGTTCGAAGGTGATGCTTCTATTGCTACCTCTGTCATTGACAATGCTTTGGAGTCTTGTGCAACTCAGTTTGATCAGATATCAGATACAGACTCAGATGAGCAACCTTCAGGCCCAGTTGTGTTCAGCTATAACATCTTCCGATGGATCCACCGGTTTTACTACACCATCATGCCCTGTGTTGGGTGCTTCACTCACATGGCTGTTAGATTCAGGGGCTTCTTTTCATATGACATCTGATGCATCTCAGCTCACATCATGTCGTGCTACTGCAAAAGATATCAAGATTCAGATAGCTGATAGAACACCATGCACGGTCACTCATCAGGGGACTCTTTCCACCTCGCACTTCGCAGTTTCAGATGTCTCACTTGTACCTACGCTCTCCATGAATCTCATCTTTGTCGGGCAGCTCGCAGATATGAACTGTTTTGTTAGGTTTGATGATAGCTCCTGCTTGGTGCAAGATCGTCGAACAAAAGTTGTCATTGGTATAGGCCATCGTATGGGGGGTTATGCAGGGCTCTATGTTCTTGATCATTTGAGTCCCTTTATCCTCCATTTCTGGTACTGCTCCTGCTCCGATTCCTTTATCCTCTATTGTTGGTCCATCTGCTCTTTGCCCTTCTGCGTCTAATTCTAGTTGCAAGCCTTTTTTATTAATGGCATCAGTCTGCATCTACTTCTATTTGCAAATCTTTTTTCTTAATGGCATCATCGCTTGGCGCATTTGTGTGGCTCACGACTCTCTATCTTGATTCATCAAGGTGTTTTTGGTCCTGTTTCTGTTGACATCAATTTTCAGTGTAAGGGTTGTAGCCTTGGCAAGCAAGTACAACTTTCATATCATTTCAGCTTTTCTAGATCTTACTGTCACTTTGATTTGGTCCATTTGGATGTTTGGATCCTCCATTTGCTTCGAAGGGTGGTCACAGTTACTATGTCATCTTCATTGATGACCACACTCGATACACTTGGATCTACTTCATGAAACATCGTTCGCAGTTGATTTCAATATATCAGTCTTTTGCTCAAATGGTTCATACTCAGTTCTCTTTGGTCATTCGTGTTTTTCGTTCCAACTCTGGTGGAGAGTATCTTTCGTCAGCTTTTCGTCAGTTCCTTTCTTCTAAGGGTACTTTTCCTCAGCTCTCATGTCCTGATGCTTATGTTCAGAATGGTGTTGCTGAGCATAAGCACCATTGTATCATTGAGACTGCTCGTACTCTTCTTATTTCTTCCTTTGTTCCCTCTCACTTCTGGGGGGAAGCAGTCTTTACAACAATCTATCTCATCAACCGTCAGCCCTCTTCTAAGCTTCAGGGCAAGTGTCCTGGTGAGGTCCTGTACAAAGCACCAGCTCGCTATGCTCATCGTCATGTCTTTGGTTGTGTCTGCTATGTCCTAGCACCTCGTGAGCGCACAAAGTTGAGCGCTCAGTCGGTTGAGTATGTCTTCCTGAGTTATAGTCATGAGCATAAGGGCTATCGTTACTATGATCTTTCAACACGTCACATTCGCATCTCTCGTGATGTGACCTTTGATAAGGGTCGACCCTTCTTTTATCATCATTCTACACATCTCATTCCTTCTACAGATTCTACCTCCTTTTTGTGTCTGCCTCCTATTCCTTGACCAGACTTACCTTCTCCAGATACACTTTCTCCACCAGTTTCACCTTCTAGTGTGTCTCCTCCACCAACTCCACCAGTTTCTGACACTTTCACTTTTCTCTTTCATTATAGTCACCGATAGAGAGCTCCTTCTGATCCTCAGTCATCCTCTTCTCCACTTGACCCTTTAGCTAGTATCATGAATTTTGACGATCGTTCTACTACATCACGGTATGCCCTACGTGATCGTTCCTCTATTCAGACACCAGAGAGATGGGGTTTTTTTTTCATACATGTGTATCTGAGTTGAGCACCTATCAGGAGGCAACCAGTATACCTGAGTGGCAGTTGGCTATGATTGAGAAACTTACAATATTAGAGTGTACAGGCACTTGGGATCTTATTCTACTACCATCTAGAGTTGTTCCGATAACTTGCAAGTGGGTGTACCCGTGTACAAAGTAAAGAACAAGTCAGATGGTTGAGTGGAGCGATACAAGACTCATCTTGTTGCAAGAGGTTTTCAGCAGACTTATGATCGAGATTATGATAAGACTTTTTGCTCCAGGTGCTCGTATGATAATAGTTCGTACTCTCATTGCCGTTGCAGCGGTACTCTCATACACTATATCTCAACTGGATGTCAAGAATGTTTCTCTTCATGGTGATCTATATGAGGAGGTTTATATGCAGCCACCCTCAGGTAGGTGTTGAGGCTCCTACAGGCTATGTTTGTCATATTAGATGTGCTCTATGTGGTCTCAAGCAAGGATCACAGAACCCAGATCGACCGAATCCCAAGGGGGCGAACCAGAACCCGATTACCGATCAAACTAGAAAAATTTCTGATGAATTTCGCATGAATTTGCTTAAAAACCAGCCGAATTTCAAAAATTGAAATTTGAATTTGACAAACAGGAAAGAAATCGTCCTGGATTTTGGATCCCGGACCCCGGCTGGTAACTGGTAACCACCGTTACCGGTCAGGAATTTTTTCCCTGGTCTCAAGCAAGCTTCTCATGCTTGGTTCGAGTGTTTCTGTTCTGTAATTCAAGCTGTTAGTTTCATTTCAAGTGAGCATGATCATGCCTTGTTTATTCACACTACTCAGCGGGGTCATACTTTGCTTCTGCTATTTGTAGATGATATGCTGATCACAAGAGATGACATGAACTATGTGGCTTTTGTTAAGAACAAATTAAGTGAACAGTTTATGATGTCAGATTTAGAACCATTGAGCACTTTTATAGGGATTGGGGTTCATTCTGATGGCGATGGCTACCTTTCTTAGCATTGCTACGTTCAGGATCTACTTGCTCGCTCTGGTATGACTGATACTCGCAATACTGTCACACCCATAGAGCTACCTGTAGTTTTGTCCTACAGATGGTGTACCACTGACAGATCCCTCCTGCTATCGTTAGCATGTTGGGAGCCTTATTTATCTCACTGTCACCAGGTCAAACATTGCCCATGTTGTTCGTGTGCTCAGCTGGTTTGTCAGTGCTTCCACCTCGGTTCACTAAGGTCATATTCTTCGTGTGCCGAGATACTTGAGGGAGATTGTGTCCAGACGTATATTCTATGCCAGTTCGAGTTAGCTCCAGCTCTACACCTACTCTAACTCCACTTAGGCGAGATCCTGTTGATCGCCGATCTATCACTAGCTACTGCATCTCTTTTGGTACTTCGCTCGTTGCCTGGAAGTCTAAAAAGCAGACTGTGGTGTCACGCTCTAGTGCAGAGGCTGAGCTTCGAGCCCTTGCCGTCTCCACCTTAGAGATTGTTTGGCATCGATGGCTTTTGGCTGATCTTGGTGTTTTTTGTGATAATGCTATACCTTTGTTTTGTGACAATACAAGTATCATTCAGATTGCTAGTACTCCAGTCAAGCATGAGTTGACAAAGCACATTAGTGTTGATGCATCATTAGTATTGATGTATCATTCACACGGTCTCATTGTCAGTAGTCGACCATCGACCTCCAGTATGTACCCTCAGAGCTTCAATTTATAGATTTTTTCATTAAGGTTCAGACTCGAAAACAACATCGGTTTCACCTACTCAAACTCAGTGTATCAGATCCTCTTGATCCACCTTGAGTTTGAAGGGGGTGTTAAGAGTCTTGTACATATTAGTAGTTTCTCTCTCTCTCGACCCATGTAGCCCATGAGACCCAATTAATTATGTCTATATATCTTCTCAATAATTAATAAGCTGCACAATCGTGAATAGCAAAATCCTTCTTTCCTAAATCTAACACAAAGATCCGTCCTTTTGTTTTTTTACCACTTTGTCCACTTCTGTTACCCTTTTCCCCATTTTTCTTTTTTTTTTGGCGGATAACAGACTTGTGAAATTCCAACTCTACCCCCTTCTCCTCCAATAGACGGCAAGCAGCAGGGGTGTACGCGTGGTTGGCGGCAGCGCCGGCAATACTTGCGGAGCTCGAGGAGTGATTGCAGCACGTGCTCCTGCTCCTGCACGCTAGCACAATGAGCGAGCTGGTATTGCTACATGAGTTGAAGAAGCAGCTTCCGAGCAACAACAACGAGCCAAACAACAGCACATTGACTCGTTCCTCTTTCTTTCCTTGTTCCAACCCAAATTCTTCCAATTCCTCCTCTCGTTCATTCCATCCACAAGAACAAGGCCATTGTTGTTCAAGTCTGCACGTGCTTCTTGGATGGGGCGCTCTCATCGTCTACGGTAGACTCACACGGGAAGAATTGGATGTAGAAGAAATTGGGGTTTTGGGAAGAATTGGAGAGGAATTAGAAGGATTTGAAGTAGAGACGAGGAAGAAGAGACAAGAGCCAGCAAGGAGAAGAAGACAATGGCTATTGGTTGGCTCAGATCCAAGATGCCTCCGCCCCCGCGATTTCTCAGCCGCCTCCGTCCCCACGATTTCATGGCCTTCTCCACGATTTCCTGGCTACTTCAATTTGCAATACCTTCTCTCTTTTCTTAGATATAGGACATCGTCTCTGCAATTTCGTGGCTGCCATTGGTGCTCAGAAGCAGAGGTTATTGGGAGGGAGAATGAAGACGAAGGGAGTTGAGCGAAAATGGCAAAGCACATCAAGTGGACGGAAGTGGTAAAAACATTAATGGAGGGAACTTTGGGTGGTATTAACGTATACCAAGAAAGTTCAATGGTATTTTGCTGAAGTGGGTGCCTTTCAGTGCTACAGAACCAATTTTTCCTATATTATTAGAGAATTCTACTTTTTTACAAGAGAAATCTGTAACTAAATAGTCTAAATTCATGGAACATACTATCACACTGTTGCGAGAGCATATGTTACTAACTTCATTTCAAATCAAACCAGTTTGTTCATTGAAGTCATTTAGCTCTGCCATCATCAGGTTTCCCATGGTTTTTCCGTCCCTGCACTTAACAACAGTGTCAACATATAACTTTCACTTGTATCATTTTGCTCTTAAAGCGACAAATAATGATATTGATATATACTAAATTATCCTGATCATTTTTAGCTATGATTTGTTTCTTGTTCACGCTGACAGATGTATTCTCTCAATGTTTTGCAGACTACTAGAGTGAGATTCGTCTTTGATGATGAGGGCCTGGTTTGTGCACTCAACTTCTTTGGAGTAAAATAAATATTTAGGAATATGCTAAACAACATATGTAAATGTCTTTTAAAACTGATTGCTTGATTGTATGTAAACATTTCGTCTGTAGCACAGGAATGTGCATACAACATGTATAAAATTATTATTGGTAAGTTAGCAAAGGAACGCTTACAACAAAGCTCGGTAGATTTGTTATGTATTAGCTGGCATTCTATTAGTCACTTGTTTGGCTATCTTGTTGAGTATTACTTGCTGAAGTATTAATAAATTTCTTGAATAATGCTTCTTCTTTCCACATCATGAGGATTTCATTATTTCAATGCTCTCTTTCTGCAGATGAGTGTATGTTTTTTCATATCTCTAACTTCATAAGCTTGTGTCATTATAGGAAGTGAAAGTGGGCAATCAACTACAGGAGACAGGTGAAAACGTATTTGTTGGTGGCAAGAACCGTTGGAAGTAAGCAGACCTTTTAATCTTTTGTAGTACCTCCGGTCCAAAATAGATGTCGTTTTAGCAAGTTGATTTTGGTTTGCAAATATATATCGTTTTGTTTCTCTAGGCAATATTTTCTGTCAAATTCCCCTATTAAATGTTTATCGGTAGTAGTAGTACTTAAAAATATGTGTGTACGATTAATAAGGACAACTGTGTGACAAAATGAGGCATTAACTCCTTGTTCTGTGTGCTTAGAGCTAAAACAACACCTATTCTGGACCGGAAATTGTGCTATCTTGTCCAGTTAATCTCTTTGATCATGTCTAACAATTGAACACATACATAGGTACTCAACATTCGTGAATTGGGAATTGTGGTGGCCACAATTTCCTGTCTTGGTTTACTTCAAAGAGACCCAAACAAAACCTGAAGGGCAAATTCATTTCTTCCCTGTGATTTTCGTAAGCCCACTGATTTACCATAATTTCAACAGCTTCATTATTCCATCTTATGGTATTCAATTCAATTCAATGTTGCTGACGCAGAATGGCCAACAACTGTACGATGTTATGGTGGAGCGTGCTGGACCTTCGAAAACCAGCGGTCCTAAATAGTAAGAACTTCCCTCAAAACAGGCAATGAGCTGACCTCCATGGCCTCTGTAGCTTTAGTTGACGCTGCGCAAAAGCTCCATGGTTTGAACAGTCTACTTAATGTATAGTGTGAATTTACCTTAAAGAAGAATGATTGCATAGTATGCATCATCAGAAGATATATGACCGACTGATGTGATGAAACATTAACATGGTATGTTTCCATCTTTGTCAATACATGGGTGATAGAACATCAATTGTATTGGTGGGATTATATTCAGCAATAAGCTATTTGTGCTGGTTTCTGCCTACCGCAGCAATGCGTAGGCATTCTGGACTCGAATATAATCTGACATGTCGCAGAGGTGATTCTACCATTTTTTTTGTGACCTAGATTGAAGGTGCAATGGGCAACACTATTACAAAAGATGAGCACTGATATCTTGCAACCTTGTAGAGCAACAAGGTGACAAGTAAATTTCACACGCTAGTTCTTCACTCAATTTTTATTAGGCTATCTGAAAATTCTATTTTAGCACCAAATTGAAACCGTGGAAATTCTGTTTTAGCACCGAATTGAAACCGCCTTGTTAAGTCGTATAACAGAATTAGGCCCGTTTTGAAACACGGGATTTTCCCCTGATTCTTGCGTGGCTTGAACTATTTCCTGTGATATTCATGCATCTCACATGCATTACAAACAGGCCCTCGCTAATGACGATTTTTTTTAAATAATCTATTTTGTATTCGAAAATACAGAAATAATACCGTTTAATTTTTATTTACAGAAATAATCTCGTGTCGCCGTACGGTTGGGCGAGTCCGGAAAGTCGCCTAACCGCAGTGCGACATATATTGAAATCGCCAATGGAACGGCTATTTAAACGTTCGAGGCGTCATCGCTTCATGGTATGGCGACTTGGATAAAGTCGTCATACGGACGAGCGAATTGCTAGGGCCTCAATCAAAGTCGTCCAACCGTATGGCGACTTGGGCACGTGTCACTAAACCCTTGGTCCAGCACTTCCTGCCAAGTCGTCCTACGGTTGAGCGACTACAGGGTCATATAGAAGGCAGTCCAGATCCTGTTATGGTTTTTTTCACCATTTGTCTCGGCAAAGGAGAAAAAGGGGAGAAGGTAGGGAAAGGGAGAAGCAGAGGAGCTCGAGAGAGGGAGACAATAGGAGGAGAGGAGCTTGGGAGAGGTACACAAGGAGGAGCAGAGCTCGGGAGAGGGCGGTTCGGGAGGAGAGGAGCTTGGGAGAGAGGTACACAGGGAGGAGCAGAGCTCGGGAGAGGGCGGTTCGGGAGGAGAGGAGCTATAGACGTGAAAGAGAAAGACGAACGAAGGTAATACTCTTGTTTGTTCTTGTTCTCGGCCGAATGTAGGCGACGTGTAGCTACTTGTTTGTTTACGACGTATATGGAGAATGTATATCGAGAAATCACTGGTTGCAACGTTTGTAATATTTGTAGTCATGTCGGAGCTCACAAGATTAAAAGTGCATTACGGTGTTGGTACGATTCGTGAAGGTCCGCAAGGTGTTGACCTAAGTGATTTCCAGCAAGTCAATTTGGTACACCCGAACCTGGAGAATGCCCGAATCGGAGATGTTCTACACTGGCTCACCAAAAGCTTCTCCTTGGACCCCCAAGGTGTGGAGTGTAGTCATACAAGGGGTTTGGAGTAGGTCTCCCACGCACATTCGGTGGGAGTTGAGCAGAGTGATGCGCACGGTTGCATAGAAGGGATATCTGGAAGGTTGTAGGCGCTGTGGCTACGAGTGCGTGCTACTCGTGCGTACCATGTCGAAGGTACTCCTGCGACCCTTCCGACGCCTCTGTCGGGTTGGTGGGAGCAAATCGGTTGGGTTCATGAAAAAGACGTAGTGGCCGATGTTGTGGACGCACAAGAGGACGAGGTGATCGACGTTCAGAAGGCAGAAGAGGACGAGGTGGCCAATGTTGCGGAGGCAGAAGAGGAGGTTGAGGCAGAAGAGGAGGCTGAGGCAGAAGAGGAGACGGAGGCGAATATTGTCAGACGCCAAAGGCCCCGAGCAGCGGTCAGGGAGCATGTCCACAAAGATAGTACGCCGATGGAGATTGATGACTTGACAAATGAGCGAAAGAGAAAGCTTTAGAAGAGAATGGTGATAACTCTTCCGAGGAGGATTTAAGGTCCCATCCCGCAGGATGGAATAGGTGGACGTTGAGGGTCTTCTTGCACGACGAGCACGAATCACCGTGGGAGTACAATGGGACGGAGGTTCGGCTTTGTGCAATGTTTGTCGACAAGGGATCACCGCAGATGCCATTAAGTCGTGGGCCTTATCCATGCAACATCCGCTTAGTACTCAAATCCAAATAGGAACAAGACACCGTGGTATGCGAAAGCAGTCGGTGTCCTTGGCGTGTGCACGCAAGGAGACCTAAGCACGAGACTCACCGGATTGTCTCGGCAGGTGGAACCGCACTCGCTTGCTCAGTAGTGTTTTGCCGAGGCATCGCAACCTGATGTCCACCTTCATAGCCAATGTCATGTATGGAGAGATAGTGAAGAAGACGGACCTAGAGGCCAAGCACATCATGGTGGCTATCGAGCAGAAATTCAAGTACAAGATTAGCTACGCGAAGGCATGGCGTGCTAAGCAGAAGGCTTTGGAAAGGAGGTTCGGTTCTTCGAGGCATCTTCGACAACCTTCCTCAGATGCTCCAGTGCCGCAGACAGAACCCGCACATACATTGCTGTGAAGGACCAGCCACCCAAAAGACCGCCGCTAGGTTTTATGGTATTGTAGAGGACCTTTTTAGCATTCGGTTCTTGCATCAATGCATTCAGACACATGTTGCCCGTGATATCAGTGGATGGGACATTTCTAATTGGGAAATACAAGGGCATGATCCTAACAGCAATTGACGTTAATGGCAACAATCAGATTCTGCGCTTAGCCATTGCTTTCGTGGAAAGTGAGAATTACGACAGCTGGTTGTGGTTCCTTCAACATCCGGCGCGGGAGTAGTTAGGCGGCGTCGATGTCCGCATAATCCATGATCGCCGCTCCGGATGATGAAGGCCATTCGACAACTTCAAGAAGACCCGATGAGCCGCTCCCTAGCTGCACTGAGGAATGATGGTGCATTCGCCATCCGGGGCCAACTTCTTCAAGCGATTCAGTAAATATGATGAAGTCGTTCAAGAGGCTTGCTATGCGAACCAACAACAGAATTTGATGCGTTATGGCGGATGTTGGACGAGCACACCAGAAGCATGTCGTCGAGAGGAACAAGCGCCCCTCATTCTGGGCGGCACGGCCGAGCGCCACACCATCAAGAGAGCTCGACCTCCCCATTTGACGCGGAGGACCTCGAGGGACATCGGTGTTTCTCTCATTGGATTGAAGCCGAGCCATTGGAGAAGTGGTCCTTCATCAAGACGACACGGATGGTGCAAGGTATGGCATAATGACCACTAACCTTGCAGAGGTGTACAACCGGGTTATTAGGGCCTCGTTCTCACCTCTTGTTGCCATCGTCGGCGCTACGCATAGTACAATCGGATATTTCAGGAAAGACATGCAAATGCGGCACTTCATGCGGCCAACCCACGACACCCTATCGTCAAGATTACAAAGATACATGCGAGCCAAGACCGAGAAGGCTCAGTCGCACACGGTCTTCGTAATGGGCAATACAGAGCATCGATTCGACGTGATCTTCCGAGACAGAGCCGGATTCGGGACGGCTCGGTCTCTTGTTACCCATGAGGTATGCCTTGGAGACCATGTGAATGAACCTAGTCAGACATGCAATAAGCTAAAGCTTCTTCACAAGCCATGCTCTCATGTCCTCGCCGCGTGTGGGACCATCCGCATGGACCCATCGAACTTCGTATCAGAGTACTTCATGAAGAAAAGGGTGCAGCAGGTGTGGTGCGGCGAGCTAAGAGGCTTCAGGGTTATGGGTAACTTCGCCACGTTGAATACTACAAATAGGACTTGGATTCCGGATCTAGACCTGTTGAAAGGGAAGGGTCACGCCAGAGTCATCGATTCAGAATAATATGGACGAAGGGGAAGTCGCAGTAATGGTAGACGCAGACATGCCGCCGCCAGAAGGGCACACCGTCGTAACTTGCAAGGCGCATGTCGACATCGTAGGAACTTGTATTACAACTGCTAGTATGTTGTAACATGTACTTCAGTCAGTACTTTGGTTCTTGTAAGCAATTGTGAAACTAGTATGTTGTGGAACTAATTGTAATGTGTAATGTGCTTCTGTCCGCGGACTTTAATGTACTTCTCGTTCCATGTCTCCGCTAAGCCATCAAAGCAAGGCTATATTGCAAGTATGCCTCTTCTAGTGGAATCCCAGAAAGAACCATTCGCACCGCCATCGAATCATCCATGTTTTATGGCATCTTCATAACCACAACGAGCGTTCTCAGCATCTTCATAACTTCATCGAGGAGAGACTCCCTCACGTATCGTAATATCACTTACCTTTCTACTTACCACGCATTAATATCTCAATCGTCCTCACAAAATTCTACAGATATTTAGCGCACTACAACAATATACGACGATCAAAAAATGTTATTGCGAGTCTGACAAATTTCGTACCCTTCATATTCTACGAAAATAACAAACAGACCAACCAACGTTGTCACCACACTTTTATCTTTTTGAAAAATAACGTTATATAATACGATTTGCTAAATACAATACCTAAAAATTGTAATATATATTTTAACACAATTGTTCCAATTAGATTGGCATAATTCCAGGTGTAGCAGCTAAAATCGCCCACTGGTTGGGCGACTTGAACTAAGTCGCCCAACCAATGCACGGCGTCCTAAACTCGCATATCCGTTTGGCGACTAACGCTATAGTCGTTGTTCCATTGGGCGACTTCAATATGTGTCGCACTGCGGTTGGGCGACTTTCCGTACTCGTCCAACCGTACGGCGACACGAGATTATTTCTGTAAATAAAAATTAAGCGGTATTATTTCTGTATTTTCAAATAAAAAATAGATTATTTAAAAAAAATTCCGCTAATGACTATACTTGTACCTTCTCTAGTCTCTACGCCTTTTAATAAAGAAAAATCTCGCGGTTTGACGCACCGTAGACTCGGTTGATCAAGTCGTCACCAGCACCCAAACATAGCAATGCGGCCGCGCGGCAGAGACGAGGACGAGGACTCAGGTTCGTGTCCAGTGGTCAGGACAGGAGCACCAGAATCAGCTGCTACCTGGGAGAACCTCAACGAGCTGCGCGCCCGTTTTCCTTGTGTCATCTTGTTGCTCTACCTCAACGAGCGACGCCGAACGCCACCGCCTTCGGCGCCAGGGCGCCGCAGCAGTGCGTCCCCTCCTCCCCGCCGCCGCGGGAGCCCCCTGGGCTTTCGGCCTAGGTATCCCCACTGCAAGGTATGAAAAAACACCATGTTCTTGCCTATTCTTGTGCCATTCTTATGGGTAGTTTGGAGGCAATGTTTTCCTCGTTGTTGTGCTGCTAGATTCACACACGATGCTAATTTTGTCATGATAAATTATGGTTGTAATTCTTGATTAGCTAATACTCCCTCCGTTCGATTATAAATGACGTTCAACAGCGCAAAAACTAACTAGCCGGCGTCAAATAAACGTGATCGGAGGGAGTAGCTAGTTAGATATCAAAGCATTGACTTGCTATTGTGTCGTACCAGCCTGTCTTTGAATAAGCAATCTTCTCATATTTAGCATGCAAGGTTCTCGATCTCATGTGGGACTTTGTTTATTAAATCAATTTTGGCAAACGGAAAAAGAGCATATTGCGTGCTGCTGCCTGCTGGTATGTCGGGCATTATGCGTGGAATCCTCACAGAAGTTTCTGAACATAAAACGGTATCTTGACTGGTGCAAATATTTTTGTAACAACGATAGAGACTTAGTTTTTTGTCCTGTCATTGTCATTTGCATGCAGTAATTATCTCACCGTATCAATTATCAAATTGCACTGATTGTATACTGATAGACTGATTAGTCTCAATGAAACTTATAAAATTAAAATACAGTATTCAATTTAGTGTCTCCAAAGTTTTAGTGTCTCCGAAGGAGGCTTGCGGCCCCCAAAAAAACGAGTAGAAGATGGGGGACAGGATGAAAATCACTCTTATATAACCGGCGTGGGGATAAAGAAGACTTCCATTTATTGTCCAGTTGTTTTTTTCTATTTATGCAGAGGAAAACTATTCCTCGCTTGGGGGGATTGAGGGAGCTAGGAGGAAAGAAATGAAAGAGGGAATAGAATAAAGCTAATGTAGGGCCGGCGTGTCTGATATGTGGGATTTTTTTTAATTAACCATTCTATAAAATTTATTCTAAATTAACTCTCGGCGAACTTTATTTTCAATTCTAACCCTTTTGGTCACGCCGTTATGAGTGGCGTGACAAAACAACACTGTCACGTCAACCCGTATCTGAGTAAACTTAGTATTGTTTGGTCACGCCACGATCAGTAACATAACAAAAAGTGCTATTTAGCGGATTTATTCTACGACGTGACAATATTATTTTGTCACGCCATGGGTGATGGCGTGACCAAAGGAGTCAGAATTGGAAATAAAATTCACCGGGGTTAACTTTAAAATAAAATTTAAAAAGGGTTCATTAATTAAAAAAAAGTTCGATATGTGGCCACGTGGGGCATTACATCTTCATGCAAGCAGTTTTGGCAAAAGATAAATTTAAAAAAAAACAGAGGAAAAGAAAAGCTAATGCCCAATGCCAGGCCATAGGGCTACAACAAAGCTAATATAATGGGAACTGCTAGGACTCTTACGTACGATTTAGAGAATAAGATCGGACGCCCAGATCATACGTGCCAGATTGCCATGGGCACCACAGTGTTCCATTTAATCGTATCTTTCATTGTGCACTGCAGTGCTGTACTACATCTGATCATACGTGTACGTGTATGGTGATCTTATCTGAAAACTCTGCAGGCTCATGGCTCCATGCTTATGTTCGTCGCGGCCTTCCTCACCCTGCTAATGTAACTTTGCTACAGAGCCTTGTCTTCACGTGATGTTGCTACTTGCTAGCACTGCTACGCCCCTAGTACTTTCTCTATTTTTTTCACGTGGTGATCTTTGCTCTCTCTTGACTACTTTGTCTTCTCAAGTAGCAATGCTATGCCCACCACGTAAAAAGGGGGAGAAATACGTCGCTGCATGCAACATTCTCTGGACACGGTTGCAACATCTCTGGACAACGGTTACAACATCTCCGGACAACGGTTGCAACATCCCCGGACAACGGTTGCAACATTATAAATAAAAAAATATCTAAAAAAACACGTCGGGAAAAATTGCAACATCGCTGTGAACATTATGCAGCATTTTTTCTACAGATGAAACTTTTTTTTCTACGGATGTAACACTTGCAACATCCAGGGAAAACAGTTGCAACATACTAGGACAATGGTTGCAACATTCCCGGACAACGGTTGCAACATTACAAATCAAAAAACAAAGCATTTGGAAAAAAAAAACGCTTTGGAAAAAATTGCAACATTGCCGTGAACACTATGCAACATTTTTTTTCTACAGATGCAACACTTGCAACATCCACGGACAACGGTTGCAACATCCTAGGATAATGGTTGCAACATCCCCGGACAACGGTTGCAACATCACAAAAAAAAAACATTTGGAAAAAAACGCTTTGGAAAAAAATGCAACATCGCCGTGAACACTATGCAATATTTTTTTTCTACAGATGCAACATTTTTTTCTACAGATGCAACACTTGCAACATCCACGGACAACGGTTGCAACATCACAAATCAAAAAACAAAGCATTTGGGAAAAAACGCTTTGGAAAAAATTGCAACATTGCTGTGAACACTATACAACATTTTTTTCCTACAGATGCAACATTTTTTTTCTACAGATGCAACATTCTAAAGAACAGTATGCAACATTGTTTTCAACGGGCCGCAACATTGCTTTCAACGGACCGCAACATCAGCAGAAACAACAAAGGATAACTATTTAGAAACAACATCAGAATTGGCGCCAAGCACTTTGGAGGCGCCAGCGACGTCGAGGTGGCCCTCACGTCGATGTTGATAACCTCCCGCACGCGGCGCGCTCGTCCTCCTCACTCCCGGAGGAGTCGTAGACGGTGGCACCAGTGTCCACAAAGAAAACACGGAAGCGCTTGGGGCGGGGCAAGGGGGCTCCCAAGCGGCGGCTCCGGCCGACAGTGAGGGAGTCGACGGAAGACATCGCGCGGAGGATGAAAATTAAATAAATCCAAAAAATATATTAGAAACAGTAGTAGTAGATGAATAATGTACTTGGATTATTTTTCCCTGATAAATAACTATGCTGTAAACAAACTGCAATGCTCGAATACATCCGTACCTTTCTTTGTCCGTCTTTATTACATTAATAGCATTATCATCACCACAAAAGCTAGTATCTGTAGGATCAAGGATAACCGACTAGAGGGGGGTGAATAGGAGGTTTTTAAACTTTTTAACAATTTAACAATTTTAGCCAATTAATAACTTAATCTAAACAAGTTACACTTCTAGCTAAGCAATTCAATCACAATAAACAAGCTAGAAATATAAATGCGGAAATGTAAAGACTAGAAATAACCACAATGACACAACGATGTTTTTCCCGTGGTATCGAAGAATTGTCGGTCTTCACTAGTCCACGTTGAGGAAGCTTGACATCTCAAGCCGGCTCCACGAATTAAGCCTTCCCTCGATCACTATGGTTGTTCTTCCTCCGCTCCGGAGATGGTGAACACCAAACCACTCACAAGCTTGCACCGGGCCTCTTCACAATCTTCTTGAAGAGATCACCGTGCTCCACCACCAAACCGTCTAGGAGTGCAGCAACACTCCAAGAGTAATAGATCAACAGCCTTCACTTGACGGCACTCAAGTGCAAATGGATCAACTAGGAGTATGAATGCACTTGAATGAATCTCAACAAACTCACAATGAATGCACAAGAGTGTTTTTAAGTGTTGAGTGAATGCACAAAGCTCTCAAGGCTCAATAGATGTTAAATGGGCTCTAGCTCTACAGCCTTAAGCAGTTGGGGGGGGTATTTATAACTCCCACCAACAATTATGACCGTTGGGGACCAAACCCCAACTCTCAGCGAAAATCGGAACAACCGCAGGCCAAGGAACGGTATGACCGCACTTAAGTCAAAGCACAGTTAACGGCTAGAACAGTTAGTAAAAATACTCAATATAGCCGTTGGAACTCCCAGTCGGAACGACCGCCAACTAAAGTGCGGTACATCCGCATGGCCCGGTCGTACCGCACTTACGAGCGGTACAACCGATCATAGGGTTCCAAAAACTTCGCTGAAAATACATGCGTTCTGGAATTTTCAAACCGCCATATAAAAACCGGTACAACCACAGCGTGGTTCGACCGTTTCTAAGATGCGGTACAACCGATTTCCAAAACGAGTTTCTGAGCCGAAGTGCACTGGTTCTGTTTTTCTTGAACCGCCTCATAAATTTTGGTACGACCGCAAATCGGTACAACCGATTCTCACGAGCGATACGACCGATAATCAGGAACGGCTCTGAGGCAAAATGCATCGCTTCTGGTTTTCTTGAACCGCCAACTAAAAAACGGAATGACCGCAATGCGGTAGTACCGCTCAAAGAGCCGGTTGTACCGCATTTGTGCTCAGTTGGCTGTTCCTTTCAAAATCTGGTACTACCGCCAAGTAAAGTCCGGTCATACCGCACCAAGCGGTACAACCGCAATTATAATCAAGCAGACTACCGATTTTAGATGTAAGCACTTAAAGCTTTCAAAATCAATTTTAAGTTCAAATTCAAATGCATGCATGATCCTAAATTGATCCATATGGCACAAGAACATGCTATCAAGCTACTAGCCATGATCCCTCTTAATAGTACGGCATTTATCCTATAATCCGGTCTTCCAATCAAATCTCCTAAGACCGGTAAAATACAAAAGGATCCTAGACTATTGTACCTTGTCTTTAAGCCTTGTAGATCTCCATATTATCCTTTAGCATGCATCTTTGCGTCAATAAGTTCTCCAATGGGACTTAACCTTGTAAATACTCAATAAACACGTTAATCTCATATTCACATATTATCATTAATTACCAAAATAATTTTTAGGGACCTAGATGCTTTCAATCTCCCCCTTTTTGGTAATTGATGACAACACAATTAATATGTGAGAAAGATTGGTTTGAATATACTATGAGTGTATATTCTTTTGATAGCTTAACAATAAAACAATTCTTGCAATAATCACAAATGAATGTATGAGAATTATTTTCTTGTTAAATCTAATTTAAAGAAAGCTCCCCCTAAACATGTGCATATTAAGGATAGAAAATTTTGCAAGCACATGAAGAGATTTTGCAAAATTTTGGCGGAGTTTCTTTAGCATATTTGAACTTGAGAAAATGCAATATGAAGATAAGACAATAATTGAGATTGCATTTTAAGATAATAGCATATGCATAAACAACATCCAACAAGTTCAACATGATAATAAGCATAGATTTAAACTATTACAAGCACATAAGTCCAACACGAGTACAAAACACATATAAGTCCATATATAATAGTAGCAAAAGCTTGCTCCCGCTAAAACTATGTCTTCTCACTTCTTCTCACTTCTCCCTTTGGCATCAAAGTACCAAAAACAACTCAAATGGCTGGGTCCTGAGGAGGAGGAAATGGATCCTGCGAAACGGGATCCTGAGAAGCCGGGTCCTGGGCTGGAGCAGGAGCTGGAACTGGATCCTGAGGCTCTGGGGCTGGAGGAGCTGAGTCCTGAGAAGTGGTGGCCTGATCTGGAGGAGGAACTGATGATGATCTGAGATCTTGAATCAATAGGTGCTGGATCTCGAGCCACTGCCTCAGTGGCTGGTCTTTGGAGGAGGGAAACCGAGCTGAGGCAAACGGAGCAGCAAGAGCCGGGCAGAGGCAGCAGGAGTCAGAGCTCGAGATTCTGGTACTACAGCAGGAGCCAAATGAGGAACAGGTGTCACAGAAGATGTCCTAGAAGGAGGAGGAGGAGGACGAGTGTATCAGCCGAGGAGTCCTCAAACTTCCTCTAAGTCATTAATACTTCCATCGTAGGCGGACATCCTGTTATGAGACTCCTCAAAGAAATCATTCTCAATTGATGCCATTTCAACTAGCTCATTATGAGTCTCATTTTCAAATTCAGTTTGCTTTCGATCTTCATTTCTTGCAAGGTACTAAGAATGAGTCACGATTTTGAAGAACACAGGCAAGAATACCTCAACAGAGCATTAGCAACAAAGAGAGCCTCGCTAGTATCAATCTCAACACTGGCACGACTAGGAGGAACACCATCTCGAGGCTTATAAGATTTGTGAACTGATCCCAATCCACCATGATACTCGATTTTCTTCGAAATTAATGCCATGATATATGGTGCATAGTAAATCCTCTTAACTCTATCATTCTTAGAAGAAACTATGCCCTGAAGAATTACATCCACAACATCAAATTTTTATGCCCTTCATAATCTGATCTATAATATTCCAAGCATGTCCCTTGACTGTATCAAAATTACCACTCTTGGGATAAAAAGTATGATTAATGATCCTGTTTATAATGCTTGGTAAGGGCTTAAGTCCAGTAATAGTCCCTAGCTTACACCTGACAGTGGAATCATAATAGTCAGACCAAGCGGGAGCCAGTAAAGCAGGACTATCAAAGATCTTCTCCCAAGTGCTGGACTGAACTCTTAAAACTCGCTCAAATTCCTCTTTTGTGCTCTCCAAGTCTCTAGTGACTGTTATCCATCTGAAAGATTGCAAATCTGCAGAAACATGCACCGTGGCATAAAATTGCCTAATGAGCTCATTGTCATAATTTTGCTTCAGTGCCACAAGGTCATGAAGACCTACTTGATGAAACAGCTGATAAACACCACTATATTTGTCCAAAGTGTTTATATGAGACCATTTAATCCATTTGTGATCAGCAAACTTCTTGTTACGTCCATATAGCTGCTCATAGACTTGTTCTTGGAAAACAAGTATGAAATCTTGGATTAATGGAATCAGATTTGGAAAGATATTGATTCACATGTCTCTTAATAGCATACTCGTCAGCTGAAAGAAGACGCAAATCGATTGGAGACGCTGGAGGCTCTCCCAAATTGTCAAAGGTACCAGCTGGAGAATCTGGTTCTGATTGAGTCTCATCCTCAGAATCTTCTTCTTCACTCTCTTCTGTTTCAGATGCAGGTGCTGGCCTTTTCCCTTTACCATGCACAATCTTCTGGCGAACGGAACGAGATTGTTGCACAGGTGTTGTAGGTCGTCGTCGTTGAGGTTGCTGTACTGGAGCTGCAGAAGATTGAGGAGACGACTGCCCTCTTGGTGGCCCATGGGATTTTCTCGTCGCAACTCTCATCCTAGGCATCTTTAGAAAGAAAGGAGAGGTTACAGGAAGTTCAAAGAATTAATTTGAATAGAATTCAGCGAAAGAGAGTTGAAGTTTCTGTTTTCTGTCAGGATAATCGGACGTACCGCCGTTCTATGGCTTCAGACGATCGCATCGCGGATGCATCACATCCAAGAACCTGGCGTTCGATTTTCTTGACCGAGTTCTAGGGCAATCGGAATGTTGAATATTTGATGATTTTTCATGGAGTGAATCCATAGATCTGATGCGCAAACATCATTAGACATCAATTATCTACTTTTGCCCAATTAGAACTACAGAAATCAACCGCATTTTCATCAAACCCTAAAAGGGACTCCTAGGGTTCCAAAAGATGATAAAACGTGAATCAACCGAAGTTTTACCTTAAGATTTGGAGGAGTTGAACCCTCGAGAGGCAAGAAACACCAAGGGAACAAAGAAACGCCGAGGTTTGGAGTGGATTTGAGAGAGGAGTTGGGGTGGCGCTCGGACTGGAGAGAGAGAAGCGCGAAGAGAACTGGAATGGGCGGATGAACCGTTCCGCGGGGGTTAAGAGATAAGTGAACAGTAACGACAGGAAGTTACTGCCCTCTCACAAACCGACACGGTCATACCGCTGTTATAACGCCGGTCGTACCGCGCGTATAACGCCGGTTGAACCGATTGTCGTGTAGCTTCTGGATTTTCTTTGGAACTTAGATTATTTGCAAATGATCCCTAGTTTTGCACTCAAATAAATATCATTAAGGATCATTATGCATAAAATAGGCTATTGTCTATATAGGAACATAATTTTTATGATCATAACTATCTTTAATAAAAGATTTGAAAAATACTTTCATAAAATACTCAAATAACATTAAATGAAGCACAAAACATGAGGCAAGAGTTCAAACAACAATTGAATAGTCTATGACATTTAACTCATTCCTCAATTTGCAAAAGCGGCCTTCATCTATTGGCTTGGTGAAGATATCCACTAATTGATCTTCGGTTCTTATGTGGCTAATCTCAATATCTCCCTTGCTCACATGATCTCTCAAGAAATGGTGGCGAATATCTATATGCTTGGTTCTTGAGTGTTGAACAGGGTTATTAGCAATTTTCACCGCACTATCATTGTCACACAAAAGAGGCATTTTATCAATTTTAATTCCATAATCCATCAATGTTTGCCTCATCCATAGCAATTGAGCACAACAACTTCCTGCGGAAACATATTCAGCTTCGGCGGTGGATAATGCTACGGAGTTTTGTTTCTTGGATGACCATGATACTAAAGATCTTTATCAGAATTGACAACTACCCGAGGTGCTTTTTCTATCCACTTTGCAACCCGCATAATCGGAATCCGAATATCCAATTAAATCAAATTTAGCACCCTTGGGATACCATAGGCCAATGCTAGAGAAATGCTTCAAATATCTTAGTATTCTTTTAACGGCCATTAAATGGCACTCTTTTGGATTTGCTTGAAAACGTGCACACATGCAAACACTAAACATGATATCGGGCCTAGATGCGGTAAGATAAAGCAAACTACCAACCATAGACCTATAAAGCTTTAAATCTATCGATTTACCTTCCTCATTTAAGTCAAGATGACCGTTGGTTGCCATGGAAGTCTTGATAGGTTTTGCATCTTCCATACCAAACTTCTTGATCAAATCTTTTACGTACTTGGTTTAGCTCATAAAGGTTCCATCTTTGAGTTGCTTGATTTGAAGTCCAAGGAAATAGCTCAATTCTCCGATCATGGACATTTCAAATTCCCTAGACATCATATCACCAAACTCTTCGCAAAAATCTTGATTAGTAGACCCAAAAATGATATCATCAACATAAATTTGACAAACAAAGAAATCATCATTTAAGACTTTAGTAAATAGAGTTGAATCAATTTTCCCAATTTTGAATCCTTTTGAGACTAGAAAATCTCTAAGGCGTTCATACCATACTCTAGGAGTTTGTTTAAGACCATAGAGCGCCTTGGAGAGTTTATAGACATGATTTAGATTCTTTAGATCTTCAAAACCAGGAGGTTGTTCAACAAAGACAAGTTCAAATATTTTACCATTTAAGAATGCACTTTTAACATCCATTTGAAATAATTTAATATCAAAGCATGATGCAAAAGCAAGTAATATCTGAATTGACTCAAGCCTAGCTACGGGAGCAAAGGTTTCACCAAAATCCAAACCTTCAACTTGTGAGTACCCTTGAGTGACCAACCTTGCTTTGTTCCGAACAACCAAACCATTCTCATCTTGTTTGTTCCTAAAGACCCCTTTTGTACCAATGACATTATGTTCTTTGGGTCGATCCACCAATGTCCAAACTTCATTCCAGGTGAAGTTGTTGAGTTCTTCATGCATAGCATTCACCCAATCCGGATCTTCAAGTGCTTCTTCTACATGCTTTGGCTCAATAGAAGAGACAAACAAGTAATGTTCACAAAAAGAAGCAACACGAGAGCGAGTTTGGACACCCTTACTTACATCACCCAATATTTGATCTATTGGATGATCCTTTGCAATTGTATTGTGGATTCTTGGTGGTAGATTAGATGGTTGATCATCTTCTTTGTTGTCCTCTTCACTAAGTTGTACTTGATTTGTGGAAGAGGTGGGTGGTTCAACTTGAGTGGAGGATGATGGATTGTCTTCGGACTTGATGTCGCCTATTTGCATATGTTCCATTGCTTTTCTTAAGGCTTCATTTCCTACATCATCTAAATTCTCATGCTCTTCTTGAGAGCCGTTAGTTTCATCAAATTGCATATCGTGTCTATCTTCAACTAAACCAGAGTTTTTGTTAAAGACACGATAAGCTTTGCTATTTGAAGAATAACCAATCAAGAAACCAACATCACAACGACTATCAAATTTTGAAAGACGAACACTTTTTTTCAAAATATAACACTTGCAACCAAAAACTCGAAAATAAGAGATGTTCGGTTTTTTTCCTACAAGAAGCTCATAGGAAGTCTTTTTCAAAAGCCGATGCATATAAAGACGATTTATGGCATGACAAGCAGTGTTAATAGCTTCCGCCCAAAAACTATCGAAAGTATTATATTCATCAAGCATTGTCCTAGCCATTTCAATTAATGTACGATTTTTCCTTTCTACTACTCCATTTTGCTCCGGAGTGTAGGTTGTGGAAAGTTCGTACTTTATTCCAAGTTCATCACAAAAGTCTTCAACTTTAATATTCTTGAACTCGGAACCATTATCACTACGGATTTTCTTTATTTTGAAATCAAATTCATTTTGGGCCCTTTTTGCAAATCTTTTGAAAATTCCGGAGGTTTCACCTTTGTCATCTAGGAAGAATACCCATGTATATATAGAGTAATCATCCACAATGACTAAACAATAGCTATTACCTCTGATACTCTTATAGGTTGTTGGTCCAAACAAATCCATATGTAAGAGTTTCAATGGTCTAGAAGTTGACATGATACTTTTGGAAGGATGAGAATTAGCGACTTGTTTACCGGCTTGACAAGCACTACAAAGTCTATTTTTCTCAAACTTCACATCTTTCAAGCCAACAACTAAATCATGTTTGAAAAGCTTTTTGAGTTGAATCATTCCAACATGAGCTAGACTTCTATGGCAAAGCCAACCCAATGAGGTTTTTGCCATTAAGCAAGTTTTTAAACATGATTCACTTGAACTAAAATTAACTAAGTAAAGATTTCTAAATCTAAAGCCTTTGAAAGCTAAAGAACTATCTTTTGCATTAAAGATGGTTACACCTTCACTAGAGAATGAGCAAATTAGTCCAAGATCACATATTTGAGCAACGGATAGCAAGTTAAAGTTTAATGATTCTACTAAAGAAACATTAGAAATGGAAAGGTCATTTGAGATAGCAATTTTACCCAATCCTAATACCTTTCCTTTGCTATTATCACCAAAAGTGATCTTCTCAATTCCTTGACCATTCTCGAATGTGGTGAACATATTTCTATCACCAGTCATGTGTTGAGTGCATCCACTATCAAGCACCCAATGTTTTCCACCGGTTTTATAGTTTACCTACAAAACAAAAATCAAGTTCTTTTAGGTACCCAAATTTGTTTGGGTCCTTGGAGGTTAGTAACCAAGGATTTAGGCATCCAAATAGCATTCTTTTTAACGCCTAGAATTGAAGTGCCAACAAAACGAGCGATTACTTTATCATCCTTAGTCTTTCTAAGCATATAGTAAGAATCATATATACCAATAGATGGAGTCTTACCCTTAGGACAATTTTGTTACATATGTCCTATTTCCCAGCACTTATGGCAATACTTACCATTTTACCTCACAAATCTTATGGGCATGTTTGCCGCTTCTTACCTTTCTTAGGCACATACCCAAGATCTTCCTTGTTGAATGAGCACCTTTGCTCACTCAAAAGTTTGTCAAGAGTGGCCTTACCCTTGAAACATCTTTCCAAGCTCTTGCTTAGCTTGGTCACTTGCTCTTTTAGCTCATTGTTCTCATGAACAAGCTTTGCATCATTTTGCTCAACAATATCATGATTAGCATTAACACTAGAGCAACATGGCATAGTAAGTAGGTCATCACATGAAGTAGATGCACTAGTCTTAGCAATTTCTACACTAGGCATTTCATCAATAATATCACATGTAATTCCTATACTAGAATAAGACTTATTTGAATATTCTTGGATAAGCAAGTCATGAGCTTCCTTTAGCCCCTCATAAGAATCTTTTAGAGAAATTTGCTCCCTATTTAAGATCTTATATTTTGACTTTTCTTTTCCAAGATATTCGCTTAATTCATCAAGCATATCCACTAATTCATCATAAATTAGTTCATCACTATAAATGGATTTTACCTTATCTCCTTTTGCCATAAGGCAAGTAAGAGTGGAGAATAGCGACGGAGCTTCCTTAATGGCGATGCCGACTAGTCCCTTCTTCTTGAGGGACTCTTCCTCATCGGAATCGAGTCGCTTGACTCATCATTTGAATCCCACTCTCCAATATGGGCTTCATGCTTGCCACCTTTGTGAAGCTTCTTGAAGAGCTTCTTCTTGACATTATATTCCTTCTTCTTGAATGACTTGTCCTTGTCATCCTTCTTTTCAAGACAACGAGAAGCAATGTACCCCTTCTCTTCACAATTATAGCACCGAATGTTGCTATAACACTTCTTGTCACTTGAGGATTGCCCTTTCTTATACTTGTCGAAGTTATAGCTTCTATTGGGGCGTCTCTTCATGACCCTCTTCATTCTTCTCACAAGGAGTGCATACTCCTCGTCGGAGTCATCTTCTTCATCCTCATCATCATTTGATTCCACTTTGGCTTTGAAAGCGATAATCTTCTTCTTTGACGAAGATGTCTCCATGAGCTCTTCCTTGTCCTTCTTGAACAACTCATTTGTGATGAGGTTGCCCAAAAGCTCTGTTGGTGTCATCCTTGGCAACTCGGGTGAGTTGAAAAATAGCGTTACTAATGTCTCATACTTATCCGGGAGAGCCCTAAGCATTTTGCGCACAATATCAACATCAAGAAGATTAGTCCTAAGGCCTTTGAGCTCATTCACAATGTTGTTGAGTCTTGAATACATCTTATTGATGTTTTCATGAGGCAACATTACGAATGTCTCATACTTAATCCGAAGTCTATGCAATTTGACTTCTTTGACCGTGGATGTACTATCGTGGATTTCCGAGAGAGTGGTCCAAATATCATAAGCGGTTTTCAAATTGCTCACTCTATTGAACTCATCCGCGTTCAAAGCGCCAAAGAGAGCATTCATAGCTTGGGCATCTAAATGAGCATTACGCGTCTCTTGATCCGTGGGAATTAGTGGATTAAGAGGCATGACATAACCCTCATTTACGATTTTTCAAATGCTTGGACTCATGGCCTTTAAATAAATTGACATTCTAATTTTCCAATAAGCATAATTAGAGCCATCAAATACGGGAGCCTTTCCTATAGCAATTCCCTCACTAGCCATCCTTTTCTCTCTTAGACGGTTAAGTCTAAATCAATGAGAGACCAAGCTCTGATACCACTCGTAGGATCAAGGATAACCGACTAGAGGGGGGTGAATAGGAGATTTTTAAACTTTTTAACAATTTAACAATTTTAGCCAATTAATAACTTAATCTAAACAAGTTACACTTCTAGCTAAGCAATTCAATCACAATAAACAAGCTAGAAATACAAATGCGAAAATGTAAAGACTAGAAATAACCACAATGACACATCGATGTTTTTCCCGTGGTATCGAAGACTTGCCGGTCTTCACTAGTCCACATTGAGGAAGCTTGACACCTCAAGCCGGCTCCACGAATTAAGCCTTCCCTCGATCACTATGGTTGTTCTTCCTCCGCTCCGGAGATGGTGAACACTAAACCACTCACAAGCTTGCACCGGGCCTCTTCACAATCTTCTTGAAGAGATCACCGTGCTCCACCACCAAACCGTCTAGGAGTGCAGCAACACTCCAAGAGTAATAGATCAACAGCCTTCACTTGACGGCACTCAAGTACAAATGGATCAACTAGGAGTATGAATGCACTTGAATAAATCTCAACAAACTCACAATGAATGCACAAGAGTGTTTTTAAGTGTTGAGTGAATGCACAAAGCTCTCAAGGCTCAATAGATGTTAAATGGGCTCTAGCTCTACAGCCTTGAGCAGTTGGGAGGGTATTTATAACTCCCACCAACAATTATGACCGTTGGGGACCAAACCCCAACTCTCAGCGAAAATCGGAACAACCGCAGGCCAAGGAGCGGTACAACCGCACTTAAGTCAAAGCACAGTTAACGGCTAGAACAGTTACTAAAAATACTCAATATAGCCGTTGGAACTCCCAGTCGGAACGACCGCCAACTAAAGTGCGGTACATCCGCATGGCCACTATTGTACCTTGTATTTAAGCCTTGTAGATCTTCATATTATCCTTTAGCATACATCTTTGTGTCAATAAGTTCTCCAATGGGACTTAACCTTGTAAATACTCAATAAACATGTTAATCCCATATTCACATATTATCATTAATTACCAAAACAATTTTTAGGGGCTTAGATGCTTTCAGTACGACATTTATCCTATAATCCGGTCTTCCAATCAAATCTCCTAAGACCGGTAAAATACAAAATGATCCTAAACTATTGTACCTTGTCTTTAAGCCTTGTAGATCTATATATTATCCTTTAGCATACATCTTTGTGTCAATAAGTTCTCCAATGGGACTTAACCTTGTAAATACTCAATAAACATTATCCTATAATCCGGTCTTCCAATCAAATCTCCTAAGACCGGTAAAATACAAAATGATCCTAAACTATTGTACCTTGTCTTTAAGCCTTGTAGATCTATATATTATCCTTTAGCATACATCTTTGTGTCAATAAGTTCTCCAATGGGACTTAACCTTGTAAATACTCAATAAACACGTTAATCCTATATTCACATATTATCATTAATTATAAAAATAATTTTTAGGGGTCTAGATACTTTTAGTATCAGCCGGATCATAATGGACGATGGATTCAAGTATCCGAGCGCAACGCTCATGTCGGACGTCAGCGCGGAAGCGTTTCCCTTATATAATGTATGCAAAGTGATAAGTGCCTGTCTGATTTATGAACTTTAGATCTGGGTGTTTTGAACTCTTGAACTTGTACCTATCTTCCGGAAAGAGAGCTGTATTTTATCTACGGGAGAACAATTTGTTGCGTAGAACTTTGAGAACATATTAACAGAAACAGTTCAAAATCTGTTACATTCATGTTTCCCCAGAGCATAGCTAGGCACTGTTCTGTAGAATTGTCGTGATTGTATTCCTACTTCAAATGCTAATTGATTTCTTTATTTAGAGCAACTAACGTGAAATTAATCTATAGAATATAGCTACATTTAAGTAAAACATATTTACTTGCTCACAAGGTAACTAATGTAATCTACAGTAGCGTTACATATTTTGCCAAGTTTATTTTGTTGTCACGACTCACGTGATCATGTAGTGTGACTGGTGCGAAGTTTTAAAACCTGTAAGCTCTACATGGGTATTTCATGTTTCCAAAGTAAACGCTGCTGTCTGTCGAAACCATTATGCGGATGTCTAAGACCATAAAATATGCTTTGAAATCGTGGATATTATCTATTTTTTCCATGGCTTGAATGTTCTGTGTAATGGTCAAGCACCACAAGGTTCATTGCATGATGTCTCTTGAAAAAAAAAAAGGTTCATTGTATGTTGTATAATGGTATACTGTATTGCCTGTTCTACTGTACCAATTTCTATGTTGCCTAGCTTAGTTGCAGTAACATTTCACGACAGGATTTTCTTGTTGACATTGGTCTTGCAATTTACTTATTGAAATATGTGTTGTTTGATGGGTTTGTAGTCTATTTGCTGCCATTTTCTGCTGAGGCGCCCTATCTATGTTTAGTGATCTAAATGTACAGTTTGAGAGTTCAGTGGCCTATTTGAACCAGCATGACAAGTTTGGTAAGCCATGGTGCAATTTACTCTTTATCATAATGTGCTAGAAAAAAAAGATTCCAGAACAAATATACCTTGCAAGACAAATCCAATAACATTATTTTTGGTAGCCAATCTATCTACTTTTATCTGCTAATAGTCAAAATTTTAAAAGGTTGACTCCACTTATCTTACAACCATCTGTATTTATGAGAGAGAAGAGCAAGTATTTTTAATATATATAATTGCTCTCTTTTCAGAACTTATTTTCTCGAGCTAATGAACGTTGGATCATAAGCGAACAAATCACAGGTGAAACGAAACACCAAGGCAATGTGACAGTGCGCCGATGTTCCACTCCGACTCCCTTCTCAACTTCCTCCGCCACGTCTCTTTCCCCCCGGACCCGCGCCTCCTCCCCTCCGCGCTCAAGTCATGCCCTGCGCTGCCCCTCGCCCGAGCGCTCCACGCGGCCGCCGCCGTCGCCGGCTTCGCGAGGGACCCTTTCGTCGCCTCCTCGCTCCTCCACGCCTACCTCCGCCTCGGCACCACCGGCGACGCCCGCAGCGTGTTTGACGGAATGCCGCAGAAGAGTGTGGTCGGCTGGAGTGCGCTCATCGCCGGGTACGCCGCCCGCGGGGATGCCAAGGGCGCATGGGGCCTCCTCGAGCGGATGCGGGGCGCCGCTGTCGAGCCGAATGTGATCACCTGGAACGGGCTGGTTTCCGGGCTGAACCGGAGCGGGCGTGCCCGGGACGCGGTCGCGGCGCTTGTGAGGATGCACGGCGAAGGGTTCTTGCCGGACGCCACCGGAGTCTCGTGTGCACTGTCTGCAGTTGGGGATCTCAAAGAGGTCTCGGTTGGTGAGCAGGTGCATGGGTATGTGGTGAAGGCGGGGTGCAGTCTAGATGTTTGTGTGGTCACTGCTCTCATCGATATGTATGGCAAGTGTGGGCGGCCTGATGAGATTGTTCGGGTGTTCAACAAGTCCAGCCATATGGACGTTGCTTCTTGCAACGCCCTTGTCTCGGGACTCTCTCGGAACGCTCAAGTCTCTGAGGCGTTAAAGTTGTTCAGGGAGTTTGTTGGCCGAGGAGTTCAGTTGAATGTCGTGTCCTGGACCTCGATTGTTGCTTGTTGCGTTCAGAATGGGAGGGATTTGGAAGCTGTGGATCTTTTCAGGGAGATGCAGTCAGAAGGTATTGAGCCAAATTCAGTCACGATACCTTGCGTGCTGCCAGCGTTTGCCAATGTTGCAGCTCTGATGCATGGGCGATCAGCGCACTGTTTTTCTCTTAGGAAGGGCTTTCTTCATGATGTTTATGTGGGCAGTGCTTTGGTGGACATGTATGCAAAGTGTGGCAGGGTCAGGGATGCGAGAATGATCTTTGATGCAATGCCATTTAGGAATGTGGTGTCATGGAATGCGATGATTGGTGGCTATGCTATGCATGGGGAGGCTGCAAATGCTGTGCGGTTGTTTTGTTCCATGCAAAGGTGCAAGCAGAAGCCTGACCTAGTTACCTTCACCTGTGTCCTTGGTGCCTGCGGCCAAGCTGGTCTTACAGAGGAGGGGCGTCGCTACTTCAATGAAATGCAGCAAGAGCATGGCATGTCCCCCAGGATGGAGCATTATGCGTGTATGGTTACTCTGCTAGGGCGGGCTGGCAAGCTTGATGAAGCATATGATCTCATAAATGAGATACCATTTGAGCCGGACGGTTGTATTTGGGGGTCATTACTGGGCTCCTGCAGGGTTCATGGCAATGTGGGCCTGGCCGAGGTTGCAGCAGAAAAGCTGTTTCAACTAGAGCCCGAAAATGCTGGTAATTATGTCCTGCTTTCCAACATTTATGCATCTAAGAAAATGTGGGATGGGGTCAATAAGGTGAGGGACGTGATGAAGAATGTGGGCTTGAAGAAAGACAAAGGTTGTAGCTGGATAGAGATCAAGAACAAGGTGCACATGTTGTTGGCTGGTGACAATTCACACCCCATGATGACTGCAATAACTGAGAAACTAAAGCAACTTACCATTGAGATGAGGAGACTGGGCTTTGCACCGAGCACAGATTTTGTCCTACATGATGTGGAAGAGCAAGAAAAGGATGATATCCTCTCTGTGCACAGTGAGAAGCTGGCTGTTGCGTTGGGCCTCATAAGCACGAGCCCAGGAACACCCCTTCGGGTGATAAAGAACCTCCGGATTTGTGGCGACTGCCATGAAGCAATGAAGTTCATATCATGTTTTGAGGGAAGGGAGATATCTGTTAGAGATACCAACAGGTTCCATCACTTCAAGGATGGAAAATGTTCTTGTAGGGATTACTGGTGATTTTCTTGTCCTGCCCTGCTCTACAATTTGTGGAACAACTTGGTGAGGATGGTGAAGGGAGCATGGATTTGTTCCCCTGCCCCAGGGTGGATATTTTATGATGTAATTATTTAACTGTAATATCAGCACTGTAGTGTGAAAAGGAAAAAAATCAAATATCAGGGCTTCTGCATTATTTAGACAACCAAATTGGAAGTTAACTCCTTTGTTGTGTTATGTCTTCAGTTGCAATTTCAGAATTTATCTATCTGATATTATTGCTTTCATCTTCAGCAATCTCAGTTTTGGTAGCTAATTGTTCTGATATTTTCCTTTTACAACACGCCATTGTCAGCTCTCTTTCCAATTGAGAACTGTATTCTTGCAACTATACACACACTTCTTCTTGAGTTAGTAGTTTCATCAAGAAATAGAATGCTTAATATATTTGCATAGTGTAAAGTTTAGGATAGCTAACTTTGCTTTGTGATTTGGTATGGCTGCAATGTTTATTTGCCTACTTATGAATTATTTAGTTATGGTATGGCATTTGGTTTTGTGCAACTTTTGTAAGACATGTGATATATTATCTATAGGTCGTTTCAGCATATTTATTTATCCAACCAGCATAAGTCATTTGACCTGCAGATATATGTTTGATTGAGTACTTTCATTGAACTATTTCAGTTGGAAGTGATATTAATTTTTATACAACAAAGTTCATGATAGTATCTGCAGCCTTCTTGATTTGAGTGATGAATACATGGAAATGGAGGCAGTGGCATTTGGAGGATATGGCAAATATAGAAGAAAGGACAAAGGTATCCTTCCTGTTATATTAATGCATGTTACTTTGCAGTTTTCTGATTTCAAGTCTAATAACTTTTCTCTGGCTTGCTAGCATGAGCATGTAAAATAATCATGTGCGCAAGAATCTCTTGATCTGATAATATTTTGTTATTAAATTTATTGGGTGCTCCGTGATCATGATTATCGTGATATCTAATTCGTATAGTTTTTTTTTACTAACCTAGAAATGTAACGATAAATCTCATTGTGAACAAATTTCGCCAAAATGGTGAATTAGCTATCTGGGAGAATTATATCATTGTCAAGTACATACGTCGTAATTTTGTCAAACAGATCGTATTGTATCTGGAACAAAACCATCTGCTAGGAATGTAGGACAAGTGGAGGGAACAAATTCATGAAGGGACAAGTTCATAAGGCAATGACACAAGGGAATTAATTTTTTATCACAGCAGTATAGATGGCCCAAAAAACATCACATGCTTCAGTTTAAACTTTACACTTACTGAAGGAATTTGCCTTGTTTGAAGTTATTAGTATTTCCGGTGCTCTGTTGTCATATTTTTAATATGTCATGGTGTTGAGTATTATTGACCAATTAATATGTCATGGTATTGAGTATTATTGACCAATTGATTGATCCAGTTTGCAATTTATTGTGCCTAGGTTTCTTTAAATTGTTTGCAGCCAGCAAGCGCCCATATAGGCATGCCATACTCCCACAAAGCAATCATCACGGATGCTGACCAGTGACCACCTCTTCAGCTTTTCTGGTGTGTATCTCTCAAAATTTGGACAAGCTCCCATACGTGCTTCTCACCTTCTAGCCTTTCTTTCACCTTCCATCAAATGCTGTCAGAATATGTGGCATGTGGCATGCTCTTTGTCGATGTTGATGTATCATACTGTAGTAGGGTATGTCAGTGGGATAAGAAAATCAGATTCACTAATGTTGACACCTAGATATATAGTTCAAGGATTTCATACTGATAAAGTCATTTATATGTTACATATAACCTTCATTGTTTGCATTTATACTTATGTATTATCGCAACTAACCAAACTAGCATCTCACACCGCAGGTCCATCGATGTCTAAGTGAGCACCTTACACGGCATTGACACGACATTGACGTTCTCATCATGGGTCCCTCCCACGATGATGCCCACGCCAGGTACCTTCCACCATAGCTTTTGATTTTGCCATGATTGAAAACTTACAAATGCATCGAGTGTTTAACACTTTACTACTTTTGCGAACCTGGTACGCATCAGTCAGCACTCCCAGTACGTGCATCCCCCTAACAAGTTGACATGGACTACCTTGTCGACAACCCGGCCATACACCCCAGCGTGTTTACAACTTCACAGTTGTTCGGCGTGCCGCTCGGAGACGCGACCCACGTAGGTCATGGATCCGTACGCCACACCTCTTTTTGCGCCACTTGGAGATAGGGTTGTCCAAGCACTCGAGTGGTGGAGCCCTTCAGGACCTAGACAGTAACCAGCTGGGACCTGTCCGCCCAAGCGGGTTGGCGACAGGGACAGGGTCAAGGGTGTGGACAGGGAGAGGGGGGAGATGGAAGATTGATCATTAATATCGTGCATCGTATGTTTTTTTTATTTCACACCTTAGTATCGATGTAGTTGATAGAGTTGTTGTACTACTGTATGCTTTAAAATTCCGCATGTTATGTTATTTCTTGTTGTGCTTGTGTCCCTTGGTCAGCACCGCGACGATAGGACATGGAACGTAATTTTCGGTCCTACTTGCTCCAGTCAGCCCCACAGTAGAGGGGTATGTTACTCAATTCCAGCTCCTTGCCCCATAGTTAGCACCGTGACATAAGAGGCTTGCTACATAAATCTCGCTATTACTACTAGACATCTCTCCTACTTAGTGAGAATTGACATCATGTTGTCTTCGTTTCATGCTAAATAGACAATACTTTGACTTGTGCTTTTCAGATCGAAGTGATAACATTTTGCAATTTGCTTTTCAGACTGAAATGACCAAACCCTAGTTTTAGCTTTTCCGTGTGAATTGACAACTTACTGATCTATCTTGTACCCAAAGATTCCATCTGGCGGATGTGAGTGACTTTCATTTACCAAAATTTATCGCCTCAACGTTATACCCTAACCGCCTATAAAATCGAGGCATACTTCAGCAGTACAAGCAAGGTCCATTCGAGCTAGTTTGCAAAACAGGGAGAGGTATAGGAGGTCACTTCACCTCGTTCGGGGATGTCGATCTACGGGGAGATGTTCCGGAAGCAGAAATGGGCTACCAAGAAGACACAAACGTACCCTGGTAGTTCTTGCAACGATGCTACTGTACCACCAAAGTTTTCACGCCCGCGGTACAATTGCGGTAACCCAGTATGAACCATTCAATCTACACATCCTAGTACCGCCGTATGGGCTTAATACATGCGCGGGGATTGCCGCCTAAGTCAGTTCCATACATCGATATTTCACATTGTATGGTGCATTTTAAATATCGTTGACTTTATCTGTACATGGTAGCCGTCGGAGCGTTGCTACTTCTTCCAATTGATCGACAGCCCGAAAAAGTACAACAAGGCATTCATTTAGCAGAAAATATATACTGAACTACACAGTTGAGCCCGAGGCCTTTACCCGATGGAAATCCTTACTCAACCGGGAGTGGCAAAGACAAGTGAAAGGCACCGATGGTCCCTGATGCCCTCATTGCACGGAAGATTATTTTGGACAAGGACAGGCTTGAAAAAGACCTTTGAGCTGAGTAATGCGAGGCCCACGCTCGCAAGGGGGAGAAAGACGTATGTCCACAAGCCTGACTTGATTTCCATCCATCAAATATTTTCCTTTCCAAAAAGTGTCTTTGTATCATAGTTGTAGTTCGAGTCGAAGGTTCGTACATGTAGCCATTTGTACCGTAGGAATAGCAAGACAAACATATGCACCGAACCAGATCCTATGTGCCATGTAATTCGGACATTCATGGTCAAGTGTTATGCCGGTCTTGCAATCTCATCTTCGTTGTTCTATTCCCGTCTTGCTCAAACCGAAGCTTACAAAATATTTTGCTAAATTTTTAATTATTTGTGTAAAAACTTCAAACGATGAACATCCACATAAAATGATTAAAACATGAATTATTTACAAATAATTGCAGTAAGCAAACTCTAGCTTTTTATCACTAACAATTATTCACAAACAACTCTTCCAACCATTTAATTTTGTAAAATTAAAGTTAAGTTTATTTTTAAAAAAATTAAAAAAAGTAGCCTACTATCGTCGGGGCAGAACGCGAGTGAGCTCGATTCTTGGCTTTGATCTGCGACTAACCTCGATCGCGTTACGACGATCGATCGTGCTTCATGCGGCCTCGATCTTGCCACCAAATCGCTACTGAGACACATGGCAAACCAATGTCTTAGTCGTGTTTCTGTCGCGTGATTGAGCATCCACGTCAGCTAATTGTTGGGCCACAGAGTGATTGGGCGCAATTGCGTAGTGGCCCAACGATTGTGAGTTATTTTGTAAAAATATTAGAATATGGTTTATTTGTGTAAAATAATTTAAAAAATGGTTTATTTTGAAAAACAAATTCGTTACCGTCAGGTGAGAGATCTTTTTCATAGCCACAGCCGGGGCGACCGGCGTGTTTTGAAGCCGCTGAATTTTAATAAAGCAACTGTGTGCCTTTTCTATGGCAATTCAGCTCGTTTCAGTTTCGCGGTATACAAATTGCTGCAGGCTCGAATGCTCGAGAACTTTTTTTTATTAATTAACTTTTTTTTGAATTTTATTTTAAAGTTAACCTCCCACGTACTTTATTTTCAATTCTGACCCTTTTGGTTACGCCACCACTCGTGGCGTGACAAAACAACAATCCCAGTTCTGGTCAAACTCTTGTCACGCCACTGGAAGTGGCGTGACAGTGTTATTTGGTCACGTCACAACCAGTGGCGTGACAAAAAATGCTATTTTGAGGACTTATTGTAACGCGTGACAGTATTGTTTTATCACGCCACCACCCATGGCGTGATCAAAGATGTCAGAATTGGAAATAAAGTACGTCGGGAATTAACTTTAAAATAAAATTCAAAAAAAAGATTAATTAATAAAAAAAGTTCAATGCTCGATGAGATACGCGTAGCAATCATGTTCAGAAAAAGCCTGCTCGAGTGCTGTACTGTTAGTACCACTCTGGCGGTGCCAGATGCAAGCCTCTTTGGCCTTTAGGTGATTTCGGTTTTGACTCTGGCCAGTGTTACCGCAGTTAATGGGATGGAGGAAGAAGCATGGGTGCGGGGGTGTCTTGTTCTTGCTGTTCTTGGGCAACGCATTTCGATTCTGTGCTCCTGGTTACCAGTGAATCGATCTGCGGCTGTGCTGCTCCATTGATGACTGCTGTTAACCATGTTGGGTAAAATCCACCGCGCGGGCGTTTGCTTGCCGCTGCCGTTGCGTTTGATCCTCTGAGAACGAGAAACGCATGCGTCGTCGTCTGTCTAGCGAAGGATGGATGCAGTGATGCATGCGCTGTTAAATATGTCGACGTTGTGATCGTGTGCTACATGCCTTAATGCCTACATACATATTTGGCACCTGATAGATACAACCACAAGGGAGTGTGCTGAGGGGAGTTATTAGCGTGCAGTTGTACAGTATTCGGTATACAGCACAGCCGCGTAAGCTTGGCAGAGTGGAGGAAGAACAAAAGGACGCAGCGGAGAGAAGACGCAAACATGGCTATCTCCCAGCGGGCCCCACCGCTTTAGCAAACATTCAGAATTAATTCAAGCATAATTAATAATAATTAAAGCATAATTCCAGCAGTATTTAAATGATAAAATTAACATATACACATGTAAATTCTTCAAGTCATTTAAACACGATAATGTGCTCAAAACATAGAACAAAAGGACAATTAAAATCAACATAATGCTCGGATTTAATAATTTGATTATTGCTCTCGGATGTCGAGTTGCACAAGATATAATCTTGGCCTTCACAACACTAATGTCTATACCCTTCACTAATTGAATATGACAAACAAAATTCAAACATTGAGCTCGAAATAATTATTTACTAATCAGTCAAGAGTTGGTCTTATACACAATAAGCAATAGTTTAAACTTTCAGCTCACAAAAGATCATCAATGCAAAGTGATCACAAAACAGCACTCCAATCTGCCAACAAACTTGATTAATTCACAGTGAAAAGGATCACATATCCTCAAGTTCAGCAAAAGGAGCCTTTTGGCTAACAAAAGAGCATGCTACAGAATACTGTATAGCTAGAGATCACAGAACAGTATGTTCAAATCAACTAAGCAACCAAAAGTAACAGACTAAAAAAGCTGAAGATCAATTGATAGTAGTAAAGCAATCCAATTAGAGCTTCAAGTCTAAACTAGCTTATCAAATCAATTTCAGTATTAGACAGTAAGCATCATCGAGCTATAAAATCGAACCCACAGAATCACTAACAATATCTCCCATTACTAGAATCGGTTCAATTTCAGACTTTTACTAATACATCACATATATGCAAAGTGATGCGCAAAATGGAACAATGAGAAGAGCCAAAGGCACTCAAAGCCAACGAGAAGAAATCTGGACAAGGCACGCCAAAAGGCGCTGTCTCAGAAAACCAATTGCCTCGCTATGCCGTGAATACCAGACAAGGTTGACGGATATACAATGTCGATCTTCGCAATCCAAGACACACCGAAAGACGAAGCCGAAGTACAGGAGATGTCGCATAAGACCATTGAAGATGCGCAGGCCGAGTAAACCCTAGAGCACCAAGGAACCGAAGCCTTCTTCCTCCTCTCCTCAAGATCAAACCAGAGCCGATCAACACAAGCACCGACCCTGCAAGTCCTAGAATCCCACATCGAAGATCTCACAGAGGATAAGGTGAAAGGAAAACCGGCAGGATGGCGGAAAAGGAGATCAAGAGCTCACCATCGACAACGTAGGATCAACTACGGTGGTACACAGGCTCTGAATCCCTCAAAACTGAAGCCAAAATCGATCAGGAAGAAGAAGCTCCAAAAGGGGAAAATCACTTATTCTCTAATGTCGAAAAGAAGAGAAGGGGCAACCTTTTCAAGAGGAGAACCGGTGTGCCCGATGCGGTGGCGGCGAATCAACGGATTCGATGAGCCCAGCCAACTGCGCCTCCTACGTCACGTGACGCTCAAGACGAGCTCGGTGGAATCTTGCCTAGAGCCGATGATCGGGTTGGACTCTTCATATCTCCAACCGACATGTGGGCCCTACTTCCTGATTTCTTTTCTTTTTCTATTTATTCTTTTATCAAAATGAGAAATTCCCAAATAGTCCTCACTAAACACAATAGAGCCTTCTTACAGAAATGGATCATCTGTATTGAATGTCTCAATGTACAGAGTTTACAGTGGTACGTATTAAGAGATGATCTCGACCGTTCGATAAGAAACAAAAGTCCAGACTAATGTTACAGTAATTAGCTATAGCAAAATCGCTTGTATAATTATTTCACTGTTGCTACCGTCACAGCGATCTATTATTCCTACGCTCGCGTAGCACTCTACATGTGATCCTTAGCAGCGGAGGATTCCGGATCCGCTACCCACACGCCCTAGAAACGTGTGGCGCTCAAGCGCCCAGACCGAAACAAGTCAACAACATAGCAGCTGTGCGAAAACGACAAGCACCAGAAATAATATCCAGCGAGAGCTCCCCGCGCCACATAGGTGTGTTACTTGTATAGACACTGAGACGTGGGCCCCGGATTTCACTGGACGTCTCGCGTGCCCTCGGGGCTAGCACTCGTACGGTTTCTTTGGGTTCGGCATCTTCCGGTTTATTCTGAACTGACCCACCGACGGCTCGCGGAGCGCAACGGATACGCACAGAGATTCGCCCGGCCACGCGTCACCACAGCCTAACCTCCACACATTGCGTCCTCGGATTTGGTTTCGGCTACAACTTTGCACAAACACCCAGTTGTTTCTGAAATTACTATTCGTGCCTCACGTCTACGGTCTACCCAGTACCCACCGTCCGCTCCCCCTCTTCTTTTTTCTAAGCCCACTGCCCACCGTCTCTTTTTTTTGTTTTTTTTTTGCGGTAAACCTCCCTTGTTACGGGATCACAAGGCTTGGCCTCAAGTTACTGGTGCAAAAATTCCAACTTGATCGTGTGTTACAAGTTTTGATTCAGCTAGTTGTTATTATGTTGTCAACGGATTCGAATAGTGGTCTCCTGTATTTGTATTCATATTTTTTTAACACAGATACGAATACAAATTAGAATATTGTCAAATACAAATACAAATCGAATGTTGTAACAAATATGAATATAAATACGAATACGAATCGAACAGACCCAATTCAGTCGGATTTAGATATCTTCATACTTACGCAGTTACAATATATTTATGATACTTTCTCCTCGCACATACCATACCTAATCATTCCAGTTTATCTATTTCACCTAAAGACATGAATTCATATTAAACTAAAAATACACATCCAACTAATTAGCCATACTGCAATAATATATATTGTTTTATCGAATTTGAATGAGAATACAAATAGTGCATATAAAATAATATTTTGGATGGCAAAAGTCTATACCATATTCGTATCTATATTTTTTAACGTATGTAAATACGAATACGAATAGGTGATAAATTGTTAATCGGGTAGAAAAATTCTAAATTATATTCGTATCCTATATGGTAATAGAATAGAACGAAGAAATTGTATCCGATTGACGCCCCCTAGTTGTAATGTACTCGCGTAAGCAGACATCCGCAAGCATTTAATTTTTGCAACAACTCATCGACAGAGAAAAAAAAAAGAGTGAGAAAAGGCATAGTATACCATTTTTCTATATGTGTGTGTGTGGCTACAACAAATGAACGTAGCATAGCAACAAAAAGTGATGATACAAAGTGTGCCTACAAAGTGGGGGTCTAAGATTCACTTGGATGGATTACTCGGTGCTAGAAGGTGGAGAACGCCAACCGATAGCTAGTCCAGCTATCATAAACGCCGGTGTGAATGAATAAGACTTATAACCTATCTAACATATTTGAGAAAACAAGGATTCGAATCGTGCCCGACCAGCACACAACTGTGCTCCATGCTACTAGCCAAAAGATCCGTGAGACTCCTTAGCCTAACTATCAAGACACATTTTCTTGTGACCTGAATGCAATGCATGATCCGAGCCCCTCTAAGATCATCTCTAATGTTGTGTTTTAGACGGCTCAAATGAGGAGAGAGAAGACATTGAATCAATTCAATACATTAGAGGGGTCGATTTCAACAAAAAAAATGCATGGAACCGGACCCTACGTAGGAATCGATTCAAAGCATTAAACAACTCATATGAGTATTAAATAACTACGTAGGAGAGAGTACGGTTGAGAGAGAATATTATTATTTTGTGGTTTTTTAATGAAACGTGGGTCCTAGTTATTAGTAGGAATCGGTTCAACACATTGGAGAAAAACAAGCTCAGTTCCTAGAATACTTATGTGACATGATTTTGAATCGACGTCGGTTCAATACACTAAAAATGCTCTAACTGCATGCTAGAGGGTTTATTTGTGGGTTCTCTAGTATTTAATCTTAGAGTAAAGTGCACCATAGGTCCTTGAACTTGCGTAAATGTGTCACTTGGGTTTCTGAACTTGAAAATCGTACAATTTAGATATCTAAGCTTGCATAAGTGAGTCAAAAAGATCCAAATCCTATTTTATTGGTAATTAGAGATGACGTGGCACCTTAGTTCAATCCAAATCACAATTTGACCATGTGATCACTATTTAAAATCACTGGAGAATTGATATTTTTGGATCCAAAAGAAGGTTGCAAATGTGATAGGATAACTTCTACAAAAGTATGATTGATCTTAATTAGCAATCGTGTGGTTAAACTTTGGGTTAAATAGGGTCAAAGTGCCCATGATCAATAGTTGCTAATTAAGTGTGGCTTAGATCTTTGTTGACCAACTTATACAAATCGAGAGATCTACGACGCACTGCACTTGTGACGTCCTGGGTAAATTTCAGCATCTGCGAGGGCTATAACACCATCTCTAATGTTGTGTTTTAGTCGGTTCAAATGAGGAGAGAAAAGACATTGAATCGATTCAATATATTGGAGGAGTCGATTCTAACAAAAAAATGCATGGAACCGGTTCCTACTTAGAAGTCGATTTAAAGCATTAAATAACTCATATGAGCATTAAGTAACTACATAGAAGATAGTACGGTTGAGAGAGGATATTATTATTTTGTGGTGTTTTAATGTAACGTGGGTCCCAGTTATTAGTAGAAATCTGTTCAATACATTAAAGAAAAATAAACTCAGTTTCTAGAATACTTATGTGACATAATTTTAAATCAGCGTCGATCCAATACACTAAAGATGCTCTTACATTCCTTGGAAAAAAGAGTAGGTGTGAATCCATAAAAATCAAAGAGTAGGTGTGAATCCATAAAAATCCAGACTCGGGTGGTGTAATTGTTCCGTCTCTTCCCTAAATTTCAGCATCTGCGAGGGCTAAATTCACAGACGAAAACGAAAAAACCCTCCCCTTAACGAGCATCTCCAGAACCGACGACCGTCTTCCCCGAACAGAAGAAGCAAAGGTGGTATACCGCACTACCACAACCTCACGGGCGCACGGCTCCCCCACCCGCTATCCCCGCGCAGCTCGTACCTCACCTCCTCCGCCCTCCTCCCCTCCCTGGATCTCCGTGCTACGCCACCAAACCCACCCAAAATTAATCAACTTTCCTGGGGTCTCCGTGCTACGCCACCAACCCATCCAAAATTAATCAATCCGATCAGAATCGCATCGCCGCATCGTTCTACTGTCTCTCCATAGTCCAGATCCAAGCAGCCGACGCCGCCGCCTCTGCTGCGTACACGTCTCCCGCCGATCTGATGCGCGCGCACGCGCTAATGAGGTGAGCCTGTATTATGTATTACACTAACCACCGCTATTAATACACCCGCCTCGTTTCCCTCTCAGATCTCCCTCCTCCTCTCTCCTCCTTCCTCCTCTCCATTTCCGAATTCCAGATCCCTCGAAACAGCTCCGATTTGGGAAAGGGATAACCCTGTAAGTGATTGAATTCTCTGTATCAGCTGCGATGCGGTGGAAGCTTAACTCCTCGGCGTACAAGCGCTTGCCGTCCAGGGACGCAGCCATGGATCGCGACGTCGAGACGCCTGCAGGTCCGTGCGTCCATCGCCAATCTGGCTGGGCCCCACGATTACCCCCCCCCCCCTTCCTTCGATTTTGTTTTGGTGAATTCGGGTGAGATTTTGAGGTTTTTTTTTCCGTTCTTCTAATGGTGGCGGTGCTAATTTCCGCAGCGAAAATGACGGACGGCGGCGCCGGCGGGGGGCCGTCCTGGCGAATGTCGCTGCCGCACGTGTGCGTCGCCACGCTCACGTCCTTCCTCTTCGGCTACCACTCCGGGTGCGTGCGCTTTGTACTTGGTCCCCTCACGTTTCTGCTCTCCTAGTTGTAATTGTTTCCCTCGTTGTGAAACGCGTGCTTGTTTGGTGGCGCAGGGTGGTAAATGAGCCGCTCGAGAGCATCTCCACCGACCTCGGCTTCGCCGGGAACACGCTCGCCGAAGGTACTAGCCGCCTAGGGCCCAGGATTTAGCGAGATTTGGTCAAATTTGGCACGCGGGTAACTGAATTTGGTCCTGTGGGTGCAGGGCTTGTCGTGAGCATCTGCTTGGGAGGAGCTTTCGTTGGGTGCCTTTTCAGCGGCTCAATAGCTGACGGGATCGGCCGCCGCCGGGCGTTCCAGCTCAGTGCGTTGCCAATGATCATCGGCGCTGCCATAAGGTGCTCATGATAAAGATGCACTGTTTCCTTTGCTTGCTTGCCCTTTTCCACTTAATCCTTTGTCGCTGTGTGGTTTGGTCAGTTAAGGCAGTTTTTTAATTGCCACTTGCTAGTATTCCTTATTCTTGGCAGAGTCAGTATAACCAGTTGATTGCTGGGTGACAATGGTATGTTGGAGCAAGTGGTGCGATTCCCTGCCTGACTGGTGACCCGGTCTTCTGTTGAGACTGTACAGTTGCTGAAAAGTTGAATGATGGGAACAACATTTTTTTAGTGGAACACACCGCTGGAGTAACAAGTAGCAGCTCTGTGAAGTGTGAACTCATCCTTTGGTGGAATTTTGGATTCAGAAGTTGGTAGTGTCATAAAATTAGCGGTTTTAGCAAATATTCAGAAATAATTCCAGCAGCCATTATCATAATTAAAGCATATTTCCAGTAGCATATAAATGACAAAAATGACATATACACATGTAATTTCTTCATCTCTATTAAACAAGATAATATGCTCAAATGATAGGACTTGGAAACAAATAAAATCAATATATTGCTCAGATTTTAAATGTTTGTTTATTGCTCTTAGATGTCGGGCTACTCAAGATGTAATCTTGGCCTCCTCACCACTTGGATCAAAAATTTTATCACAAATTAAATATGACAATTACCGTAAAATAAATTAGGCCTTGAGCTTTAAATAAATCTTGCTTTGTCTAATCAGTCACTTAAAGCAAATCACCAGTTGAAAGATCACTGTCAATATGCAATTGAACCAACTACACAATATGTCAATTGATAGGAATGTAAAACAGTGACCGAAAATAATCATAGTGAAACCACAGTGAGCAGAAGGTACCAACCGAATGGAACAAAGTGACCAGACAGGCATGGATTGCATGAAACAATAGGAAAAACAGCAAGTAAACTCCTAGCTCAAGATCAATTTATATCCAATTGTCATATTCAATTCTCACAATTGTCATATTCAATTCTCACAATGACCCTAACTCCTCATTGAGCATTAATTCGAGCCTACAACATTACTAAACAATATCTCCCAGTGCTAGATTCAATCAAATCAACATAATTTGAAACTGCTACCAGCACATGCAAAGTAATGCGAAAAATGGAAAACAACAATACTCATGATGCGGATGGCACTCAAAGCCACCGAGTAGAACCGGACAAGGCACGCAAAATGCGCTGTCTCAGAAAACCAATCGCCCCGTTATGCCGCGAATATCAGATGAGGTTGATAGAGATACAATGCCAACTTCACAAACCGGGATATACCAGTGTGCGAAGACGAGATATAGAGAATGCAGCACAAGACCCAATTGAGATGCACCGGCCGAATGCACCCACGGAGCACCAATCACCAAAACCGAATCCTTCTTCCACACCAAGACCAAGCCAGAGCTGACCGGAACAAATATCTAAGTGTGCAAGTGCCAGGTTCACCGACGGAACACCCAACAGAGGATAGGGCACAAGAAGAGAACCGGTGAGATGTGCAAGGAGGAGAGTTTGGACCTCATCACCGACGACGCCGGGTTACCCATGACGGTGTAGGAGCTCCAAAGGCTCAAAATCGAAGCCAAATCCGGAGAACCACAAAAGGGGGGAAACTCATTAATTTTCGGGTCAAGAAAGAGGAGAGAGCCTTAAGGAGGAAAGGAGCAGATCACGGTAGTCAACAATGGTGCTCAAGCGCTCAGTAAACCCAACGCCTCCGGCCAGCCGCCACTCACTTCGGAGGCGACCAGCAGCACGCGTGTAAGGACATAGGGTTGGAGACTAAGTCTCCAACCTCATCTCATCCCCGTCTATCGACAGGTGGGCCCCACCTTCTTATTTTCCTTTTTCTTTTTCCATTTCTTCTTCTCAATTGAGAAATTACCAAATGGCCCTCATATATACAACAGGTAGGTGATGAATACTGAATGTGATCGTCCTGTAGCAATTGTGTAGGACTACTCTATATCAAGTACATTAGGTTTTGCTGACTGGGTGAGGAGCTTAGTAGTGCCACGTGACATGTAGACATTAAGGCCATGTTTGGTGAAGTTTCTTATTTTTCAGATTCTACTCTTGATTCTCCAAGAATCCACTCCTCCGAGAATCTAGAGTTGTCAGAGGAAAGTGTTTGGCTGATAGGTTAACTCCGGATTTAAGAATAAGAGGATTGTATGCAAAATATCTATAGTACCCATGGTTTTGGCACATGCATATTGTTTTGTACATATTACTAGCTCATTTATGTGGTTCCTTTGTATGTTGTTATTTTGGACATGATTTCTTTTAAAAAAAGCATTTTAGGCCAAAAGTACTTAAAATTTTGGACATAATTCTACAGATGTCCATATTATGATTCATCATGAAGGTGAACTCGGTTATCCACTTGGCCAAACATTTTCAATTCACCATGAAAGCGCATAAACAGTAAACATAAGTATTGGAACAGAGAACACATTCTCAACAACGACTAGAAAAATTACACCACTAGATAAATTACATGAGTACATTTTCAATTATTCACAATACAACAACGGTACCCTGTAGCAGGCAACTCTAGAATAATGTTAATGTTACAACCATCAAGTCAACATCAAGAACATGGGATCAATGTTATAACCATCTCATTTCTAGCTACATAAAAACTCATCTTTCGATAATTAACATCACTTCTCTCAAGGATTTGTTCACAATATGAGCAGACTGTGGCCGTGATCACACTCTAATCCACCTGGAAGATCTAACAAGGAATGAGATTGGGGGAAAATGACAACCAAACACTAACATGACCCAAAAAAATAAAGACAATACGAAGAGACTGAACACCTCCAAAGACTTCTACGCATGGACAACAACAGTGCAGCACCAGGGGCAACAAGATGCGACACCAATCACATGAGGAGTTTGCAAATCACGGTTTGTCATCTTGAGTAACAAGTATACAACATCATCCCAAGTAGCCCTGGCCTCATGTCTACTAGCAGCCCGGTGCGTGCATTGGCGCGCCGAGGCAAAACAACTGAAATCCTTATGTTAACCAAAGATCAAGGTATCATGAAATGCTTGCTCTAATGTGACGTTGAAGAACCACATTTCCAGAATGAATGCAAAGGAGAAATACCACTAATCCACTTGTCATGTGGGGTCGCGTCTCTGATAAACGACCCAAAACCAAGGCACGGGCAAATGCCCTAGGCGCCAAAGGAAAAGGGCAAGGCCCTAGGTCTTTGAAACAATCACCATTAGGTGATTGTGATTTCCTTTATCTATTTAGAAAGTTTAATTGCTTTTATCTCTTTAGGAAGGTTTGAATTAAGAAAGTATCTTTTAGGAAAGAGTCCTAGTTAAGGAAGAATAAGAGTCCTATTATCTTTTAGGAAAGAGTCCTAGTTAAGGAAGAATAAGAGTCCTAGTTGCAATCAGATTGTACTCCTATATATAGGAGATAAGAGGTTAATAGAAAATCAGCAAAGGATTGGGTTATTCCCCAATCTCCCTTGCGCCAAAACCCTGCCCATGCTACTGTTCACCGCGCGCTACTGTTCACCGCGCGCTACTGTTCACCGCGCGTACTGTTCATCCACGCCGCAGCCACGACGTCTCGACGCAATCCTCATCCCCCGGAGTTGATTCTCCCCGTCCGCCTCCGCTCCCAGCGCTCATCATCTGACATCTTGGTATCAGAGCCAACCGTTGCTCCTTCCACCATGTCGAGCAACGGTGGTGACGAGGAATTCCAACAGTTTATGCGCCAGTTCGCCAAGGATACGGCAAAAACTCTTGCGAGTATCATAGCACGTAATGAAGTATCCTTGGCGCGCATGGAGGGACACCTCGCCAGTGAGGAGGGCGACAAAGATGGAGAAACCGCCGCATGGATAGGGGCGAGGGGAGTTGTCGCCAACAAGGCCGCCCAATGAGGGCTCGGATGTCGCGATCGCCCAACCAATACCACACCTTCACGGCGGCGGCGGCAGAGAGCTCATGGAGGAGCTCCCGTGGAATTTTCACCGGTCTTCGACGACCCACGTGAGCTCCCATCGCCGCGATGATCACGACCACCGCATCCGCCTCATGCCGGCACCGGTAGCGGTGGTGGTTCGACCATCTGATACTCCGGCTACTCAAAAGGATGAGCTAGAGCGCCAATGCACCGCCATGCTCGAGCAGGGCATCATCCGGCGCAGCAACTCAGCTTTTTCAGCGCCCGTGCTCCTCGTCAAGAAGAAGGACGCATCTTGGCGTTTCTGCGTCGACTCTGGTGCCTTGAATGATAAAACCATCAAGGACAAATTCCCCATCCCGGTGGTCGAGGAGCTCCTGGATGAGCTCAAGGGAGCACGGTTCTTCACCAAGCTGGACCTTTGCTCCGGCTATCACCAAGTCCGGATGGCTCCGGAGGATGTGGAGAAGACCGCCTTTCGTACCCATGAGGGCTTATTTGAATTTCTGGTCATGGCTTTCGGGCTAACCAATGCCCCAGCAACCTTTCAAGCTCTCATGAACGAGGTTCTTCGGCCGTACCTACGTTGTTTTGTACTTGTGTTCTTTGACGATATCTTGATTTATAGTTCATCATGGGCGGATCATCTTCGGCATGTGCGGGCAGTGCTCCAATGTCTTCAACAACAGTAGCTTTTCCTCAAAAAGTCCAAGTGCCTTTTTGGGGATACCTCGGTGGCATACCTCGGCCATGTCATCCGTCTTTGAGGCGTTGCCATGGATTCGCCCAAGGTGACAAGCGTCATGGATCGCCACGCCCGTTCGGTCGGCGCCCTCTGTGGTTTCTTGGGATCGGCGGTACTATCGGCGCTTCATCAAGGACTTTGGCACCATTGCGGCGCCTCGACACGCCTCGCGCAGCGAGGCTTCGTTTGGTCTGCAGAGGCCGACTTTTGCGTTCACCGCGCTCGAGGGTGCTTACCACAAAGACGGTCCTCCACCGCCAGACTTTGCGGCTCGGTTAGGGTCGAGCGCGACGCCGCACGGGTTCGATCTTCGTCTTCGCATCGAGGCATAGGTGCCATCGCCTTCTTCGCCGCGATTGCGCGACGCCACGCCAAGCTAGCGGCATATGGCGCGGTGATTAGGCCTTGTCTGGCCGTGCGCCATTGGCGTCCATACCGTAAAGGCGTCCGTTCAAAGTCTGCACGGATCATTACGCCTCAAATTCACCTTGATCGTGACTTTCTATACTGCAAAGATCAATGGGTGAAACAAAGCTGTTTGGCTTTGATTTTCTTGCCGAGTTTAAACCAGTCGCCTCAATATCGTGGTACGACGCGCTTCCGGAAAAGACGCGGAACTAGGGCTCGCCGCCATCATCGCCCATTAGCCTTTATTCGCCGAACCGACAAGCCGCTCACGGAGCTCGAGCTCTCGGCGATCCGCACCAGATCGAGACAGCGAACTTCGCCAAGCCATGGTCCATGGTGGGCGGCATCGTATGCTTTCACCGACGCGCCCACGTCCGGCCACATCACCCCTTCACTCGGCAGTTACGGCTCGCGCCGTCCATCGGGGTTCACATGAGGGTATTGAAGACGCCGCACCGCCTCGTCGAAATTTCCATCTCCTTCAGATCGGCGATAGTCGCGAGCATTCGTCTCGGTCTGCTGCGGTGTCGGCGCAACAAAAAACGGAGCAACTTCACGTGGATTGTTGCGCCTTTGGAGGTCCCATGCCGCATTTGGTCCGACATATCTATGGATTTCATTGAAGGTTTGCCGGGTGGGCGAAATCGGTCATCTTGATCGTGGTGGATCGATTCTCAAGTATGCTCACTTCCTTCCTTTGGCACACCCTTATTCAGCGTCGTCCGTAGCCCGTGTGTTCTTTGCGGAGATTGTTCGACTGCATGGCCTCCCGGTCTCGATTGTGTCCGACAGGGACCCGGTCTTCACATCAAATTTTTGGAAGGATCTGTTTTCCCGCAGGCACCACCTTGAATATGAGCACGGCATTTCATCCCCAATCTGATGGGCAATCCGAGGTGGTTAATAAGGTCATCACTATGTATCTCCGTTGTATGACAGGCGATCGTCCCCGGCAGTGGACCCGTTGGTTACCTTGGGCCGAGTTCATCTACAACACCTCCTACCATTCCGCTCTACATACGACCCCGTTCCGGGTCGTGTATGGGCGTGATCCACCATCCTTTCAGGATTATGAGCCCGGCGGGGCACGCACGTCGGCCATTGATCAGGAGCTTCAGGACCGCGACCTTTTTCGTCATCGATGTCGCGGTCGCCACAACATGCTCAAGAGTGTTACAAAAATTCTATGACCGCAAACATCGCAAAGATTGACTTCGCCGGGGAGAGTTCAGATGGCCGCTTTCACCATCGCAAGCCCGCCACCTTGCTGGCGCGACGTCGAGGAAGTCGGGCCTAAGTACTATGGGTCGACGCGTTATCTCAAGATCAATGAGGTTGCCTATCGCTTGGATTTGCCCAAGTCACCGCCTACATGACGTATTTCATGTGAATCTCCTTAAAAGTATGAAGGCATTCCTCCTGCAATTTCGCCACCATTGCCGCCTCTTCTACATGGTCGGGTTATTCCCACGCCGGTCACGGTGATACGTGCAAGCCTAGCCCGGATAAGTGGCGATTCTCATTCAATGGGAGGGACTTTCCGCACCGATCGTCTTGGGAGGATGTGGTGACGTTCAAAGAATCTTATCCTATTTTCACTCGAGGACGAGCTGTTTGTCAACGGAGGAGAGATGTCATGTGGGGTCGCGTCTCAAACCCGACGACCCAAGGCACGGGCGGATAGGCCCTAGGCGCCAAAGGAAAAGGCACAACGTCCCTAGGTCTTTGAAACAATCACCATTAGGTGATTGTGATTTCCTTTATCTATTTAGAAAGTTTAATTCTGTTTTATCTCTTTAGGAAGGTTTGAATTAAGAAAGTATCTTTTAGGAAAGAGTCCTAGTTAAGGAAGAATAAGAGTCCTATTATCTTTTAGGAAAGAGTCCTAGTTAAGGAAGAATAAGAGTCCTAGTTGCAATCAGATTGTACTCCTATATATAGGAGATAAGAGGTTAATAGAAAATCAGCAAAGGATTGGGTTATTCCCCAATCTCCCTTGCGCCAAAACCCTGCCCATGCTACTGTTCACCGCGCGCTACTGTTCACCGCGCGCTACTGTTCACCGCGCGTACTGTTCATCCACGCCGCAGCCACGACGTCTCGACGCAATCCTCATCCCCCGGAGTTGATTCTCCCCGTCCGCCTCCGCTCCCAGCGCTCATCATCTGACACCACTATACTGGTTCTTTTGGTTTTGCATTATCAAGAAGCTTAGTAATGGCGTCAAAAAATGACAAAACCAACATTGAACATGAATCGGTGGAGAGATAGTACCATATAATACAAAGCAAAGTGTGTACAGTGTAAACGCAAGCATGTGGGTTAGCATCAAGATGCTAGATATGATTGACTTTGCCCAAACATTATAATCACAAATGGGCTACACTGCCTTTTACATGCCAATTCTCATACCGCCAAAAGGCCACCTATAGGAGGCAGCATTTGAGTGCAGGAACTTGGGATTAATCCGCTGTCGGTTCCAAAATCTGAGCTCTTCCATGCGCTTACTAGAACAAATTTCTAACGAGGCTACTCAACCAAAGAAGATATCAACTTGATGTGACGCTATAAAATTGGGGGAGAGAGTTAAGAGGGGCTAACACAGATACCGCCGGTGGGTCGATGGTGAGGGCGATTCTTCTCGCTGGCCATGGGAGAAGAGCGTTAGAGGTGAGAGTGAGAATCTGAGGCGGCTCGCCACGGCGGGGTACACTGGGCCTCGCAGATGGGAGGAGAGGGAGCTCGGACGAGAGGGGAGGCCAAGACGGAGGAGGAGGGAGGCGAGGGAAGCCAAGACGAACAGCAGCGCACAAGACTCGGTCTGGGCAGTGGCGCACTTGAGGGGCAGCGTGGTGCACTCGGGGCAAGCGGCGGTGGCGCACTCGTCTCGAGGGTTTGGAGTAGGGGAATCGCCATTGGGTCGCCCTGTCTCCACACGCGTAGGGATGCGAACGGGTCGCTGGGGCTCAGGGGTAAGGGAGTGGCAATTGCGGGTAATTATTTCGAACTCTAGGGTCTCTTTGTTTTAGGTGGGCTGGCTCCCCACGAGAATCTGCAGGAAGGCTGCTTCTCCTTGCTAGTTCATTTTCGAGACAGCTCTTCGCGAGAATCAGGATCTAGTGGTTTTGAGAAGTTGGGTGTTTGGCACAGCTTCATGAGATTCGTTTGAGAAACTGAGAGTAGGAGCTGTACCAAACAGGGTCTAAGGCTTTGAATAATACTGTAAAAGTCAGTTAAATTTAAACTGAGTTTGACTAGCAACCTAGAAAGAGACTCAAGAGTAAATTACAAATATCCTGTACTTTCTGCAGGTTATGAATAAGCTTTATTTTCTTATTGTACTCCTGGTGTATTGAGATTGATATGCTACAAAAATGGAAGTACCAGGGGCTGTTTGGTTGGAAGCCAAAGTTTGCCTCACTTTGCCATAAGTGACTTAGGCAAGTTTGACCAAGTTAGACTAGTGTTTAGTTCCTAGCCATAATTTAGATATGCCAAACTTTTCTTTCAACTGGGTCCCGCATGTCATAGACACAAAAAGTTGTGGCAAGAATCCCTTAGCCATGCTAAGTTATGGCTCCAATTTTCTTGGCCACAACTTTGGCAATTTAGGCAAAAATGTTTGGCAAACTTAGGCTATGAACCAAACAGGCTCTCAGAATTTCATTAATTGATTGCTAGTATACCTTATGGCTCTTGAGTCAGCATAACAGGTTAACTGATATTTGATGGGTGTTAAATTTAAGTTAGAACAGTTGGTGACTATCTGACTGGTGACCCAGTCTATGGTTGGTTTTCCTGGTTCTGTAGAAATGCTGCAAATTTGGATGATGGGAGCAGGGATCACATAACCGGACCGGACCAATTTCCCGGCCAGCCACCGGGAACGGTAACCGGCCAGTTACCGGTTTTCAAGGGGAGAAACTCGGATGAAATTCGATCAAATTTGATTAAAAACCATTAGAAATTAGAAATTTAGAATTTGAATTTGAAAAACCAGGGATTACCGGTCGGGATTTTATATCCTGGCCCCCGGCCGATAACCGGTTACCGGTTGGGAATTTATTCCCTGGATTGAAGCACTGTACAAAAAGAGAGGGGGGGGGGGGGGTTACTGGAGCAGCAACGAGTAATTTATTGGTGAATACATTGTTGAATTACCAGTTCCGAATTCTGTCTTTCATAGCATATAAATGTGATGGTCCTTCCCTATAACATTTCTGGAGTAAAATACAAGCACTCTGTAACTTTCACAAGTTATTTATTAGGATTTGCTCTGTTACTTGCGCTGCTGGTGGCTTAAGATTGTTATGACGCACAAAAATGGAAGTATATCAAACTTACATTAATGAACACTCTTTATACGTCTGATCTGAATTTAGTTATAATTTAGACACAGTTCATTAATATGTTTCTGTTATATTCAGCCATATTGAGATTGAAACATTTTGCAGTGCTCTCACCAATAGTCTGGAGGGTATGCTTGTCGGAAGATTCTTGGTTGGAACAGGGATGGGATTGGGTCCACCAGTAGCTTCACTCTATATAACAGAGGTATGCAATTGGTGTTTTTGCTTAATGGATGATTGCTAACAGCAAGTATCAATCTAGTTCGTCTGTGATCACTTCTATTATGATGGAATCCAGGTTTCTCCTCCTTCCGTGAGGGGTACATACGGCAGCTTCGTTCAGATTGCGACCTGTCTTGGAATCATAGTATCTCTCCTTATTGGTACACCTGTCAAGGATATTGATAGATGGTCAGAAGCTTTCTCCTGTAGTCCTTTACGTGCCTGTTGCAGTTAATATGTGCTAAATCCATAACTATGAACATCATTCTTACCATTGGCAGGTGGAGAGTGTGTTTCTGGGTTGCAGTTGCCCCAGCAACTTTACTAGCTCTTGGTATGGAGTTTTGTGCTGAGAGCCCTCAGTGGCTGTATAAGGTGCCTTTACTTCGGGATACTGCTTGTTTTCTATGTACTTTTCTGGTTTATCAATTCAAAGCTTTAACCCTTGGTTGTGTCTGCTACTTTCTAAATGTGCTTCTATAGTTTGATCTTCTGTTCTTTTCCTAGTCATTATGTGGGGTGTTGATGATTTGAGCACCATCTTGGAGATCACTTTACCACACTTCAGTTTTGTATTACTTGTTAGAATTAGTTTCTTAAAACTGTCTGCAAGTACCATCCGGAGGTCTTTCCACTAGTCTTCGAAGGTTACTCTCTAAACTGGGTATGAGTTAAATCTGTCATACAATCAGTTTGTTGGCTACAATCTTTGTCCACCATCCTGAAGCTTTTTGTGCCAACAATTGGTCAATGTTACACAACATAAAATTATTGCCTACTGTTATTTCAGTAGTAACATGACTAGTCTGTTACACAACAAAAAAGAACCAGTCTGTATGCTGGAAAAACAAAAAAGAAACAGTTGTCCGTTGACACATGTAGGTTCACACACCACACATTATATGATTTTAATACAAATAAATGATCATCTAGGTTACCCCAATATAGTGTCCGTAGCACAATATGTATTGGATACCAATACAGCTCCAATATGCCCCAATGCATATCGAAAAGAAGAATCCTTGATACACTCCCGATACGGCTCCAACACTTCTCTGATAGTACCCCCCCACCAACACACACACAACCTGTATGCATGCATTGATATTAACATGTTTAGCAGAGACATCCAAAATGATTCGACGAGTCTTGTTCTTCTATGCAGTGTGGAAGAACAAGTGAAGCAGAGATGCAATTCGAAAAGCTTCTAGGCCCTCTTCATGTAAAATCTGCCATGGCAGAACTTTCTCGATCTGAAAGAGGTGATGATGGAGAAAGTGTGAAGTACTCAGAGTTGTTTTATGGCCGCCATTTTAATGGTAAAAGCTGCTCTGTTATCAATTCTGTTGCATTTGTGTGCTTCATTATAACCTGATTTCTGTTTGACTTTGACGTTTGTTCATTACAAGTCCCTTTTTTGCTACAGTTGTTTTTATTGGCACAACGCTGTTTGCTTTACAACAGTTATCCGGCATAAATTCTGTGTTCTATTTCTCATCAACTGTGTTCAGAAGTGTGGGGGTGCCCTCTAGCCTTGCCAACATATGCATGGGGATTGCAAATTTATCAGGTGGGCCCCTTGAACCTGTTCTTCTACTGTTCTGTTATATTTAGTTGACAGATCTTATTTTGGCATGTTTGCTCGCAGGTTCAATTGTAGCAATGCTTCTAATGGACAAGCTAGGCAGAAAAGTGCTTCTTTCAGGGAGCTTCCTTGGCATGGTAAGCAATCACTATAATTGGAAGATATATTGAACATTACTGACTACACTTACTGGTATAGGCCTTTGCAATGGGAGTTCAGGCTGTTGGAGCAAATCGTCACTACCTTGGTTCTGCAAGTGTTTATCTTTCGGTTGGTGGCGTGCTGCTGTAAGTTTTGGAGTTTTATGCCTTTCACTACCTTGGTTCTACTAACTTGCAAGTTTCTTGAGTTTAGTTCTTCACATCATCTATGTTAAACTGCACTAAATTGATTACCTTAAGCAAAACTTTTTATAGAACTAAGTCAATTTATCCTGGATTTATGTGCCATCATGCCTTTATTTAAACTAGTAAAAACCACAGTATATTATATTGGTCAATGGCATGTTCTGTTGACTTTTAGTTTGCATTGAGTTGAGTAACTCTGTGTCATATGTTTTTCTCACCAACGTAATTAGCAGCAGAAAGGATATTGTATTACTTGCTGCACTTGTTTCATCTTGTTGTGCTACTCTCACATGTTTTGTATATGCCTCTCTTCTGTTATCTTACTTCCCATAAGGATTTTCCATTTGGTTAACCTGTATGTTAGCAGCTAAATTATGAAACATTTTGCCTATGTGGTCGTAGCAGAACTCTTGAACTTTCTTTGACATGTGTAGTTTACTTTCTTACAATTACAAGAATTAAGATACTTTTGCCAGTTACTTATGGTTGAGCATTTCTTTTGCAGGTTTGTCATGTCATTTTCGTTAGGAGCAGGCCCAGTTCCAGGACTTCTTTTGCCTGAGATTTTCCCAAACAAAATCCGGGCCAAGGCTATGGCTCTGTGCATGTCTATGCATTGGGTAAGAGTTTTTTCACCTGATAGTGCATGTACAATGCCCGTTGTTATATCGAAGAAACACATTTTGCAATATGGAAAAGTTATACACTAAATTTCTACACAAGCTTCCCTATTGTTTTGGGTCAATTGAAAGTAAATGCACAGACTAAAAAAGAAATGAAAATGCATTGCCAATGTCCAACAATGTTCAAATGTGGATAAATAGTCTAGGCACGCACACCATTCTAATGGAACATGGAAAACAGGCTGGTTACGGCTTGTATCCAATCATGACTGTGCGCATGATGAAGGACCTAAGTGCTAAACACAAGTTAAATAATTGACTATTTTATGCCAGTTGGAGCCCAGTTGACTAGTGCGCGCTAGATATGCTTGATTATAGTTGTACTCTGTATCTGAATTCCCTGAATTAAAATCATACTCACTTGTTGACATACTATGGTTGATTATAGTTGTACTCTGTATCTGAGTTCCCTGAATTAAAATCATATCCACTTGTTGACATGCTATGCTTGATTGTAAAATGTGCAGGTTGTGAACTTTTTTGTTAGCTTGTTGTTCTTGCGGCTTCTGGAGCAACTTGGTCCGCAAGTTCTGTACACAATATTTTCATCATTTTGTGTGGTAGCAGCAATATTTGTGCGGCGCCATGTGGTTGAAACAAAGGGAAAAACATTGCAAGAGATAGAAGTTTCACTCTTACAACCACAATAAAGGTACCACTTGCTTTTGCATTTGACACAATCTATTTCCAGAACAATCTGTCTATCAACCTGTATTTATAATTGGTGGTGGTGATATTTTAAGGTGGCGGTGATATTTATTCTGAAACACAAGAGGTGAACATATTCAACAGAGGATTCTTAGTTTGAAACCTCATGATAAGGCCATATGGATTACAAGCAAGGCCTTAGAGCCGTACCGCATGATAATCTGGATTCACAGGCAGCGTGCTCTTGTCATTGCAGGTTTTAGCTGAGCAGTATCGAATATCCATCTGGCATGATTGGAACTCGACACTACTGTTTGGTGAATACCAGCCGGGCGAGGTTTCCTTCTAAGTTGATTCCTATATCAAGTCATCTCATGCGGAAGGCAACGCCCTACCCTGGTCTCAGGGAAGTTCCCAAATATGCACCTGTGATCACTAGGGCAACATGGCACTGGCATACAGTATGTACCGAGGTTGTGTATAGCACACAACCTCGCCCTATATGTATGTGTTAACACAACCTCGCCCTATATGTATGTGTTATCATGTCGTTTATTTATACCACTTGAAGTGTCAGTTTAAGGAGACTGAGGTTTGGTTACTGATGAGCACAGTTGAAGCGATGTACCCTTGTGTAATAATAACAACACTGGCATGCGTCGTTGGATGCTATGTATTCTAGCTTCTACCTGGCTTTGCCCACTTGTATGAAAACAAAGAGCTTTCTTATTGCCTACTCGTGTTGGGATCGTGCTAATGCAAACAACTTTTTTTAATCGGAGGGAAAATGCAATTTGTCATTCTCTAACTATTAATTAAAACTTACTAGCATAATTTATTATGGTCCAATCCTCTAGTCGGTTTGTTGTAGGCCATTTCTAATGTTGTTGCACAACGTGTTTCAATTTGTTGCAGTTTGACCTCTCAAAAAAGTTGTATCGGGCTGTTTTTGTTGCAATGGATTACGTGATTTGTTGCACCCAAGCATTTTTTTTTGTTGCAAGTGGGTATGCGCTTTGTTGCAGCACTTTGTTGAACGGCTAAGATCGATGTTTTACGTAAGATTTGACAGGTGGATTGAATGTACGACGAGAACACTTCTATCGTATGTCCGGGCACTAGTCCATCTATACCATCAACAATACAGACGGCTTTTACACTTCGTAAACGACGGTGCTGGCCATGCTCTACTCCATATTCCATATTACACGGATGACACTTGTATTTCGTTCTTGGCCTAGCCTGATTTCTCAGCCACTTTGGGGATGCTCACCGGGTAGTGATGTGTGTGTTGGGAAACCTAGGTAAGAAAGAAATAAAGAAGACAAAGAAGTTCCCTTCATATCACTATGTCTATATAATTTTCTGTACTTGTGTATGCGATTCGACTTTCGTCTACGGAGTGATCAATCGGATCAGCACGATAGACTCCGGTTTATCTCTAGACCTACTCTACTCGAATCAAAAGGTAATCGTCAAAGTACGTCGCTCGTATATTGAATCGTATTTTCTAGATCTCTTTCAATTCCGTATTTTACTTTCTAGATTGTGTTCTATGGTGCAAATCCGCGCTAATCTGCCGCTAGCCGACTTGAAGTCGCCGGCCAAGCTGATTGGTAGATCGTATGAAAGGGAAGATGTCCATTGCACTATAGATTGGATGAACAGAAAAAAAGGAAATCAAGCCATCGATCCGCACGTAGATGTGCTCTCACTGTGCCGATCCATGTAGCGCCACGCGCGTACGCAGCAACGCCGACTTGCAGTCGACGCACTACCACTACCGGCCCAAAGCCGAGCCGCCATCAAGCGCATTGCCGGCGGATCTTGGCGCTTCGTAGCCGTCGCCGTGTGCGCCGCGAAACGGCGCCGCCGAAGTTATGGTCGAAGCCGCCGCTAGCCCGACGCTTGGCGACCTCGTGCTCACAACGTTGTCGTCTTGTTGCTGCCGCCGCCCATGCGCTGCCGTCGCGAGCCACTGCGTGCTAGCCGCACCGAGCATTGCATGCTCTCGCGAATAGCCTCGCTGGCTCGACGCCACCGCCATCACGCCGACATCAGGCGGCACCCACGCTTTGTGCCTCGCGTCGCCGACCTTGCATGACCATGCGCCGTCGCGTCATCACGGCCGCCAGCCGCTCATCGCGCTAGCGCGTCGCCGCCCCCAGATAGGCCTCTGCCACCTTGGTTTGCGACCACTCACGCCGAGGCCGCCGCCAAGACTTCATTTCGTTTGCTCCCGAAATCGGTCCACCACCCGCAGCAAATAAGATAGCGCCGCCACCACTCAAAGACAAGGGAAACCCTTCCCTCGCAAACCCTTTTGCTCGCCTAACAGTAGAATGGGCCAACCAGATCCACGGCCAGGAGGGGGTGTTGGGTATTCGGGAAACGAAAAAAATTGTGAGAGAAAAGGAAAATCCTGAAATTTGCAGATAAGCCCTCAAAAATCGAAAAAATTATGCAGAAATTTTTCTCAGAACTGAAAATTAGCAGATAAGCTCCTGAAAATTATAGAATTCACCAAAAATTCATATTCCAGCAGAAAAGGGCCTCAAGAATTCAATTCTGAATCGTTTTGGGCATTTGAAGCATGTTTAACTCTGTTATTATTATTTCTATGTAATTTATATATTGTATTTACTGTTTGATTATCTGTGATTGTTTATATTACTTTTAATCATTGAAAATAGCAATAAATCATGAAAAATGCATAGAAAAATATGAGAACATTATGAGAAATTTGTACCATTATTTGCAACCATTTTATGTAAATTACCAGTAGTAATCTTATGAACTCTTTGTATAAATATGTAGATGACTGGCATCACGAACCGGGAGTTCGAAGAGCTAGCCCAGTATGGCCAGAATTACTTGATTTGGGCCTCCGACGTCGAGATTGTACTTGAGGCCAAGAAGCTCCGTACTACTATCGAGTTTGACACCTCAAATAATATCAATCCCACTGCTGAGGAAAATGATCAGGCACTTCACTTCCTTAGACACCATCTCTGCCTAATACTCAAGAATGAATATATGGCGGAGAAGAATGCACTAGCTTTGTGGATTGCACTAAATAAGCGGTTTGAGAAACTGAAGTACACCATTCTTCCTCGGGTAGAACAGGAATGGAACCAATTGCATTTTACTAACTTCAAGACCGTAGGAGAGTACAATTTTGCCTTGCACATAATTTGTACCAGTCTTCAACTCTGTGGTAAGGTAATTGTGGATGAGCAGAAGACTGAGAAGACTCTCTCTACCTTTCACCCGAATGCGGTGCAATCTGCATGCAACTATCGTCAAGACGACTACAAGGAGTATGCCAAAATGATTGACATCATGCAAGTGGCAGAAGCTCAAGATGATGTTCTAAGTAAGAATTACATCTCACAGCTGCCTAGTAGCAATGTTGACTATGAAGCCAATACTAATAACTACGAGGTGAGGAAGCCTCTCACAAATGAGAAGGTCAAGAAGGGTAAGGTCGTGGGTCGCAAGGTCAAGCCAAATGCTCAAGCTAATCAAGCTAAGAAGGATAGGCAAAGGAAGCGCGATGACAAGCCCTATGGCCAGTAGGACCAAGAATGCTACAAATGTGACATATGGGGGCATTGGTCACAGATTTGCCGTGAACCGCAGCATGTTATTGATGCTTTCCAATCTAAGAAAAAGGGCAAAGGACAGCATGAGGCACACCTCGACATTGCAAGTACGGAGGATCCACAACTATTAGTTGCACTCATGGATGTGGACAACCCAGTAGTAGCCCCCATCATCCCTCTTTTGGACATCGCAGCGGCTGTAGTCGTAGTTGCCCAAGAGGAGAAGATCTCCATGGAGTAGATTTAGGCAGAAGTTTCTAAGTACTTCGCTCATTCGATCTAGTGCACGCATTGCACTTAGATCTTTTTATAGTCACTTGCAGTTTGTGGTTGTGATGGAACATTGGATTATTTTATTATTTGAATAATGGTTGTAAGCTCTAGGAGAGCAAAACATTAAATTCTTGTGATAAGTCCTACAAGACTTATTTTTTTCTTCCCGTATTTATAATAGCAAGTTATGTTCTGATCTTTGAAGTATTTTATTTATGTGTTGATTGCTTCCTACTACATATTAATAAAATACTTTGTATCAGAATGTGTGCGGCGCCCTATGGAGGAAGTATGCTTAGCAGATAGCGGCACAACGAATACCATCTTGAGAGAGACGAAATTTTTTCAGTCGATCAGCAAGAATGCTAGTAGTCTTACGACAATCGCGGTCAGTGATACTTGTATAATAGGCTCAGGAAGGGCCACAATTATACCCTCGATGGGCACAACTTTGGTCATTAATTAATCCTTATTGTACCTAGAATCGACTAGAACTCTTCTAAGTTTTAAGGATATTTGCGCTAACGGTTTCCACGTAAAGACTGAAGAAGAGTATAGTAAGGACACCTGCTCATTGCAAAGCGTGAAGGAAGTGGAAAAAAGATATTAGAATGACTTCCTTCATATGAAACTGGGCTATACTACACTAATATTAAGACACCCGCAGCCTATACTATCCTAAAAGCCATATTTAGAAGATCTGAACTTTTCTGTCTCTGACATGATAGATTAGGCCACCCAGGTCTTAGGATGATGAGAAATATAATTAACAATTCACATGGACATAATATCGATGCAAAGAATTTTCTGAATCAGGAAGATTTTGTGTGCCCCGCATGTGCCACCGGGAAATTAATTACTAGACCTTCTGCTCTGAAAGTAAATGATGAAATCCCTGCATTCCTGGACCGTATCTAGGGAGACATGTGCGATCATATACAACCCCTGTCAGGGCCATTTAGATAATTTATGGTGCTCATCGATGCTTCCTCAAAATAGTTGCACGTATGTTTATTGTCTATGAGAAACCACGTTTTTGCAAAGCTAATATCGCATATAATTAAAATTAAAAATAATTTCCCTGATCATCATGTGAAGTCCATCAGAATGGACAACGCTGGAGAATTTACTTCAAGACATTTGATGATTATTGCATGGTAATGGGAATTAACGTTGAGCATTCCGTGCCGTATGTCCACACCCAGAATGGGCTAGCAAAGGAATTAATTAAAAGGATTAAATTTATTGCCCAACTGCTTTTGCAGAATTGTAATTTATCAACTACATGTTGGGGACACGTAGTCCTGCACACAGCAACCCTCATCAACTTTAGACCATCGGCATAGGACATCCATTCACCTATGCAACTAGCACAAGGATCAGCACCGAAAATTTCTCATCTTCGCAATTTTATGTGCAAAGTTTATGTACCTATACCCCCACCATAGCATACTGCAATGGACCCTCTCCGAAAGTCTGGGATATACGTTGGTTATGAGACAGCATCCATAATCAAGTATTTGGACCCTACGACGGGAGATTTGCATACTGCTCGATTCGCTGATAGTATATTTGATGAGGATAGTTTTCCGTCATTAGGGGGAGAAAATATACCCCTTGATGAAAAATATCGGGAAATAATGTGGTAAGCCATGGGAATCCATGCACATGACCCACGCACTAGTGAAGGAAATAGAGAAGTCCAAAAGATAATTGATTTGAAGCATTAGCGAATCAACTGCCTAACCATTTTAGTGATTTGAAGAGCGTGACCAAGTCGCATGTGCCTACACGTAATGCACCGGAGATGGTTGAAATACCAAAGAAAATTGAAGGTACCCGTAATCCCGTCTAGAGGCCTCAGAATAAAAGGACGAGAACTCCAGTCCCTCGAATCCCAAGTAGCCGGGGACACCTAGTGAAAAAGGATAAGAAGGACTTGATACAGCCGATCACCGAAGTTCTCTAGAACCAGAAGGGGAGCCAGCTGAGACCTGACACTAGTATGAAACCTTCAGAAAAAGACATACTAGATTTGAACATCCCCATGGAGGGAGAAACTAGCATGGATGTGTGCGCACATATCGGAGCTGAAAAACTAAAGAGACTTGCCCCCATAATTAGAAGTAGTGATGAGCAAGTAGAATCATTAGAAGAATTGTCCCATGAAGAAATAGCTATAAACCATGTGACCATAGGAGAATCTATGAATAGGACAACAACCAATATCAATAATGTAATACCCCGTTCAATTTTTGGAACTATAATTGAATTTTAAACCTTTTTATCGGGATTTAAAAAGAGATTTCAGAATTTCTCTTGAAGAGGGCTTAAATCTTGGGCCAAAGGCCCATAGCCTTGGCCCATTAGGGGTAGCCAAAACCCTAGATGATACTGTAGCACGTCTATGCTATAGCGCCGCCGCCACATGCTACAGTGTTGGCGCCTACTACAGTACCACCTCCTCTCTTGCTGTTGTCCAAGAAGAAGGAGGGAGGGAGAACAACTCCTTCGAGTGCCGCTGGCCAAAGAGAAGGGAAGAAGAAGGGAGGAAAAGAGGAAGGACCAAGGACCACGTTTTCTTCTTTGGATGATCTTCAAGGGTAACAATCTAGAAGTCTTTGGCAAGCCCTAGTTTAATTTTGGTTCGATTTGTAGATCGTTTAGCCAATAGGAAGTCAAGTTTCGGTTCTGTCCAGATTTGTTAGGTTTAGAGCAGTGTGTTACGAGGCCGATTTGGGCTAGTTAAACTCGAAATTAGAGCTCTGTGTGGTTAGATAAAAGGTAGGTTATTTCGTTATATTTCTTTAGAGTGCTCGGTCACAATTTTTGGATGGATAGACTGAAAGTTATGATTTTTACAATTAGACTGCCTGTTCAGTTCATCAGTTTCTAGTAGCACGTATAGATATATAGATTAAATTTAGTAAATTGGTTAATTTTGGATTTTGATCTAAATCAAATTGATAGATAACTTTGTTATGATTTCAGAGAGTCCAAGAACACAATTTTTGGATAAGTAAAATAGGAGTTATGAAATTTTGAAGTATGCATTTCAGTTCTGACTATCTATTGGGAATAATCATGGGAAAATGCTAAATTAGCAAAGTTAGTCTCATAATAGAAAAATTTGCATAAATTTATTATGAAATATAATTCCCTGTGGATTCTAGAATGTCTTAGATCACTATTTTTGGATGAACCAATTAAAAGAAATTGAATTTCTAAGTTGAGTTTACCAAAGATGACAGATTAGTCTTTGGAGTTAAAAAAAGGGTTTCGACGAAATAATCTGAACATTTGATCACCTGAGAAATTGTGGATATAGTTGTGTAGATTTCATAAAGTCTGAGTTCATGACTTTTGGAGCAAAAGAACAAAAGTTATGATTTTTCTATGGTGACTGTTTAATTTTGGACAAAATGGTGTTCGGGAAGGAATGGTACAGTTGTGGGTTGCGATTAGGAGTGGTTATGTCTATTTAGTTTTATTGTAATGTTGTGTGCTTTTAGATGGTATTCTTAGTATGTTTTACGAATGCCAGGTGGTGGTGTGAAACCAGGGTTAGAGTCCTCTACTCGTTGTCACCCATCACATGGTTGAGGCAAGTACAATTTTAGTACGATATTGTGTGTTGGGCAATATTGTTGATTTGATGCGTGCGTAATATGATTAAGCATGAAGAAAATATTTATTTCACATTGTTTATATGATGATCAATAATTGATAATTCTTATGAGAACATATTGTGGATTGTTCATTTCATTCCATATTAAGCACGCATATTGGCATGATATACCCATGGGAGTAGGCATTGAGATCCTCATATTTAAGATATGGGCAATGTGTCCCCATATTTAAGATATGGGCAATGGGTCCCCATCTGAAAAGGATGGGCAATGGGTCCCCGCATTAGGTAATGCGAGCATGAGTGAACACTGACAGGTGTAACACTCCACTATAACGATATATGCAAAAGAGAAGATGTGGCATGAGCACGATTTGCATTGCATTGCACTCATGAGAAATGAATTGTATGCTTTATAATGAGAACATATTGTTGATGAAATGATGCTTGTGTATGGCTATTCTTACCTGTACTTACTGAGTCTTGGACTCACTCTTGTTATTTGTCATTTTAGGTGATCATTGAAGATGGCATGCATCGGGTGGAAATAGATCATGGAATGATAGAATTATTGGGCACTTCACTTCACTAGACATTTATTTCCCTTGCCTAAAGTTCAGTTAGCAAATTTAAATGTAATAAATGGTTAACTTGTGGAATTTCTATTTTCGCATGGTTTTGCTTATTATGGAGGTTGTATTACCTATTTAACTCTTGGTTACATGCTTAGATGTTAAGCTTCTCTGTTGACTAGATAGTTTTGCTAGTATTGATAGTGGTAAGTAGTTATGTGTTAATTATTCCATTCGGTTTATAGAATTTAGGTTGATGAAATTTATGACTTGTCATTTGGTAGAATGACTATTATTTGAGTCTAGCTGATAATAATTTTTGTTTAATGGTTAAAACTAGTAGTGATAGTAGTTGTAGGTGACATTTCGGGCTTTTGTTAAGCTAGGGTGTTACAGATATTTACTTTGCAAACAAAATTGCCACAATCATCAATCTTGATATAGAGTCTACATCGCTCGCTGAATGTAAGAAAAGATTAAACTGGAAAGATTGGAAGAAGGCAATAGCAACTGAATTATTATATCTGAATAAAAGAGAGGTATTTGGGCCTGTAAGCCGCACGTCTCCCCATGTGCACCCCGTAGGGCATAAGTGGGTATTTGTTCGGAAGAGAAATGAAAATAATGAAGTTGTAAGATATAAAACAAGGCTTGTTGCACAAGGTTTCACTCAATGTCCAGGAGTTGATTATGAAGAAACCTATTCCCCAGTCATGGGCGGAACTACCTTTAGATATTTAATCTCAATGGCAGTGTACTTGAATTTAGAAATGAAATTGATGGATATGGTAACTGCATACCTTTATGGAAACTTGGATTCGGACATTTATATGAAGGTACCTGAAGGTATCTCTGTCTCGAACCAAGACAGAGCAAATAGAAATCTGTACAGTGTGAAATTCAGAAAATCACTGTACGGACTTAAGCAATTAGGCAGGATGTGGTATAATCGATTGAGTGACTTTCTATGCAAGAAAGGCTACACGAACAATGAGGATTGTCCCTGTGTATTTATACGACGATCACATGATGGATTTTGTATAATCTCAGTGTATGTAGATGATCTGAATATCATCGGAACCCTAGAAGATATTAAGAAAGCAAGCTCTTACCTGGAGTTGGAGTTCGAAATAAAATATTTAGGTAAAACCAAATATTGCCTAGACTTACAGCTTGAGCATGTCTCTGAAGGGATATTAGTGCATCAGTCAACCTACACTCAAAAGGTGTTAGAAATGTTTGGCTTTGAAAAGACATACTCTTCGAAAGTGTCAATGGTCGGGAGATTTTTGCAGCAAGATAAGGATCCGTACAGACCTAGAGAAGAGGGGGAGGGGGGGGGGAAGTCCTAGGACCGGAATTCCCGTACTTAAGTGCAATAGGAGCACTTATGTGTTTAGCAAACTGTACTAGATCAGACATTACATTTGTTGTAAATCTATTAGCAAGGTATAGTGCAGAATCTACCAAAAGGCATTGACAGGAAATAAATGACATCTTCTGATATCTCCAAGGAAGTAAAGACCTTGGTCTATTCTACAGAAAGAACCAAGACCTAATTATGATTGGGTATGCAGATGCCGGGTACCTGTTGGACCCGCATACAACTAAATTGCAAACAGGCTATGTATTTCTATATGGTGGAAAAACAATTTTATGGAAATAGTCTAAGCAAAGTCTTGTATTAACTTTGACGAACCACTTGGAAATCATAGAACTGTACGAGACCTCACGAGGATGTGCTTGGCTTTAGTAGAGGATTCACCATATCTAGCAATCATGTGGATTGAATACCGCACCAACTCCCACTATTATCTATGAAGATAATGCAGATTGTATTGCACAAGTACAAATGGGTTATGTGAAGAGTCATCTCACAGAGCATATCAACCCCAAGTTCTTCTATGCTCATGAATTGCAATGGATGGATGAAATTAAAGTACTACATTCTAAGTCATGTGAAAATCTTGCAGATTTATTCACTAAGTCACTTCTAGCATCTAGCTTTGAAAGATGCATACGTGGAATTGGAATGATAAGACTTAGAGAAGTGCAGAACCCAGGGGGAGAATCTTCACAAACTCATTATTAAAGATTGATCACGAAGATCGAGTACCCAAAGTATAAATCCTGGAAATTAAATGAAATTGGGTGGATTGTACTCTTTTTCCCTTGATGAGTTTTTCCTGAAGTTTCTCGGCTAAGGTTTTTAATGAGGCAATTCGTGTAACACAATAGAACGTGTATCATGCACTCTTTCTCCAAATTTTCCCACTGGGTTTTGTGGAGTTTTGACGAGGCATGAACATGTCGAACGAGTGCCCAAGGGGGAGTGTTGGGAAACCTGGGCCTGGGCCTGGGCCTTGCAGGCCTAGCCCATGGTGGGCTCCTTATCCACGTCTAGTCTATATATAGAAGGGGATCCCCAATCATTGTACGTACTTTTTGGCTGAAGAAAGAAATAAAGAAGAGAAAGAAGTCCCCTCTATATCTCTGTGTCTATTTACTTTTCTGTACTTGTGTATGTGATTCGACTTCCATCTATGGGGTGATCGATCGGACTGGACTCACCAGCGACGGTTCCTTAACAGTGTGCACCCGGCCCATGCCTTCTCCGGCTTGTGTGTTGGCCGGATGCACTCCCACGCAGCATTGTTGCACTTAACCCGGACCCAGACCCGATCATCCAAACCCTGTTGCCCTCACGCATGCGGCCCTTGGCCTCGACGTGCTCCCGAACGGGTGCAGCGTCATGTGCGACAGCTCCACATGCTCGTCCGATAGCCCAAGGCTACGTTAGACCTTGTCCATCACTTCCCACCCCCGAGTGGATGCAAAGGTGATCGAATGCCGTGTGTGTGACGCCCCTACGTCCTGATCGACTCAGATCTACCCTATTTTGGGTAAACCATGCACATGTAATAACTGCTTGCGCTTTCATCCTCACATCGCGTAAAACAGTTAATTAGAGTTATTATGTTTGGATTTTAAGTTGGTTGAGCTCCCATCGAATGAGCGATGTGGGACAAATTCCTAGGCTCACGCACGCACACAATGCACGCAGGCCTCCCCCATGTGCCTTTACTAGGCCAGGGTCTCACAGACACCCCCCTCAAAGGATTCGACATCCTCGTCAGCCCAACTTATCCAGACTGGGGCAAATGACCAGGATATCCTCTTTTGGCACACGTCCGTGCGTCCAGTCTAGGCACATATGCTATGCCGTGTGGCCACTTATCTTGGCTCACGCGTGCTATGCGACATATGCATACGCCCTGACCCGCACATATGTGTAACTGCGAGGGTTAGCACTAATACCATTTGTGACGACCCATGTTCATATCAACTCAGATCTACCCCATTTTGGGTAAACCACGCACGCGTAATAACTGCTTACGCTTTTGACATCACTTCGCGTAAAATGATTAACCGAAGTTATTACGTGTGGACTATCTAAGTTGGTTGAGCTCCCATCGAACAAGTGATATGGGGCTAAGGGCTTGTTTGGTTCATAGCGTAGAGATGCCTAAGTTTGCCAAACATTTTCGCCTAAATTGCCAAAGTTGTGGCCAAGAAAATTGGAACCATAACTTAGCATGGCTAAGAGAAACTTGCCACAACTTTTTTGTGTCTATGACATATGAGACCAGTTAAATAAAAAGTTTGACATATCTAAATTGTGACTAGAAACCAAACACTAGTCTAACTTAATTAAACTTGCCTAAGTCACTTATAACAAAGTGAGGCAACCTTTGGCCTACAACCAAATAGCCCCTAAATCCCAGGCTCAAGCTCGAACGCACACAACACAGGTAGGCCTCCCCATGGGCCTTTACTGGGCCATCAGAGTGCGGAAGTAGGGACGTACGGGTTGACACGCCTTTCGGCCAACTTGCTCGCGACGAAGAACAGTGCGAAGAGCAGGTGCTCGGAGCACGGGAGGACGAGGGGCGCAATGGCGGTGATGTTAGCCGTCAGCTTGTCGCCGGCGACGGTCAGGAGGTCCGTCGGCGTCCTCCTCCTGGGAGATGCACCGGTAGGAGATGTCCTGCGCACTGCCGGTGATCGTTCACGCAAGGTGCGCGAGATGGAACCGTGCCATGGCCTTAGACGTGGACAACAGCATGGCGGTGCCGCCCATCCAGAACAGGATGTTGGACAACAGCATGGCGCGCTCCTTACCGACGTAGAAGTTGGATGTGATGTGCGATGGTCTCCGTAGACACAGCTTTTTTTTTTTTACGATATAACCTATTTTTAAAAAATATTTTAAAGATAATGTCTCATTTACCTTTATTTTTAATTCTGATCCTTTTAGTCACGCTACAACGCGCGATGTGACAAAAATACTCTGTCACACCACGTACTACGGTATGGCCAAAACTGCCATGATAGCCCTCCGAGCCAGTACGCGTCCGTTTTTGGGGTTAAGTCTTGTCACGCTAAGAGAGGTGACGTGACAGCACTTATTTGCCACGCTGAGATCCGTAGTATGACAACATGCTTTTATCACGTCACACGTTATGGCATGACCAAAGGAGTCAGAATTGAAAATAAAGTTAGAGAGAAGTTATCTTCAAAATATTTTTAAAAAATAGATTAAATCATAATGAAAGTTCTCGTAGACACGCACACGACTAGAGCGTGTGCACCACAAGGCGCCTACGGTAGGGTCGACCATGAAGCTCTACCGAGATCACACACTACTACAAAAATGCTATCTTGGGCGCCGATCACGCGATTCGCCGAAACCGTGCGTGTTAAAAACAATCTCGAGCGGTTTTTGTTTACCGACCGCCGTGTTATCTTCGCGCTAAAAACCGCTCGTGAAGAGGTCATATCACAGATGGTTCATGTTAAAATAAATGTCAGGAAGTATCACGAGGCGGTCTTGACAAAAACCGCCTGTGATATGTAGTCATATCACGACGGTTTTAATCAAGACCGCCTCGTGATACTTCACGACGGTTTCGCTATGAACCGTCTGTGATATTATCAGATATCACGACGGTTTTTATCATAACCATCTGTGATACTTCACAGACGGTTTTAAACATGAACCATCTGTGATAATTAACTCATCATGATGGTACATAGCTCCCCAACAGAGTCTTCTTGATCTCCATCTCTGGCGCTTCTGATAACATGGCGGATCTCCAAGCCCCGTGAGTCTATCGCCACTCCGTGCCCGGTTTGAGTATCGCCTCACCTCACTGAGCCCGCTCGTGTGTGGTCCATTTCAGCTATTGTCGCCGTTGCCTCTGTTCACCGATCGACGACCAGCCGCCTTGGACCTTTCCCGACTTCATTGACACCAATTTATTTATTTCCAGGGTTTTCAATGCGAACTGTGTGATGGACCGAAGCTGGATGTACGCTAAGAACCGTGTGAGTGAAGAGTACATTAATGGCGTGTCTGCTTTTACAAGAGCTACCGAGGAGGATATGTTCAATAAATGGGCGGAATATATGTACTGTCCATGCATTGACTGCGAGAATCTGAAGATGTTTAACAACCGAGCGTAGATCAAAGCACACTTGATTCGAAGGGGTTTCAAAAAGGGTTATACATGTTGGACCAGTCACGGCGAAGATCATATTACACAGGAAGTCAACGATATGCATATTATCAGAAGTCAACGATATCTTTGTCACGGATGATGTCGATTGTGGTTCCGATTCGGATAGGTTTGCGATGACAATCTAGATCGGATGCTTCGCGATGCGAAGGAAGCTGTGATGAGAGGGAGTATGTTCAACTCTGGGGCTTGATGGAGGACTCGGAGAAACCTTTGTTCCCGAGCTGCAAGCCGGAATACACAAGGTTATCATCCGTGCTTAAATTGCTGAAATTGAAGGCAAGCAACGGTTGGTCCGACAAGAGTTTCACGGGTCATTAGGTCTCTTAGCGGACATGCTTCCGAGAAACGAGTTGCCCAAAACCACCTACAAAGCCAAGAAGGTTCTTTGTCCATTGGGAATAGAAGTAGAAAGAATACATGCATATCCGAACGACTGTATCCTCTACCGTAACGAGTATACAAATATGCATGTATGTCCGGTGTGCAACGCATCCCGATACAAGCGTAAGAATCAATCAGATAACGACGAGGGAATCGAGGTGAAGAAAGGACCTCCTGCTAAGGTGGCGTGGTATCTTCCTGTAATTCTTCGTTTGAAGCAGTTTTTTGCGAACCCAAAGAATACAAAAGCTAGCAGATGGCACTTTCGAGGAGCGTAAGAATGACGGAAAACTAAGACACCCTGCTGATTCCGCCCAGTGGAGAAACATCGATTGGAGGTTTACAGACTTCGGTGCGGAACCGAGGAATATAAGGTTTGGATTGAGTACAGATGGAATGAATCCTTTCGGTAACATGAGCAGCCGACATAGCACTTGGCCCGTGATGCTCTGAATCTACAACCTTCCTCCTTGGTTGTGTATGAAGCGGAAGTATATTTTTTTGTCGATACTTATCCAAGGGCCGAAGAAACCTGGGAATGATATTGATGTGTACCTAGCAACACTGATAGAAGATCTAAAAATACTGTGGATTGAAGAATGCAATATGGGATGCGTACAAACGAGAGAACTTCACTTTACATTCCTCGTTGTTCTGCACCATAAATGATTATCCTGCCCTTGCTAATCTGTCGGGCTAGAGTACAAAGGGGGCCAAAGCCTGTATTCACTGCTTAGATGATACCGAGAGTGTGTAGCTGAATCACTCGCGCAAAACCGTGTACATGCATCATCGTAGGTTCCTTCGGAGGGCTCACCCATACCGCAGGATGAAGAAACAATTCGACGGAGAGAAGGAGGACAGTTCAGCTCCAAGGCATTTAAGCGGAAAGGAGGTCTATGATATGGTTAAGGATTTAGATATTGTGCTCGGAAAGGGATGTAAATCGAGAATCCGTAAGAAGAACATGTGGAAGAAGAGATTAATATTTTGGGACTTACCTTATTGGGAGCACCTAGAAGTTCGCCACAGCATCGACGTCATGCACGTAGAGAAGAATGTATGTGACATCTTGATTGGTCTCTTACTGAACATTCGTGACAAAACAAAGGATGGTGTCAACGCACAGCTTGACTTGGTTGATATGGACATCAGACCTGAGTTAACACCAACAAAGACCGATAAAGGACAAACGTCATCGCCCCCACTTGTTACACTCTGTCCAAGGCCGAGAGAACCGAATGCTGCGGTGCTTGCATGGTGTGAAAGTTCCGTCTGGTTACTCCGCCAACATGAAGAAACTTGTTTCGATGGAAGATTTGAAGTTAATTGGCATGAAGTTTCATAATTGTCATGTGTTGATGACACAAATGCTCCCTGTTGCAATTAGAAGTATTTTGTCGATCAAGGTCCGAGAGACAATCATGAGGCTATGTTATTTCTTTAACACAATTGCTCAGAAGGTCATCGATCCCGAATGACTAGATGCTCTGCAGGACGAGGTGGTGATGACTCTATGTGATCTTGAGATGTATTTCCCTCCGTCGTTTTTCGATATCATAGTCCATCTCATTGTTCATATTGTGAGGGAGATAAAGATGTGCGGGCCCGTGTTCCTACGTAGCATGTACCCGTTCGAGAGGTTCATGGGAATTCTCAAGTCCTATGTACGGAATCGATCTCGGCCAGAGGGCAGCATCGTCGAAGGTTATGCAACCGAAGAGGTCATTGAGTTCTGCGTCGATTACATGGCTCAGGTCGAACCGATATGTGTGCCTCGATCTCGCCATGAGGGGAGGCTCGAGCTTATCGGGACCATCGGAAGGAAAGCAATCATTCCGGATATGGATGCGTATGCTCAAGCCCATTTCACGGTCTTGCAACACATGGCTGAAGTGTCCCCGTATATCGACCGGACAAGGGCGTGCTTGACAATGTAATCCGGTGTGGCCGGATGTTTGGATCACGAGACAACATAACAGATGGTTCAACCAATGGTTGAAGGAGCGACTTCGCTAGGAGCTCGTCAAGTGATATCTTGACATGGTTGGCAAAAGGGCCAACATTTACAGCCAGACATGGCGAGGATCGACATAAATGGGTACACATTCTATCTGCAGCTCGGGATATAAAAAGCACTAACGAGCAGCGGTGTCCGCATAGATGCATTCAGTACCGATGGGCTGAGGAGCTCCTACTATGGGCAAATAGAGGAGATATGGGAACTCGACTATGTGCTTTTCAAGATCCCCCTATTTCGGTGCCGTTGGGTCCATCTCCCACAGGTGAAGGTCGACAAGTACGGCGTCACTACCGTGGACCTCGAATGTATCGGATACAAAGACGAACCATTCGTACTGACTAACCAAGTTGTTCAAGTCTTCTATGTTACCGACCCGGCAAATAAGAAGCGCCACGTAGTTCTTCATAGAAAAAGGAGGATTGTTGGAGTTGAGAATGTAGTGGACGAGGAAGAATACAATCAATTTGACGGGTTGCCTCCTTTCGGAAACGGCATAAGGGTCGAGGAAGAAGAACGTGACGAAACTAGCTACATACGCGTCGATCATCATGAAGGGCTAATTTTTAAAGATTAATTGAACAATGTGTGTACATATATGTACGTTCTGATGAATGGTTAATTTTAGTTCGTTTGAGTTAATTAATTGATTTGTACTGTGAAATGGATGTGATTGTTTCTCAAATGAATGTGAATTGGATGTATATACATGTACTTGTTATCTTTTCTGCTTGTTTCAGAGGGCATGGCTAGCATTTCCTGAGGCTATCCCATAAACAGATCTAGATTAATCAATACAAAATAATATCACAGATGATTTGAGCTACAAACCGTCAGTGATTATATATCACAGACGGTTCCTTGGTAAAAATCATCTATGATACAATATATCACGAGCGGTTGTTAATTGGAACCGCTCAGGATACATCACATATCACGAGCGGTTCTAATTTAGAAGCATGCAGTGATGTCCAAATTTCTATTTACATTCGGACTCTAGGGTTTGCTGCGCCACTCAAGCGATTAAGTTTCTCAACTCCTCGCTCCCTCCCCCGAGCTCGTCGCCGCCCTCCTCGGCCTTGCCTCCTCGAGCCCGTCGACTCCTCCCGATCCGTCGGCGCCGCCTCCCCGAGCCCGCGCCTCCTCCTATAGCCCGCCGCCTCCTCCTGCCCGAGCCTGTCGCCTCCTCCCTCACCCAAGCCAGCCCTCGCCTCCCCTTCCGCCTTCCTCTTTGCTCGCTTGCTCCTGATCGTCCTTCTCCTCGGCCCAAAGGTAACCAATGCCGAGTTGCCGATTTTACACCCCTTTCCTTAACTATTTCTATCAATAATCTGTCATGGTCCTCATGATAATTGTACTTGTTTTAGGAATTTGTATTTGTTCTAGTCAGTTATTCATATGGTATTTGTTTTGATAATGCTACTGGAATATATTGCAATGTGGTGTGGTGAGCTTGAGATGAATGCTCTGTGATGATAATAGTCTTGTACTAAAATTGTTTTGATAATCGGGTTTGAACTTGAGCTCTAATTGGAATGCTTACTCTACATCTGATATCAATATCAAAATGTTAAATCTTAGCTTTATGCCGATTTCATTTGTTCACATGATGTTCTATCAGGAGTAGGAAGAGAGCCAAAACCGAGCGCGATGCAAAGCTACGAGAGGAGATTCGTCAATCCCTCAGAGATGAGCTCACTGAATCCATCAGAGATGAGATCACTGAATCCATCAGAGGTGAGATCGAGCTACCCAAAGAACGGCAGATGGAGACCTTTGAGGAAAGGATTAGGAATTGCAACTCCCAAATCGGTTGCAAGCCCCCGCCTCTCATCAGGCTAACCAAATTTCCAAACTTCGAGTAGTGTCGTCCAACCCTAACCCTACCCCAATAGGTGACGGCAGATTTCCGTCGATGACATCCGGTAATAATTATTATCTCGTAATGCTCGATCCATTGATAGGCTGTTGGAGTAGCTAATTTTGTATCGTTATGTAAGTGGCTATGAAGTGCAAGCTCCAAGTGAGATATGCCTCTATTGCCCTAGATGCTGCTTGGGGCCAGGTGTATCCATCTGGTGCTGGGGCTTTGGTGCACGTGCAACAATTACTCTGGTTCATAAAAGTGAATGTGGACGGTGTTTGTGCCAATTTCGGGGCAATCCCGCTGCATATTCCCCCAAACGACGAGGTCATGACTCTAGGGCAAGACGTTGGAACATTCATCCAGTGGCCCAAGGTAGACATCTGCCTGGAGCTACCTGCTCCGGTGTCAACTTCACAGGAATATCCTGCAACGGTATCAAGTCCACGGGAGCTGACTGCACCGAAGTTACCTGCACTAACACGGCAAGGGCACGGTGCATCACATGCATCTACACCTCGTGCTCAGTTGACTCTTCTGAAGTTGACCTATACAAAGCAAGGAAGCAAGGGCAAATCGAAGACGGTCAACTCCTGTCCTGATATCCCCTTCTTGTCGTTGGCCCAAAAATTCGTGCTAGGCGAGCCATTGGTCGAGAGGTTAGACAGCCCTACCTTAGGACCAGCTTGCACGGCATTGCATACTGGTACATGGAACAGTCCAACAAGCCGGCTGATCAGCGACGCTCGGGTGTCACCGCCATGTTCAAGAAGGATCATTTTAACCACGAGCATCAAGACTGTGTCTTCAAGGTGACCTTCGATGACTTGTTCTGTCTCTTCAACCTCGACGAGCTCGACGTCTCACTCATACGATGCTGGACACTGTAAGTGTGTATAATCACGGTCAATGTTCGTGTAATACCGATAAATGTTATATATAACTCCTTGCTTTTGTATATAGATACATGATGTATGAAGCCGGAAGAAGGAAATCACCGGTAGGTTTCCTCGACCCACACGTGGTCTCTGAGCAAAGCATCAAGCCGAATGCAAGATTCATCGAGGATTACGTTATAGAGTTTTTCCGGGCTCGCCGCAACACGTAATACATACTTTTGCCCTACATCCAGGAGTAAGTGTTGCACTACTGGCTATACTTGTTGATTTGTACTTTATAAGCAATACGAACTTAGGTTTAATGACCATGCTGACATACCTGTGTAGCTTCCACTGGATTCTAATTGTAAATATACCAAAACGAAAATGGGTAATATACCTAGATTCCCTAAAGAGATCCAATCACAACTTCACAGTTATCCAGAATTTAATCAACAGGTAAACACATTTCCTCCATAGAAACTCTATTGTAGTCTTTCCTTCCTTTGCAATGGCTAAGGTTAACTTTTTGGAGTCACGTAGGGTGTTCGACGTGTTAAATGCTACAGGAGGGTATTGCAGGGGAAGGTTGCTGCATCACGATCTAACTTTCCCGGTACTCGCTAGGTAGTACATATTAATCCTATATAACACTTCGTAGTAATGCCTCTCGAACTAACCAATTCTATTTTTACAATGCCACCAGCAGCCGTCGGGCCACAACGTCTGTGGATACTATGTGTGCCACAACATGGAACTACTTATCGGTTCCGCGATCACCAATGATCCTTAGGTTTGTCAATCTTGTAACAATTATTTCATATATACTTACCAATTTATATAAGCACGAATTTAATCTTCCTATCGACAGGTTGCGACCATTGCTGAAACTGCGTTAAAACAGAGTGAACTCATAAAAGTTCGATCACACCTTGCGTCATTCCTGAATAGTCAGGTCATAAATCCAGATGGGAGTTTCCACAGTGTAGATTGAACTTGATTGGGATATATTGAAATTAATGGTACATGTGTGTAAATTAATGGTTAATTTTAGTCAATTGATTTGTGAATTGGATGTGCTTGTTTCTGAAATGAGTGCAAATTTGATGTGCTTCTGAAATGAATGCGAATTGGATGTGCTTGTTTCAAAGGGCATGGCTAGCATTTCCTAAGGCTAGCCAATAAACAGAAATAGATTTAGCAATACAAAAGAATATCACAGACGGTTTGTAGACGAAATGCAGTGATACTCGATTACCACGAGCGGTTTGTAGGCGAAGCGTGCGTGATACTCGACTACCACAGGCGATGCAGAGATGAAACCGCTGCGTGATAGTAGAAAAAATCACGAGCGGCTTTGTAGATGAAACCGCTCGTGATAGTGAACTATCACGAGCGGTTTTATCTACGGGCCGTCTGTGATTTTCTACTATCACAGACGGTTTCATCTACAGACCGTCTGTGGTAGTCGAGTATCACGCGATCTCATCTACAAACCGTTTATGATTGTCTACTATCACAGACGGTTTCATCTACAAACCGTCTATGATAATCGATCGTCACTGAGCAGTTTTGAGTTAATAACCGTGCGTGATATTATGTATAACGATGGTTCGAAACCGCTGTGATGACCTCATGCATTCTTGACCCATAAACTCAAAGTGGCTCACGAAACCGCTGCGTGATGGCGTTTTGAATCGCTGCAGAAGGCCTTTTCTGTAGTAGTGACCCCCGCGCTACACCCCATCTTGGATAGGTTTACAACATGGTTTTGCATACCGGAAACATTTTTCAAACGAGGAAGGCCGAAAATAGAAAAATTTCGGTCGAAATTTTCAAATCAATATTTGATTTTTTGGATTTTAATTTTATTTAAAAATCAAATTCAAACAAATTCATTTTTTTTTTACAAAATTCATCCAACCGATTTTTTGGGGACCGGTTTGTATTCCTATCGGCCCCACTGGTATGGCCGAAATTTCCGATTTTTGGCTGAAATTATGAACACTGGTTGTATTTGTTCACAATCATGTTGTCGAGGGATATCACAGAGGCGAAGATGCCGCAGTTGATGGCGAGTATGTCGATAGCACCGAGGGCGATGGCCGTCTTGGCAAACAGGTCGTCGATGGCCGAGAAGATGAGCAGCTCCGCCTCAGCACGGGCTTCGTCGAAACTATGGTATGGGGGGATGTAGTGGTCCCAGGGAAAACAATTTCGTTTTTGAAAAAAATTCGTTGGGGGCCAAAATCATCAAAATTTTGGAATTTTGGTTCAAAATTTTGGTGGGTTTTCAAACTGGACGAAATCTGGACAAAATTTGATCGAAATTTGACCGAATTTTGTCCAAAATCAAATTTAGGCTGTAATTTGTCTAAATTCAAATATTTCCCATTTTTTCGAACGAATTATAAAAATTTCGGAGGAGGACGAAATTTCTGAAATTTCGGTGAAATTTCGCCGAAATTGTTTTCCGTGAGTGGTCCGCCGGTGGGAGGCTGGTCTCATCGCCGATGGCGCTGCGGTCGTCGAGGAAGGACACGAGGTGAGCATGCTCGATGAAGGTGGAGGTACGGACACGACAGTTGGCACGTTGCCGGCAGCAAGCGTAGTCGATGAGGTACACGGCGCGGGGGCAGTTCATGAGGCATAGGGCGGCCACGCCGGCCGGAATGAGACCGGCCAGGAGGAGGTGGATGGGTTGGAAGGCGAGGAGCCAGCCGAGTAGCACGTCAAACTCGAGCTGCGTCACATTGAGGATGGTGCCCACAAGGACCAAGGCAACAATGGCAACGAAAAAAGGTGTTCACGGTGAGTTGGTAGATCGATTTGAGGTGCTTGGCATGAGGTGACAAGCCCATTGTGCCGAGCAGTCGAAGCTAGCTCTGGCTGGCGTGCGTGAAGAGGATGCGAAGGAGTGGAGTGTGCAACAGTGCAAGAAATTATATAGCCGTTTGGTCAACCGTTGTGCAGTGCAGCGGCATGGGACCGATTTTGATCGGCTGTAGCGATCACAGTTAATTATTGTGTTCGGTGGAATCGGCCTTGACCTTCTCTATTTAAAGAGCGGTAGATTTTAGCCGTAAAGAATCAGGACTCTTAAAATCAGACAAGATTCACATATATGATTCGGTTATGTCATCTGATCTTCAAACCTCCTATAACTGATAAATCTTTCCTATTCCATCACGTAAGTTAACTGATATTCCTAAGATCTTTGAATATTCCCTGGAGTGGTCTTGAGGAGCTCCTGGAAGGAGGTCCTGGATGCTCTAGCGAGAAGTTCTCGTGGGATGTCCTGAGGAGGTCCTCGCGGAAGGTCCTGAGGAGATCCACATGGAAGGTCCTGGACGATCCTGATGAAACCACGTGAGTACTCCCGGGGAGGTCTTGGACGGTCCTGATGAAGTCACGTGAGTGCTCCTGCGAGATTGGAGTAGCTATCCTTTGCTGTTCTTGCTTGTAAAACAGTCGGTTCTTTATCGTAATTGAAGAATTATCCCTTTTACTAGTTTGCTCGAAAACTAGTTGTACATTTCTGCAAAAGTAAAGTAATCCGGTTATTTACGACATCATGTGTTGATTTTTAACGTCAATATATCACTAAAATTTTAGCTTAGCAACTTGGAGTCCAAACCAAGTAGGACCTTATTTCCCACCTCATGGCACGAATGGCCGGGCGTGCCGCGCCGCCCGTTTGGCCATCTCTCAGCCGCCGAGCGCGTCCTTCCTCTCAACCCCCACAGACGGACTGACCGAACGCACGTAGCCTCCTCCCCGTCTCCGGTTCCCCTGCCCTAAACCTAGACACACGCACGTAGCCTCTCTGCAGGCCCACAACATCCAGGACCCCGGCTGCCACCGCTCCTGTGCCTCCTCACTCCGGCCGGCCGCCGCCACTCCTCACTCCGGTTCGGTGTCGCTGCCTACCTGCCGCCCGCCACACCAGTCTCCAGTGCACCCGCCGCTCGGCCGCTCCTTGCGCCATGCTGCCGAGGTTTGTATATTTCTATTCTTTTCAATTGCACATGGGACCAATTCGTCACGGACGAACTCCAGTCTAGTAGGAATGTGGAGTTCCTTCCTTTATATGCGGAAGTGGGAGCGTGTTGGGGGCTCACTCATAATCTCACACTAGAATGTATATTATTGTACTGGTATCAGGTTATGAGGAGTTGAGGACTGTACTAGAGTGTGTTAGGAATCCGGGTATTCTCATTTGAGTTTTACCTGAAACAAAATAAAAAGGTACCTAATGATTAGGATTACATCTAAATCCCCTGATCGCAATAGGTAGTCCTCTGTTTGGTTCAGTTTTTCTGTGTGATGAGATGGTTAATTGGGATTTGGGAAAGAAGTTTGTATTCAGCATAGGGTGCTACTTCTTGTCTTCTTCCCTTTTTTTTGGCACTTTCAAATTTGGGAATCAAAGTTATGGAACAATTGGATGAAGATGGATGGGATGATTGTAGGAGGGCTTCGGGCCAACCTTGCTATTTACTTTTGCTATGATTTGATTCGATTGCAAATTAGCGATAGTTTTAGTTAGTGAAAAGGTAGCACCAGGTGTAATCCGTTTCTGGATCCGCCACTGGATTTGGTAGGCTTCCTAGTAGAGCACCGGACTGGCACATTCTTGGTGTCTTCAGACTGGTTTGGGATGCTTATCATTGAGAAATAAAGAGGTTCTACTTCTTGCTCAATAATTATTTTTGCACATGATGCAGTGTAGAATCAAATACAAGTACACTGGATTCAGCCTAGTTAATTTCTGTCTCCTGTACAGTTTTTGTCTTTGATTATTTTCCTTTCCTTTTCAAGTTTCTCTTCCTATTTTAGATATTTTTAGTTTCTTTTCGGTTTCTCAGAGCTGTTCCCCATCTACTGTGGGGGTACTGTAGCTTTACTACTACTATCTGCTTGTAACTGAATGCTGACTTGTTGGTCTTCAAAGCAACATGTGAAGTAGAGAACTTTCTACCTTTCACTAAAAAAAAAAAATCCAGGTACACTGCACTGTGCACAGTTTGCATGCCACTACAGCACTTTATACCTTTCCTATTATGTAACTTGATACAAATTCTCATTTGGCAAGTTACCTTGCATAAAGCATAAGACTGATAGGTGAATTCTGGCATATAAGGGAAAACAGGTACATGTGCAACAACTCAGTAACATCTAATGCTTAGCAACTATTAGACTTTTTGTACTCGCTTAACTTAAAAGGAGTCTGCCCAGTTAACATAGATGATTCCCTAATTATTATATGCTTATTCCAAGGGGTTGTTTGGTTAAAAAACTATAATTGTGGGACCTTCTGGCATAATGCAGGCTGGAACATAGGAATCTGAGGTTTCATGAACAGCTTTTTTCCCGCAGAAAGACTTTCTACATCCTTGTTGGGTGGTTGACTCTTTGTGGTCAATGTTTGGTTCGCAATCACCATTTTAGAACATGAAATTTTCCTTGTTTGCCCTGTGACCCACTTGTCATAGACTCACAGGCACATCTTTTGGCTCACAAGCGTAACTGGCATGAAGACTTGGCTGTTGGCTCAAATCTTGGGGTCAGCTTAACCTGCAAATGCAAATGAGTTGGAGGTTATGCCCAAGCTCACCTTGCCTTCTTTCGAGCTAAGTCAAACTTGAGTAAAAATAGATTTGCGCTCAGGCCTTAAGCAGTTCATGAATTTTCAGCATTTTGTACACCTTTAGTTGAAATCTGATGCACTGGAGTGTGTAGTGGTTTAGGGACACGATAGGGTGAGATAAGGGCAGGGTGATCTTTAAAGGCATGATGCTTACGAATTGTGGCAGTGGAGTCAAACATTAATTGGGCATACTCCAAACTTACATAGGCCATAGGGAATGTCCAAAGGAACACAAGGGACGCCATCAATGAGTAACACCCTCTCAAGTGATATGGACTCTAGCAATGAGGGCATCCAGCTTATTTTTGGAATTTAACACCATGTGTGCTTATGTCTGGAATTCCTATTTTATTGGACTGGACTTAAATAAGTTGCAGCATTGCTTTAAAAAAATTTAAAGCATACGGCAGTGAAGGAATTTTTCTCTGTTCACATTATATTGTGCATGTGTTTTTATTTTTACAAACTGTTCCCTTTACAGTAATTTATATGTGATGATATCTGCTATCAAGAGTTGCTACTGTTTCTTTTCAGTCCTATAAATATTTTTCTTGGCAACTTTACATCTGCAATATTGTGCGCAAAAAAATATATTCGAGCTTGGGGCAGTACATGAGCTGAGTAGAACCTTGCCAAGCTTATTCAGAGCTTGGTTTCTTTCGGCTTCGGCCTTTGTCTGGTAGACTTGATTTGTCATGTAAAGCCAGCAATTGGACATATTATATTCTTGCTTGATAGTTGAGTTGTGTGAGACCCCGATTTATTATGCTCATAATACTTAGTCATCCAATTGACCCTAGTATTATCAACTAAATAAACCGTGCCTCGAGATATATGTACTTCCCAGAAATGCAGTACACACAACTCGTTACAAAAGATTGCATCAATTCCATTCAAACACATAGAACAGAACAAGCAACAAACCAGAAGTTAATATACATAAAGGATAGTTATTACAAAAGAGAGAGGCCGACCGGCCAAATACAACAAGACTACTAAGATAAGTACAGTTTTAATATATTTTTATTTAGAAGGTAGATAACCTTATGTTGTAGCCCAAGGACGTAAGTGATGACTTTCACACTTTCTTTCTTCAGGTTCTTAAATACAGCTAGTTGGCTACAGTAATATAGAGCACACTGTCTTTTGTCATGGCCACTGAAGAGGATGTGAAGCAGCGACAAATTGTCGAAACCTGTGCAAGAAATATTAGCCACAATGTTCGATGCACTGAGTGTGGTAGCCAGTCCATTGAAGATTCACAAGCTGATGTTGCAATTCTGCTTAGAAAGGTACATGTTCTTTCTATTTCCCTTTAAATGATTCAGTTACTTGGCCTTCTTGGTTCAGTTGATTGCCAGACTTTTGGTGAAGCTATCAGCTTTGCTCATGTTAGTATGTTTTTTTTATATTTTTCATAGCATCAACCTTTGCTTTGTTGATCTAAATCAAAACTAAGACTTGAGTCTTGGAAACACTTCTAATTGGGGTTACACTTACATGTGAAACCTTGTACTGATGAATTGATGATGTAAAGTAACCTTTTTGATTCAAAATGATCATTGCTTTCTTATAAGTTACTGGTTTTCAGAGGCACCAAATATTTGGACGCAAAAGAGCATGAAAATACTTCAGATAATGTATTGATGTTTGCAACATGCTGATCTAAGATCTATCAGAAGTAATTTTGTAGAGCATTCCAATCTTTAGATGCATGGCCATTGCCCTTTCAGAATAACAACTTTTGTTTTGGAAAAACCACAACTCATTTGTTGCTTAGGACCTGTTTGGAGTTTGGGAATTTCGTATCATCCTACTGCTTCATGCATAATTCATGCGTTCCAAATAAGCCCTTAAATTACGAGTCTCCGTTTACCTGACAAACTTCTGACGACTTGGTTGATAAATTATGCACTAGTGTGACAAGATGATTTCAGCTATAACCAGATTATTTCAACTCTCATATACTTATTTTGCCTTTTTGTTATCATTAACGTGCAGTACATTTTTTTTGCACCGGAACAATGCTATCTGATGCACAAACGTTTACTTACACCACCTACTACCTGTAACTAATTTATCTACGGGAACAAAATTTAATCTCAACATAAATAAATGGCTTAGTTTTATGTAGTTCAAATAATTGATTTTTTTTTTGTCAGACAGCGTGTGCCACTATATCAGTGGAATTTCACTGATTATAATTAAATACTATGCTACTGCATTTTTCGCTGATTCGTGATGAAATAAAAGCTGGAAAGAGTGATAAGGAGATCTACAAAAAACTAGAAGATGAGTTTGGAGAAACAGTTCTATATGCCCCTAAATTTGATCTTCAAACTGCTGCAATATGGTTATCTCCAGTAAGCCTTAATGATTTGAATATTTTGCTCATGCTTTCTGCTTTCATTTGTCAGTCTACTTGATTGCAATTTTACGCCTTGTAAATTAATGCTTCATCTAATCTCCTGAAACTTGTTTTCTTTAAAGACAAGTCTTACTAGAAAAGTAACACTAAATGCACTTTTTTGGCATATTATCTGTTTGTTCTACTCATGTCTCATGAATCATGATGAATCTGATCATATTGCGTCATCACAAACTTTTAAAGTAAGATGTTTTGTCTAAAGGAGCATTAACAAAAGTGCTGTACACCATAATGTTTAGGCAAAATTGGCTACATGACATTGCACTTTTGTGGTATATGCTCTAGGACACTAGATATTTGTGTCTTTGCTGAAACACACTGAACTTTTATGGCTCTTTGCTGTAAGACATCAGACCCATTATAATATCATTTTTGGTTGAGTTGGAGAGAGAAATTTTTATAAATGACAGTTGGTGCCCCTGAACCTTACAAACTGGACCCGCATGTTAGTGAAAGCTTTAGTTGTAGGCGAGTTTCATTATTGAAAGCTTTCACCAAAGCTGAGCCTGAAGTTCCCCTCCGCTTAGATCCCATGCTAGATGAAGCAACATTAACACTAACACTAACACTATCAGCAGTACTAGTGTCGGTCGTTGGCAAGGGAACGTGTCTTGGCTTTGTTTTTGCTAACTCTTCTTCAGCCTTTGCAACTTCATTTCTAAGTTGTGTAAGGATAGGTACGATTACCTTTAGGCACATTTTGATTCCATCATTAGATATTTTGAGCAAATGTGCTTTCACTCTAGAGTAGCTCCCGATGTACACATGTTTACAATACTTGCACTTGAATCTCACGTTTCCTCCACCTCCTCCACCAGTCCTCTGTAGGCACTCGACATGATTCCACAACGAAGCCTTGACATTTTGCTGCTCAGCACTTGAATTTGAACCACTCGGTTCCATCTCCTAAGTCCTAATTCCTAAATCTGAAGCAAGGTGTCATGGTTCAGGAAGGGAACAACACAACATTACATGATTACAGTAGTAGACATTGCATTTTTATGTTAATTAGCAAATAAAATGAATGCTTGGTAACCATTCATCTAAATACAATCATATGTGCGCCTAAAGATTGCCAGATTGGTCCACCAGGTAGGACAAAGCATGACGGCATGACCCAACCGAGTGGTGTCGGGAGAAGCAGGGGATGCTGGACTAGTACAACACTACAACTCAACTCTTAGGTATACAAACAAGTCAACAATCACTCACCGAGTGGCGTCGAAGGGGAGAAGCAGGGAAGCCTCGATAGCAGGGACGAGCGGTGTCGAAGGGGAGAAGTAGAGCGGCGTCGGGAGCACGGAAGGGGCGGCGTCTGGAGGGAGAGGGTCGCCGCGGATCTGGCGGCGACAAAAAGGCGGCGCTGCTTGCTCGGGGCTCAGCGCGACGGCGTCGAAGGAAAGCGAGCGGTGTCGAGAACCTGAAGGCGTCGGGAGGAGAGGGCCGCCGATCGCCGGATCTGGCGACGAAGCGGGCGGCGGCGCTTCTCGGGCACTTGGGTCTCTGAGCGCGTCGAAGGGGAATGGAGTCTGCACTCTGCAGGCAGCTCGGGGCTAGGTTAACTAGTTATGGAATGGGTTGGCTACCGTTTTGGGCTGAATTGAATGGCCCAAGTGTCCGATACGTGTCCTATATTTGTTCGATTTTAATTTTATTTTTTTCACGGCTATAATTTGCGACACGTTTGAAATACATGTCGGAGCCGTGTCCATGTCGACACGGTGTCCGACACGGACTCGGCACCTTGCAGACGTGTCCGTGCTTCCGAGATGATTACAACACCATCTCAGTCTCTCTCTCGCTCCTTCCTCCCTCTCGGTCCCGCTCTCGCCCTCCTTCCACTCTCTCTTTCCCCAGACTCTCTCCTTCCTCCCCCCTCTCTCCCATGACGGCAAGATCTGGCTGGTCCCCTCCGGTTGAAGCAAGCACTCTCCTCCCCTCTCTCCCATGACAACAGATCGCTAGTCCCCTCGATTGAAGCAAGCAAGGTGTCTTAACTGTGACTCGTCTGTCTGGTGACCAATGCAAGCCGTCGCCAAATTTAATCGTCATGGCTTCGTCACCATGATCGGCTCGGACCACGGATCCATGGCCGCCTTTGATTGTGGGCTCCTCATCACCGTCTTGGTGTGGTGGTTCCGGAGGATGCGTGTTGTTCTTGCGGCCGTGAGGAATGGAGCTCCAGATGGGGTTGCGGTGAAGGCGAGGTACTCGCTCCGGAAGGAGTTCGTTTGTTTTCCTTTGCACTTGTATGGGTCCCAGTAGAAAAATAGCATTGTTGACCATGCAGCCAGGAGACGAGCTTTGATGCGGCGGCTTTGAGGTGGATGCGAGCGCAGAGCAGCCTGGTGAAGACAAAGGCCGAGCACCATGGACAGTCCTTCCTCTCGTTTTTTGCCAAGTTGGTGAGAAAAGGAATGGGGGAAGATGAAGGGAGGATGGACCGATGGTGTGGCAAATACAATATTTTGCACCCTTTCTCTCTCCTAGTAGTCAGGATAATATTACTATAATGGGTCCGGTGTCCTACGGCAAAGAGCCACAAAAGTCCAGTGTGTTTTAGCAAAAACACAAGTTTTCAGAGCTATAGAGCAAATGCCACAAAAGTTAACCAATTTTGCCAAATGTTTAGCATAGTTGTCAATAAGCACAATCTTTCAATTTCCGAAGAAACTAATCGATCAGTGAGCATTCCAGCTCATTTCTTGTTTTTGCTTAACATAATCTCTCTACATTGATAGCAATACTTACTGAAATAAGATCCGAGCAGATTTTGTTCTTGCTGATTAAATTCTCTTTTCTATGCTGCAATAGAACATGATAACGTGAACACTTGAAAAAAATCAGTAATTATTACCCTTATTTATTTCGATTTGAGTCATTATATTTTTTGCTACCAGCTTTCCAATCAAATAAAACGTTTATGTTGCCAATTTGAATTTTAGAGAAGGCATTCCGTCACCTGATCTAGTATGTGCAGGTCATTGTGGGTGGTGTGGCAGCTGGCATCTGGGCTTACCAAAAGCACAGGCAAAGGACTAATGTTCATATTATGGCTCTGAACCTCGTTCGAGGGGTTCCCTTGACTCCAAGAGAAAAGGAGACCATGCTAGACATGCTTACACAGCCGCCACCAACAAGGAGGTGGTGGTGGCCGGGCAAATGATGTTCATGTGCTTTGCACAACGTAGAGTACTTTTCCAGTGGTAGCAGCGTACAGAACTACAGATGATCAGGATGAGTGGATGGCTGATTTTAGCGCACAGTTTCGATGTATATCTCACACTTTCGAACTTCTGACCATGAATTTTTGGTTTAACCGAATGTTTGCGATGTCTTTGTACTGTATGAACCTGGGAGTACATGCTGCCTTACTACGTGGAAATTAGCTTAGTGACATCGCGTTGGAACGTAATAGGAGGAACGATGCTCCGTTCGTGACACACTAAAAAATAACGTCGCGAATATAAAAATTATGTTGAATGACATCGCTACTAGTTATTTCCGTTTCTAGAATTTTCTAAATACAGAAATTGAGCTTAACAAATTATCGATTTTTTTGTAGAGCCTTCTGACACAGTTTAATTGTATGTGTATTTTTTTAAAATTTTATATGTTCTGATTTTATCTCTTAAATTTCATTTAAATGTACTGTTTGTGGGAATTTTTTAATATAGAAAATGAGGTCCAAACATTATGATTTTTTTTCAGGCTCATTAAATAGTAGACTTGATTGTGTAATTTTTGCCATAGTAGACATTATGAAATTGTATTAATTAATTTTGTAAAAATTATGGCAAAATTACACAAAGGTCCACTGTGCAAGGAGGCTGGAAAAAAATTCATAATATTTGGACCTCATTTTCTATATTAGAAAATTTCTACAAATAATATACTTAAATAAATTTTAGAAACAAAATCAGAACATATATTTTTTTTTAAAAATACACAAGTAATTAAACTGTGTCGGGAGGTTCCACAAAAAATTGATAATTTGTTGAGCTTAGTTTCTATATTTAAAAAATTCTGAAAACGAAAGTAACTGGCGGCGAGTCATTTAGCATAATTTTTAGTGTTCACAATATTATTTTCTTATACTTCACGAACGGAATCTCGTTCCTCCTAGTAGTTCCAACTATGCAGCGGCTGTTGAACCGTAATCGCTTCTCAACTATGCATGCTTTCTGTAGCAGAAGCTCAAGTGTGCTGATGAGCTGACAAGCAGGTGCTCGCACTGCTTATCCTCCCTCATGTAGCAGCCTAGCACAGAACTTTGATCACTAAATTTTATCATCCTATTTTTGGAAAAAAAAGTAATGTTATGAAAGTACTTTTCATAACAAATTTACTTATACCCATGTTCATATATCAAATGTATATTTTGGATAATAGTTTTGATCAAAATAATCGAGGTATGACTATATGCTTTCTAGGGCGATTTCCTTTTATTGTATGTAGGGGTGAAAACGGATCAGATAGTTTTCGATCGATCTGGACGGAAACGGATTATCTCGGATCGGATTTTTCTTGAATAATTTTCGTATCGGAAATGAATTCAGATTTTTTTTTGTCAGAAACGAAAACGAATACGGTAGGCATACTATTCGGCGGATACGGATACAAATACGGATTATCCGGATAAGACGAAGTCCGGATTTCGGCCCAAAAGAGAAAATGAGATTTTAATTAATTTCCGAATTTCTGAAAATGTAACAAATCAAATAGCCTTTTAGAAAATAGCAAATAGAGTTAAAAAATTCTAGAAGTTTTTATTTTTGTACATAAATTATTTTTAATTTCTGAAATATAGGAAAAATATTTTTAAAATCTAGAAAATTCAAGAAATTAATTAAAATTTCCTTTTTCACTTTAAATCCAATAAAATCCCAGAAAACTCAATAAATTTTATTTTTGACATTAAAAACTAGGAAATTAAATAATTTACTTTGTTTTATTATTTTTCCTTTTAACCAAGAAAACTCTTTTAAATCTCGTAAAATCCAATAAAATAATAACATTATTAATTTTAATTTTGGTAGCATACTTTGGGATGTTACAGTCATTTGCGTATAAATTAACCATCCAGCCTGATCAATGTTAGTGTGAACTAAGTTTTATATATGTATGTGATAAACTAAGTGTGAATGTGTGATGACTTGTGACTTTGTGAGTTATGACTTATGAGCTAAATATTGTAAACTAAGTGTTATGTTTGTGATGAACTAGTTAATACAGCTTCGTAGTACCAATATTATGTGTGGTTACTGAAAATATGAACAATTCATGAATGTTTGCATCAAATAAACTAGTTATATATTTTCGTTAATTTCTGGCATAAAATTTAAGGGGTTTCAGGTTCCGAAAAATATCCGCGATCGTATTCGTTTCGATTCGTATTCGCTCCGTATTCGTATTCGATATTATTCGTATCCGGGGTATTCGTATTCGTATCTGGATCTGGAAAAAACGAAAACAAATATGGCAGAACCATTATCCGTCTGTATCCGATCCGTTTTCACTCCTAGTTGTATGAATTCTAGGGTGATTTCCTTTTTTGTGACCAGCACTAGAATTATCACTTTTTCTCTAGTTTCTCTGCATTGTACGCTATACATTATTTCTCTGCTCCCTGTACTGAAATTATGCAAGGGTTATTTTATCTGAAGCATTTCTATCAGACAAAATATTGCCCTACAAGAGTAATTGCTTACCACTCATGTGCGGATCTACATTCAACTGAGTATGGATCCACATTCAACTAAGAGGGTGTACGGGACATCTAGTACAATTTTATTTTACCTTGTTATAGCTTATTTATCTATAGTTATGCATCTCGCAGCCCAACTCCAAAAACTAACACATGTGATGATATTTTCGTTCTGATCTGCCACTGCTACCACTGGCTGCTTCCATTGACAAGCTTGATCCCCCGGCTCACGTCCTCGCAGCGGCGCACGTACGGCACCACCTTCCCCACATCCACGTCCCTCCTAGACGCGCAGTCGTAGTACGGCGGGGATTGCAAGCACGGCTCGACGGACACCGCCCGCTGGCACGGCGGCTCCGGCACGGCCTGCTCGTCCGGCCTGGCCTTGATCCACGGCGGCGGCCTGTGCATGATCCACGGCCGCAGCCCGCCAAGCCCCTGCGCGACGTACCCGAACGTCGAGAAGCCGCTGGTGAGCAGGACGTCGCTCATGCTGAGCAGATATATCTCGCTCAGCGCGCTCATGTCGTGCGACCTGTCACCCCATTTTTGCTGCCCCTCGTGGCTCGGCTGGTACACTCCGGTGACCTTGCCGTCGAACTCGTCTCTGATCTTCTCGTAGTACCACGAGTTAAGAGATGTTATAAGGACTGCCTGAGATGTGTTGCTGCTGCTGTTCTTGGTTGTGATTTCTGGAAGGAGCTTCTCGTTGCGAACGCACGAGAGGACCTGGTCCAGGACGTGTTGCGGTGGCTGGTCCTCTTGGAACACCCTGATCTGTATGCCAACGCGTCGGCCGGCGCCGGCGAGGTTGGAGTGGTAGTAACTGGTGACGGCCTTCCAGACGGCGTTGGCCGGGTGGAAGAGATACCGGCCGAGGTGGTAGAACGCCGCGTCCTTCTCCGGGAACATCTTGCCGAGCTCGTCCTGGAACGATGGGATGAGGAACATGCCCGGGACGAGGTAGATGTCCGTCTTCATCAGTAGCCACGGTGCGCCGCAGAGGAGCCGCTGGTGCTCGTCGCAGTAGAAGAGCTTGTCGTGGAAACCATAGTCACCGTCGAGGTGGAGGTACACGTACGGCGGCCGGTGGTCACTGTCCGACCACGACGTGTTCCCGTCGGCGCCGACGGTGAGTGCGCGGCTCTTCAACATGTTGCCGAGGCTCTCGGTGGAGTTGATGTCGTAGTCCCTGAGGTGCTTGAGCGGGAAGCGCCAGCCGCCGGGCAGTAGCCACGTCGTCCCCGGGAAGGGCTCGCAGAAGAGGGTGTCTACGTCGTTGTACCGGTCGACGAGGAGGACGCGGTCAGTGAGCAGGGCGTAGAGGAAAGCCGAGGTGATTGCGAGCATGCGGTTGCCGAGGCCGCGATAGCTGATGGACACGAGGTAGCGGCAGCCGGTGACGCCGGCGCCCTCGCCGGACTTGAGCTGCCGGAGCGTCTTCCGGTACGGTGCCGTGCCGGGGCCGCATCGCTTTTGGAGCGCCTCTTGCTTCCGGAGCTTGTGAAGGAGGTAAGGAGAAGGCTTGTGCGTCGCCTTCTTCTGGTAGTCGGCGAACTCGTAGCGGCTGCGGCACGATCTCTTGCCGAATGCGCCGGTGAGCAAGTCATCAAGGAGCTGGTCGGAGGTGAGGTTTGACGGAGGTGCATCTCCTGGGCATTATTAATCATGTGAACAACTGATTCCTTCATAAACACAATTAATTACAGTTTGCATCAACGGTCAGCTTGGCATGAAAACCATTACTTTTTTCAATAGTGTCAGCAAAAAAATTATTGAAAAATTAATGATATAAAAATACTTATGGTGATAAATCTACTAATAATATCATGTTCATGTGACAAATTTTTTTAACACACATGGAAAAGGACATGCAGCAAAAAAAAGAAGAAAGAAGAGAAGAGGAACAAGAACACGAGGACAAAGCATTATATACACCTTGGAAGAACAAGCAAAACGGCAGCTGCAGGTACGGCGAACCCCCGGCGGCTGATAGGGCGACGACGGCGATCACGGCCGCCGCCACGCAGACGGCCAGCAGCGCCCGCCTCGTCGACACGCAGCTCCGCAGCCGCCTCCCGATCCTCATGGTGTCTAACTCGGCTCGCGCGAACATCGGCGGTGGTGAGCACCGCTTGTCTACACGAGTAGTCGTGCTGCTCTCCACGCCCATGGCACTGCGAGCGCGCGGCATAAGTCACCGTGCTACGTACGTAAATGGACGACTTGTGGTGGCTGATGATTGAAGGGAGACTGAGCTTGGGCAGCCAAAATGGACGACTTTTGATGGGTGAAGGGAAACGGATAAGTAAGCGGCAGCTCATGCCGGCCGTCGGCGTGGGCAGTAAATTACTTGGAAACTTGTTATCGAGGGAGAGGATGTATACGAATATTCCGCGGGGAAATTTTGTTGGCCGGCCGTTTGCGGCTTTATTTGTTTAGACATAGGTTTTTTTTTTTTGGCTTATAGCTTAAAGCCAGCTTTTTGGCTTAACCAGCTTATAAGCTTCTTAGTTCTTAAGTCAAGTTTTGGTGTTTGGTAATCTGGTTTTTTATAGGATGTTAGCTTATTGAGTTGTGCGTGAAGGATAAAAAGTCTGAATTGCCTTTGAGAGTTTAAAAGACCATGTTAAGCATGTATTTAAACTTATTTTTGCATGGGATTAGAAACTATGACGATATCGATGCGCCTACTCGCCAAGACCGCTCTCCTTCCCGCTTATGCGTCTTTGGAGCCGACAATGGCAAATAGAAAGGCAAAGAGAGAAATGAGGGACTAACAGCGGGGCCCACAAGTTGACAGGGGTATTATACGTCTTTTTGGAAAAAGAAAACTAACAAAAAAATAGAGATCAAACGATCTATTATGACAATCAAACTAACAAATACCGACGGTAATCGCAAAAACAAAATGGAGCTAAAAATTTCATGGCAAAAACGAAATCCTTCAATTTGCCGTGGAAGCCATCACAATTAATGTCACTACATACAAACTAGTAACATCTTTCTATATAAAAGGAGGCTCACTTGAAGCTTAGCTAGGGTGGCCGCATGTTCTTTTTCTTTTTTGCGTTCGTCCGATCTCGCTGCGGTCGTTCCTATGCCGTCCGATCTGATCCAAGTTTTCGCCAGACGCTACCGCTTCATTGCTTGTCATGTGCTGCCTCCGCCTCATCACGTGCGCCCGCGCGCGGAGAGAAAAGCACCCCAACGCGTTTCTTCATTTGGTCTTCTTCGTCCGTCGCCCCTAAAATCAGTCGCCGACGCTGCTGGTTCGTCCTCCTCCCTGGCGACCCGCCTTCCCTCCTCCTTCACCGCCGCCCCCGCCTCCTTCTCCTTCCCCACGCCCTCCTTCTGTCCTCCACGAGCTCCACACTCTCATGTGTTGGCTGCTCGAGATAGCCATGTGACACCCCGCGCTCTCCCTGATCCTCCTCGCCGCCCTTCTCCTCTGGATCTCCCCCGCCGTTGCCGCGTCTGGTGCCGCCCGTGGAGGAACGCCCGCTTCCGAGGCCCGCGACGCTCTCCTTAATTTTCTCCCGAGTCATTGCTTTTCATTTTGATTTCCATGTACTGGATCTCTAATTGTTTTCGACTTCTTTCCATGATTCCCCATCCCACCGAGAAAGTAAGTCCTGAGCTTCAAGTAATTTTTTTTATGCCCTGAGCTTTGTACTAATCAATCAACAATCTTACCTTCTTTCAGGCACTGGGACCTGGATTTCCTCCATTTGCCGGCGGCAAACTCGCTGCCGTCGATCGGTCCCAACGGGCAGAAGCGGCGCGTGTGCTACTTCTACGACCTGGAGGTGGGCAACTACTACTATGGGCGGGGCCACCGATGAAGCCGCACCGCATCCGCATGATGCACTCGCCGCCGGGCGCAAGACGGCCTCCTCGACCGAGATGCAGATGTCGCGGCCATGCCCCAGGCTGAGATCGCGACCGCCGCTTCCACGCCGACGACTATATCTCCTTCTTCGCTACGCCACGCCCGAGACGCAGCAGACCAGATCTGAGCCCTCAAGAGGTTCAACATCGGCGAGGATCGACGGCCTCTCAACCCGCCAAACCTACGCGGGGGCCTCCGTCGGCGCCGCTGTCAAGCTCAACCACGGCCACAACATCGCAATCAACTGGTTCAGGGGCTTGCATCACGCCAAAAGTGCTAGGCATTCGGGTTCTGCTACATCAATGACATCGTGCTCGCCATCCTCGAGCTCCTCAAGCACCACCAGGTGATGATTTCTCTCTTGTGTTGCCTTGCCTTGCCTGATGCCTCGGTGGGCTCAATCAATCGTTTCAGTAAGCTTATTCAGTTTAATTTCTTCATGGTTGTGCGTCCTATGGGTCAATAAGGTCCAGAACTAACTACAACTTAGATTTTCAAAATTTATTTTCCTACAATTTATCATATCTGTTTCATCTTCAGATCTTCACTCAAATCCATCAATGCGCACCCTTTTTATCTGTACATGTTTCGTCAAATCAAATAACTATTTTTCGTTGACCATCAAATTAAGTAGCTAATTATCTTCATGCCATCTGTATTATTGACGATATTTTTCATGGATAGAACAATATGACATGGAAAAAAGATAGGGGAAAAGGGGTAAACTATAGGAAATTCTCGTATATGTTGATCAACGGATTATGCTACTTGATATCACAAAAAAAAAACACAATATATGTGTTACTTGCATTTTGTAGTCTGTGACTGTGTCATATGCTGTTACATGATATAAAGACAGTTAGAATGTGTAGGATCGGAAAGGCGACTAGGGGGGGGGGGTGAATAGGTGCTTGCCTAAATTTCACCTCGTTCAATTTCAACACCAGATTCACCTCAATAACTATGAGAGCTATGAGGATCAACAGCAGAAGACTTGTGTTGAACTTGAACCAAAATCCCCAAAGTAAGGAACCAACAGCACCAAACCCTAACAGGGTGGTCAGACCGGCGTGTAATGAGCGGTCTGACTGGGGTGCGGTATGACCGGCGTGTTAAAATCGGTCTGACCGATCCTGACTAGAACCACTGTTGACAGCCCGAAACCAAAATAAAAATCGGTCTAACTTTTGATCTACACGGCCAAACTTGACCAAATTTGGAACACACCTTCCTAAGGATATTAGGAACCTATTCCAAGCAGAGATTGAGTAGATCCATGTCAAAGTTTTGACCTTTTTCTGATTTACCAAAGGAGGGTTCAAAACCGGGCAAAGACGAAAAACTTGATCCAAACCTTGCTCGTGGGAGATTGATGATCTAGATGATCCTATATGTATTTCCACACATTACAGCAAGGTAAAAGAGGGCACGAAACAAACCAAAAACCACAGGATCAAGGAAGCACCCAAAATCATCAAAAGAGAAGGGAAAACACAAGAAGACTCATCTTTGAATAATCATCCATAGATTGATTCACGATTGGTTGCTGGTTACAGCCACTCCCTCAAGGAGGACAAAACTCAATCCATGAGCACACAACTCAACTTATCTCCCTAGAATCCTAAGCCTCTCCTCTTTCTCCTTAAGCCCTAAGACAAACTAGGGTTTTCAAAGAAGTGCTTGGTTGGCTGCTGAGAACAGCCCCCTCTCTATTTATACTAGAGGCTTAGCTTCTAGAAGAGTTAACCCTAATGGGCTACCGTTAAGGCCCAATACAAACGGGTTACATACGCACGCATCTCAAAGCGCCATCTTCACTTCTCTTGACCTAATCCACTTCTTGACGCACCGTCTTGCGCCGTGGGTTGGCATTAGGTCAGCAAGGTGATTTTTGGTGAAATTACCAAAATACCCCTTCTCGATCTTTTCCGAAAACCAAGTCCAAACTACGCGAAACACATCCATGCTTCGCCACGTGTGGGTTGATCCAGCGGCTCTCATCGTGTCGGCAAGTCTCTCCCATCCGATTCCCACTAGACCACCATAGCACTTGCACCGACCCTCGCACCGCTTGATCCAACCAGTCGCACCGAACTGTCCGATTCGGTCATCTTCATCCATTCTGCGCCATGCTTGAGTCACTTGACCTCACTCGGCATCCTTGATCGTTCTGGACCTCAGCTCTCCAAGCTTAGTCCCGATCCTCCTCGCCGTTGACCATCGTTGACCTCCAAGCCACTTGCACAGCAATAGACAAGCAAACACGAATCCGGGAATAAGTTCTTCACAACTTGACCCACGTTAGCCAAAACATGCAATATGCAACACATATGCATTAACAAACAAGGATATGACCTATCCCAAAATCAGTTCACAACTAGCATCATCAAACAAGACAAAACCGGTCGATCATTGCTCGCTGGTCGACCGCCAGGACTGAACCAGAAAATCAATTGAGACAATGCCGGTCTAACTGCCGGATTGGCCGATCTGACCGCCAATGACCTGACAGTTTAGAAACTTTGACGAAAACAATTGAAACTTCAAACCAAAAGCAACATTGCCAATTGTTTCATCATCCTAAGATCATGGGCATATCCCCATGATATCCACAGAATGCTCATCTGACTGTTATCTGTGAGAGAGTGATTTGATTGGAACCGATTTCAAATGAGGGGCTAATTGATCAGAGTGGCTGCTGTGGTACAAATTATCCTAGGTTTCCTTTTACTATAGAAAATTTTGAACCAACAGAATGTTTTCTTACCTTTAGTTCAAGCTCTTTTATTGTGCTAATATATGGTGTCTTAATACTTACAGCAAGCTCTATATGTCAATATCGATATCCACCACGGAGGCGGAGTTGAGGAGGCATTCTACACAACAGACAGGGTTATGACAATCTCATTCCACAAGTTTGGCAATTATTTCCCAGGAACAAGGGATATTCATGACATTGGGCATTCAAAGGGGAAGAATTGCTCCACAATGTCCTTTGGATGATGGGATCGATGACTAAAGCTACCAATCCTGTTTAAGCGATCGTGGGCAAAGTTATGGAGATTGTTTTCCTTGGTCTTTGTTGTGCTTCAATGTGGTGTCGATTCATTGTCCGGGATAGGTTGGGCTTCAATCCCTCAATCGAGAGGTCATGCGGAATGTGTTAAGTACATGAGGTCTTTCAATGTTCCATTGTTGCTTCTTGGTGGTGGTGGATATACCATAAGAAATGTTGCAAGGTGTTGGTGTTATGTGGTATGATAAAGAACCATCTCATTGAAAGAAATATGACTTTTCTCTCGTATTTCTTTTCTTTGTCCTGTGCATTATAATGGTAATGTTAATTCATAATCTAATTTTGCTGGTACATGTAATTCTATTTGCTTGAACTCCAGATGCTTCGCAAAGTACAGGTTTACAAGTTTAATGATCCATTTTGTTACATCTTGCAGACTTAAGGAAGCACAAACTGCAATTCCATCTACTCAGAAGCGTCTGTTTTAGCAATCAGTCCTTAGTCCTTACAGAGGCAAGAATGCATCTCATCTTCCAACTATTTCTTTCATTACAAATGTCGTTGAAAATACGTTTTAAAAAAGTCCCTGTAATTGAACTGATAAACTGTTGTCTACTTTGGCATATTATAATATGTGTCTGCACTAGATAGATATTTAACTAGCCCTTCCTATGTGTCTCATATTTGCAGACCTCACAAGCTTACTTTTTGAAGCCATGTGTACAGCAAAAAGGAGTCATCCATGAGAAATATCTCGAGAACTTACTCAATCTACTGTTGGAAATATGCCCTAGAGGCAATCATAGAGATGATTATATTTCATTATGTTCATGACATTGGATAATGTGTTATCTTGTTCCTAGAATAATATTATTAACATTGATTATCAAGTATGTGACTTGATTGTGAAACTCTATATTTCTGCGATAATTATTCTTATACGATCCCTGGTCGGAAACATATAAGGACACATATGAATAGACTAGCATATGTATTGGTTGTTGACTATGTTTCACGAGTCATAGATATGGAGATATCAAACCAATAATATGGACACATGTTAGAGAACATGATGTTGGATAAGACCCACCTTGAGACACTATTGAGATTGTTATGAATCTATGTGTCATTAGTTGGTCTCAAGCAATGATGATGTATAATCCTTAGACACGAGATCGGCATGGTTTCCTACATGTGTAATAGCACTCTTAGGGTTGCCAAACGCTACACCGTAATTGGGTAGCTATAAAGGTAGCTTTGGGTATGCTATGAAACATGGAGAGGAATGTGACCGGTCGGATATGGGATTTGCCCTCCTAACATAACAGAGAGATGTCTCTGGGCCCTCGTTGTGATCGGATAAAGAAAGTGCATGGCCATGCCACTAGTAGTCAAGTGTTCGACCACGAGAAGTTATCCGACACTCGATCGAGAAAGAATTGAATACCCATGGATGACACAACATCTCACCCGAGTTCACCGGACATCGTGAGGCAAAGGAGTATACACAAGTAGGTCACTTAAGTTCGACGAATCTGGTCGATACATTATCTGAAGCTGGTCGAGATCGGTCGATATCTGATACGAACCGGTCAGATCGGTCGAACGTAGTCACAGAGTGGTCGTAACACGGTAAATACGATTCTGGTCGTGACCAAATACGAACTGGTCGTATAAAGATAGGACCTGGTCATAAGTGATGAAGACCTGGTCGTAGATCATATTGCGTTAAGGTTCGTCCGATATTTTTTGTGTGTATTCGGGAATCGATATGCTCTGCTAGGAGCCGCTACGACTCGTGATCGGAAACGGTTTCCGAGTCACAACCGAACTATACATGAACCTCTGGGTCACACACTTAACGGGTTAGAACAAACCAAGACGAATACGATTAAAACGCGTCCGGATAGGATCCGCCACGAGCACTATATAAGGAGATGCATGAGGTCGTTTGGAGACGTGAAAAACACCACCAAACCCTAGCCGCCATCTTCCCGAGAGCTCACCGTGCGACTTGGTGCTAGCACACCGGCGTTCGGTTGTTCCTTCCTAGACGGTGGATACCGTAGAGGCGCTACTACGATTGTTGCGCTTGAGGACGATCCGCGGTCTTCACAAGGAATCTGAGAGGTTCTTTGGAGGAGACGATCAACTACGACACGTGATCGACTTGTCGGACGTTGACGATCGACTCGACCACTACATCGACGTGCTCTTCGTTGGACCAGTCGCTCCAACCCTTCTTCCGCCTTTCTGCTGGCGTCGGTGGTAACGATCTATGATCATCTACTTGCTTGGCATCCTGGTTTGCATGGTAGAAAATTTTGTTTGTAGCTATTGTAGCCTGCCCGCGACCCAACATCTACAACATATATCATATCAGTATAGAATTATTAAGGGAATCCTACGCACTCACCAGTCATCACAGCCTTTTTTTGGTCTGTTGAATTTACACCTCTCTTAACTAAGACTAATGTCTTCGGATCGTAAATATGGATTAATCTTAATATATTTGCAGCTGATTGAGCACGTTGTTAGTCCTTTGGAGTTCTGCAAATCTCTCTCGGCTTTGGTAGTTCCTAATGGCGCCAATGTGATTTCTACAATCAATCAGTCAATGAGAGCATATGCAACTACAATAGTTGCTGCTAAATATATTCTCAATTGGGTTAGTCTATCTGTCCCTCTTGCATGTTTTAGCTCCATTTCATAAGATCGATTCACTTAGTTGGGTAGTTTATTGTGCTGGATAAATATGCCATTTCTTTGTTGGTTCAACTTTTAAAATGAAATTATCATTTAACCTATAGTCCCTTCTCAGCCCATAATAAAGCATGCTTATTACTTTATTCACTTGGTTGGGTAGTTTATTGTGTTGGATAAGCATGCTTGTTCAATTTTACATTTTGTTGTTTGTTGAATTTGAGTGCATTGGATGTTGATTTCAAATGATCTCTTTTTTGCGATTTCCATTCTGATTCACTCCATTTGATGTCATATTTCGTGTCTGCCAATGAAGTCAATTTTAAATGTTCTTGAGCAAAGTGGCATAACGTATAGCTCTTCCTTTTAAATATTCTTTAGCAAATTCTTTCGGCTAGGGCCTTGTCCTCATTATGCCCACTAATTAAGCAACTTAAATCTTTAAGCTGTTCGTTTGACCAACACTGTTCTCATTAGATGACTGGAGGACCTGTTCCCTTTGCCGCATCATCTTCTCAAGTTATGCTGTTGTCTCATTGTATCTAAATTCAAGCTCGTGTAAATGGCTATTCTTTACCTCAATTTGGTTAGCTAAATTAGCTACAAGTTTGTCAGTTCCATGGGTTTCTTCATTCTTAAGATCGTTGATAGTTTTCAAGTCACCATAGTTTTCAGGTCACCATTTTGTCTTTAAGTGGTTCCCAATTAGCCCCTGCAGCCCATCCAAAAAAAAAAAATTGACCCTTGATTCTGTTTTTGCTTCTAGTCCCTTTTACCATATCCTTCTGCCTCGAAGTAATTTTCAAAGGCAAGTGCATTTCTGAAACCATTCCAATCTTTTGCAAACTCAGCGATAGCATTCCCTGTATGACCTCTAAAATTCCATAAAGGAATGACCTTCAGTGGGCAAAAGCGTGATAGTTGCTCCTTCAAACGATTTTCACTCTCTCCAACTTGGCCTTCAGTGAGCCTTTTCTGGTTTGTGGACTTCCAGAAAACAAGTGTACCAACACCTGGAACTCTATCAAAGTGTGGTTCCTATTAGCATGCAGTTCTCTAATGATGCAGAGGAAGCTTTCTCGAGACCAATTAGCAGCATGTTGGTAAGGCCCTGTGCTTGACGTTGTTGATCTTTTGTTAGTGTTGATCATAGACAATTCTATTTGTCTATGAAATCTATCCCTGTTTTCTATTTCCTTTTTTCTCTACCCTTACCTCATTAGCACTGGCCACTCGCGTCTATACATGTAGTTAAAAAAAGTAACATCATATTTTCCTCTCATACTTCATTACTGACAAGGCTACATTTTGGTACACATATATCATTTCTACCAATAACAAAATAAAACGTGTTCTCCCTATTGTAGTACTGCATACAAAAAAATATGTATTAACTCCTATAGAACTAGCTAACTATAGGTTACTTACGATACATGGAAGAGGGTCACTGTTCCAAAAGAAAAAAAACAATCCATCGACGAAAGTAATCCAACTGACTCTCTTGAGACTAAGTTACTGTCCATGTAAGTAAGTATTAATGCTAAATTACACTTCACTGTTTACTATTCATTCTCATTTTCTTCCATCTCACTTAATGATCGATACAACACACGCCACTGTAATAAGGTTTCTTCTGTACCTACATCTATCAGCTATATCTCCATAGGTTCTATTCTCAGTATTTTCTTTCTCCTTATCACAGCCGTGCTGGGTATTCATACCACGCGCTATAGGTAGTGTGTGCTCATGTCGTCCGTTAGAATTGGATTCTGTGCATAACTTGTTTTTGCAGGGATTGAAGTGAATAGTATGACCCATGATGTTTCATGTATGAGATGCATGTATGCGTGTAATGTTCATGACCTGCGTGTCATGTTAATTGCAGCCCAAGACTGTCTATATTTGTATAACGGCCTGCGTGTCGACTTGTGATGCTTCTTTACTCCTTGTGTCTCATTACTAGTGCTATTAGAAATAATGGCTTAGTGAGAGTGCTTGGAGGAATCGGCCACTTGAAGACATGGTGAATAGGATGCATGGCGATGGAGATTACCATGAAGAAGGGTCATGCTATATCACAATGCAATTTGATTGTCTGTGAATGCCTTTACATTCCTGTTCATTTATTTCTATGCATGTTTTTTTTGCTTTAATTGCTTTTGACATGGTAGAAGTAAAATTCCCTCACATAATATTAAGTTAAATTGATTCCCTCCCAAATATGCCGCACCATCCAAAGTCATATATTTTAATGGTAGGTCTTGCCAAAGCAGAGTGCCATTAACTCTCCTTGACTAGATGGGTTTGTGTCAGACACTTACACGCTAGCATTAGTTTAACTTAACAAGGTTATCATAACAGTTGTGGACCTTGGGGCATAAAGGTTGGGTGCCGAAGCATAAAGATGCTGCCCAACAACAAGAGTCATATAGTAGATATGATTAGCAAAGGTTGCTTACCAATTTCACTAATCTTCTAGCAGTGATGCCAAAGCTCACTAGTTGATTAAATGATTATGGATCTTGAATCATTAAATGTCATAAGAGGGATATGGGGTTTAGTGGGAGTATCTTTATTAAATTGTTTAATAGAAGTTACTTTAATTGAACACATGTCTTAGTTTTGCGTATATTTTATGTTGTAGATCATGGCACCAACTGCTGTACCTACATCCAGTTTTGCTTTACGTTCGATACTTGAAAGGGAAAAACTTAATGGAACAAATTTTGCGGATTGGTCCCGCAACCTGAGAATTGTTCTCAGGCAAGATAAAAAGGAACATGTTCTAGAAGAACCAATTCGGATGTGCCTCTGAAAATCTCGTTTCTTTGCTATTAAAACCGCCTATAAAAGGCATGTGATGAGTCCCTTGATGTTAGTTGTCTCATGCTTCTTTGTTATGAACTCGAGACCTTGAAGCGGTTTGAGAACATAGAGGCCTCACGATATGATCGTAGCGCTCAAAGGCATGTTTGAGACACAAGCAAGAACCGAGAGATTTGAGATCTCAAAGAACTTGTTTGGATGTAAGCTAGCCGAGGGTAGTCCGTGAGCCCTCATGTAATCAAAATGGTTGGTTACACACGAGCTTGGAAAAACTTGGTTTTCCACTTAGCCAAGAGTTGGCTACAGATTTGATTCTTGCTTCGCTTCCTGAAAGCTATGACCAGTTCATTTTGAACTTCCATATGAATGGCTTAGACAAGAATCTCACCGAACTGCATATGATGCTTAAGATAGCAGAGGGCAGCGTTAAGAAAAGCAACAATCATGTGATGATGGTGCAAAAGAGTACAAGCTTCAAAAAGAAGGCTTGCCAAGAGTTGGTACAAACTTCCACATGATGAAAGATCTATGACTTGCCTTCGTTGAAGTGTTGAGATGCTTCGGTTGCCGGGTCCAATAATTCTTCTGAAACGCTGGAATCTATACGTGCGAAAAGAGCCAAATAAACAAAATAATTCCAAATAAAACCCAAAAATTACCAAACTAGAACCAAAAGAAAGGTACTGAATTTAGAGATTTGAATCACTCAAATCGGAGTTCGAATGAAGGAGAACGGGCTCTCAGAAATTTTGAAATCACATGGTTGGAAGGAGGTTTCGACTGCCTGGTCGAAGAAGGTTCGACTGGTCGGAAGGTTTTGGCTACCTGGTCGAAAGATGGTGACCGGCGGCGACGAAGAGAGCGGCGGCGAGATGGTCGGTGGAGAGGCTCGGTGGAGCGGTCAAAGACGGCGGGGGCGCTCCGACGACTCTTCGGCGGCGAGGAGGTGCGCATCGGGTAGGCTGCGATCTTGCGAAGCCAACAACAAGGACCACGTCGGTGGAGAAGCTTTGACAGTGGCGCTAGAGGCGGTGGCGCGAGCTCCAGCTAGCGGCAACGAAACTTGAAGCGCGGCGAAACGAGGGCGAGAGAGAGAGAGAGAGAGAGAGGGAGAGTTGAGGGGAAAACAAGAGTAGGGCAAAAGGGCTCCCTGGGGCTCCATTTAAAGAGGAAGAAGGAGGACCAGGCGTCAAGATGGAGCAGTTAGAGACGACGACATTTAATGTGCACGGCGTGGCAGAGACAACAACATTTAATGCACACGGCGCGACAAAGACGATGGCATTTGATGCGCATGTCGCTGCGGAGACGACGACATTTAATGTGCACGGCGTGACGGAGACGATGATATTTAATGCACATGTCGCTGAGGAAAAAGAGGGAGGAAGAACGCGCCGAGGCAAGGGTGGTCGAAACCAAGAGGGTGGTCAAAACCCGAAAAAGTGGTCGAAACCGAAGGGTTGGTTGAAACTGAAAGGATGGTCGAAGCCGAAAGGGTGGTCGGAACCGAAAGGGTGGTCGAAACCGAAAGGGTGGTAGGAACCGAGAGGGTGGTCAAAACCGAAGGGGTGGTCGAAACCGAAGGGGTGGTCGAAAACTGAAAGGGTGGTCGAAACCGAGAGGGTGGTCGGTGGTCGAAACCGAAAGGGTGGTCGAAACCAAAAGGGTGGAGCGGTTGGTGCGCGGGGATAGGAACAGGCCGACGTGAATTCGGAACAAACAGAGAAATGGGACTTAAATACCAGAGAACTTCAATAAACTCAAAATAAACCAAATTTTGAATTAGTTGAAGTTGGATTAATTCATATTAAATTGATTTTAATTTTAAAAAATCCAACTTAAGCTTTTGCAATTCAACAAAACCAAATGGTTATTTTTATTTTGAAAATTTTCAAGAAGCTCAAAACTAGGATGTTACAAACACGCAAGCAACAAGTGAGTGCAGAGGCTGAGGTGGCTGGTGAGGTGGTGATGATGTGTACGACGGTGAGATGAGCAGCGCTCGGGTCCCGATGGTCTCTGGCGAACGGCGTCTCTCTAGCAAAAGTGGAGGTGCGCAATGGGTAGAGGACGCTATAGGGATCTCGATGATGTACTCACGGGTGCATGAGGGTGATGGGGTTGGTCGGCGGTGAGGTTGAAGCGACGCTTAAGGTTCGGCCTCGACAGAATCGGGGTTCTGACGACGCTCTAGCGAAGTGAAGGGTGTCCGAGGTTCCAATGGTGTGGTCAACGACAGCGGGGCTTTAATGACGGCAGGGCAATCGGCGAAAGAAAAGCTTTAGGCAGAAAACCTAAATCTCAAATTTCGCGATCTAGGGCGGTTTGGGGCGAAGAGAGTTGGGGATTCGGGATGAGGAGGGAAAGGCGATCCCAGGGGGGTGCCTTTTATAGGGTTAGGGCGTGACTGAGAGGCGTATCGCCGTTGGAGTTTGTTTCGGAACCGACGGAGAGATAAGGAGTTTGGTTGCGATTCGGTGGAGATAAAAGATCAAATTGGTTGTGGAGAGATAGAGTTTCTAGATGGCGGTGCCGGCACGGGATTCTTGGGCCATTTCGCTCGTTGTCAGACGAAGCTTCAAAAAGAGCAACAATGGCTGCTGCAAGGCTCGGTGCGTGGAGTACAAAGGTGAGGGAGGGGATAATGAAGGTGGGCCCTCGGTGTTAGCGAGAGGTAGAGTGCTGGGCTGAGAGGCAGCGCGTGCAGGTTGGGTAGGAAAGTTGGGTCGCGTGCAGAGAAAATAGGAGTTGGGCCAAGGAGATTCAGCTCGATTGGATTTCTGAGATTTTAAATAGAGTTGGTAATTTAGGAATTACAATAAATCCAAATTGCAAATGAACTCGAGAAAAATTCCAGAAAAATCTAGAAAATATTTCCAAGCATAGAGAACCCAAATAAAATAGTTTTGGAATTAATTGATGTTTAGATCACACACATGAAATTGTTTTGCTATTGAAAGTCCATATTAAGCTTTTTTAAAATTCAAATAAACTTGGGTGAATTTTCAAGAGGGCTAAACTACTCAAAAGGATTTTTTAAACTTTAGAAAATTGGGATGTTACACTCTATCTACGGGGAATGATATAGCAAGCTTGGGCAAGTAGTAGTGCGGGGTTCGCTCTACCCTACTCCAGTGAGCTTTGGCCGAGGCGCACGATATCAAGCAGCTCGAGGGGCCGGGCGTGCCCTGCTCCAGCAAGCTCTAGCTTTGATGAACACGTGAGAGGTTGCCGTCGCCAGATCTAGTGGTGAGGGGGCATTGTCGTCATATCTGGAAGGGAGGAGGTCGCCGATGCCAGATTTGGTAGGGGAGGAGGCCATTGTCACCATATCTTGTTGGGGAGGAGGCCGAATCTTGTAGGGAAAAACCAACGTCGCCACCAGTCCACCTAATCTAGTTTGTTGTGTGTGTTTTCTCATTTTATTGCAGCATCCTTTCTCATTTGTTGCAAGGAGTGTTTGGTTTTGTTGCAATCTGTACTCTAAAAATAATGTAGTAGTTTATTTTTGCAGTTGTTTTTTGTTGGTTGTTGCATATGTTTTCGCAAATTGTTGAACACATATTTCTCATTATTGTAAGAAGCATTTTATTTTGTTGAAAAGTACCTTCAAATTATTTTTGTCGCAATCGTTGCCTGTGATTGTTGCATATGCATTTATGAAATGTTGCAATGGTTGTACTAATATCTTCGATTTGTTTTGCTTCCAACTTTTCTGTGCTAGATCTTTAAGGACATATTATAGGAATGAAATATGTAATTTAATGTGAATTATGATGAGAGACAGAGAGTTTTTTTTTCATTTTTCTGTAAGAATGAAACATATTTTGTTGGCCATGTTGACTAAAACTGTTGCATGTGTTACTAGGAGATGTTTCGTCGGATCGTGGTACGTCTGGGCGCTAGTTGAACCCTATTCTCAAACAACTTTGAAGAGCATACTGTCTCCTCACAGATGGACGCACCTCAATGCGATGGGAGAGATAAAAGAGATGGGGAAGTGATAGGGGTTGTGTCGAACTCGGGAGTAACACCCCAAATCCTCTGTGCATTACTGAACTAGTCCCATGATCAGTAGCTAGTTCACACATTAAACAGATATGGCAACATCCATAAATCGCACAACTTTATTAATAATCAATAGAGTTTATTACAAGAAAGGCTTACAAGCCAATAGTAACGAACACAGCGGAAGACGAAGAAGTAGTGGAGTCCAGCCGATCTGCCACAGGCAATCGACTAGGGTAGCGGCCTAGTCATCGAGATCCATACCGGTTGCGAAGTCCTTCTCCTCTGAAATTTATTTGCATCAAGTAAGGATGAGCACAACTTCCGTGCTCGCAAGTTACACCTAATAACAGATTACAATGCATGCAAAGATATATCAAAGGAAAGCTTATTGGTTGAGTTTGCATAAAGCAGTGTTTTCTTTAAATATTTGTACTAAGTTCCAAAGCAGTTATTCTAAAAATAAAATAAAATTTCATTTTTATTCATTATTTCTCAAGTGTAGGATAAAACTCCGTACACAAGAGGTGAAGGACTATCCCCCCCTTACACCAGGCTTTCTGCCCAAATTTCCTACATGGAATAAACTTCCATGAAATCATTTTGTCAAACCACTTTCAAAACAAAATCATAGTCTAATCTGCGAAAGGATTTGCTCAGTATGTCTATGACCGTGGACACGGCTATTCGAATAGATTGACACTCTGCAGAGGTTGTACAACTTTTCCCACAAGACACGACTTCTCTAGTTTGTTTGGCATATATCTATGCCACCGCTCACTTCCTTAGGTAAGCAGTCTAGAGCATGTGATAAGGCCTTTACAATGTGCCATTCCAACGTAGTTATGCTTCGCTAAGGTTTCGTTATCTTAAGCTTCGTGTCAAACGATAACCCCCTCTTGTGCCATGTGAGCATTAACAATAAGTCTTCGCGACACCCACAACCGGGTGGCACAACCACATTGAAACGTTACAAATTAGTTAGCCAAATCCTCCCCACTTTGGACTTGTGGTAGTACGATTTTGGCTTTACAATCCGCATCTCGCAAACCGGTCCTTAATTGACTAGGTGACTTCCAAAACAATCCCTAGGCCTCAACCATTCCTGAGAAGAGCCCGTGCATAAACTTGCACCCATCAACTATCTATTTCACCCAAGTCCAAACCAGTTTTTGATTTTATTTCATTTTTCAAACCATTTGCAAACTTCCATGACACACGAGTGCCATGGGCTTTTAAACAAAAGTTGTTCATTTGGCTAACATTCCCCAAATCAAACATTTTTGGTCTAAGCATGTCTTTGCATATCATTTTTCAAATGATCCTAGTTCATACTATTGTATCAACCAGGTTTTATCTAGGGTGACAATATATTTGATTCAAATATCAACATTGGCAGTACAAAGGATTTAGGCATAACTATAATTTAAAACAGAAATTTAAATTACTGAATATAAATAAGCATGCAATAATAGTTTAAAACAAAATTTAAATCATTTTAAATACTAGGCTCAAATATGATCAAAGAATATAACTTGCCTTGCTTGATTAGACGATATTGTTTTCCTTAACATGCCACCTAGTACTCACAAGTACTCTCTCTAGGTAGTCTATGTGTACAACCACGATGATCATACTATCAAAATCAATCCTCTTATATGATCTTCAAACGGCGTCGAAATCTGACTCTCCGAAGTCGTCGAAATCTATACGTGAAAATAAGCCAAATTTAGAAAAAATTCAAATGAACTCTAAATTAAATAATTTTGGTTTAGTTAGCTAGATCTTGAATTTATATGAATTTAGAAATTTGAATCGACGAAATCAGAGTTCGTATGAAGGAGAACGAACCCTTGGAAGTTTGGAAATCACATGAAATGATGAAATTGGAATTTCTTGGAATATTGGAATTATTCTTCTAAAGGAAAAAGGCTTTACTGTGTTAGCATGACGCCAGTGGCTGTTTTTCTTTTCGGATAAGGAAAGTGCCACATCAGCAACACGTGGGATGCCACGTATGCGGACACGTGAGCAAGGGGGTGACATGGCGAGGAGGTGGCACCACGTGGCGGTGTCACGTAGGCACGGGGCCGGCGGTGTTCCGGGGACTTCCTCATCGGCGCTACGCGCCGCGGCGAGGGACGTGGATGTTGTAGGATCAAGGATAACCGACTAGAGGGGGGGTGAATATGAGGTTTTTTAACTTTTTAACAAATTAACAATTTTAACTAATTAAGAACTAAGTCTAAACTAGATACAATTCTTGCTAAGCAAATCAATCACAAGATAAATGCTAGAATTGTAAACGCGGAAAGTAAAGACTAGAAATAACCACAATAGAGACAACGATGTTTTCGTGTGGTATCGAAGATTTGCCGGTCTTCACTAGTCCACGTTGAGGAAGCTTGAACGAATCAAGCCGGCTCTATGAATTAAGCCTTCCCTCGATCACTATTGGTTGTTCTTCCTCCGCTCTAGAGATGGCGAACACCAAGCCACTCACAATCTTGGCACCGAGCCTCTTCACAAGCTTCTTTAAGAGATCACCGTGTGATCACCGCCAAGCCGTGTAGGAGTTTGGCTAAAATCCAAGAGTAATAAACCAATGACATTTGCTTGATGGTAATAAACCAATGACATTCGCTTGATGGTACTCAAGTGCAAATGGATCAACTAGAATGAGTGAATGCATTTGAATGAACTCAACCATCACACAATGAATGCACAAGTGTGTTCTAGGTGTTGAGAGGATGCACAAGGCTCTAAGGATGTTAAATGAAGTGTGGCATTTTTCCTTGAGCAGGTGGAGGGGTATTTATAACCCCCACAACCAAATCCAACCGTTATGAGAGAAATCCCAACTTTTCAGCGAAATGCGGTACTACCGCCAACCAAGGTGCGGTACTACCACATCCCACCAACCGCTTTGTAATGGCTACAACAGGAGCATTAACTTCCCCTGACATAGCCATTTTAAGCGCGCGCAGTACTTACCGCTAATCATCTTGCGTCATACCGCTAAGACCGATCGTCAAGCACATTGGGCGGTACTACCATTCGCAGGGTTTTCAATCTCAGCCGAAAAGGGTGCTTCTCTGGATTTTACGTACCGCCATATAGAAAACAGAACAACCGAGGAGCGGTAGTTCCGCCACGAAATCTCCGATACTACCGCTTCACTGACTTGAACCAGCTCACCCAACCAAGCTAGCCACGTGGATGGCTCAGATGCAATGGGTTGTTCGGACCGCATGTTTAAACTACATGATCTTGAGCTTTCGGACAGTCTGAATGTCCCACGGTAGTACCGCCAAAGGAAGTGCGGTCATACCGCTAAGCAGTAGTTCCACCAAGTAAGCACCGTTACTACCGTTCCAAGGGTGAGGCACCGAACCAAAAACGGTGTCTCTCTGGAAATTAGATACTGCCAAATAATATTCGAAACAACCGGACTGCGGTAGTACTGCACCACGAGCCGGTCATACCGCTGAGTGTCCAAAGTAACATGGTCCCATCGGACTGCATACATGGACGTCTCAGATTCAATGGGCCGTTCAGACCACTCGTTTAAACCACACGATCAGATCACTTTCGGATGGTCCGAACGGCACAGTAGTACTGTTAAAGGATACACTCATCATCTTGCTAAGCGGTAGTTCATACCAGAACTTCGGTACTACCATTTGTACTGTCAATTGCACAGATGACTTTCCAAATTGAATTCAAAGTGCATGCATGATCCTAAATTGATCCAAATGGCACAAGAACATGCTATCAAGCTACTAGTCATGATCCCTCTTAATAGTACGACATTTAACCTATAATCCAGTCTTCCAACCATTTCTCCGAAGACCGGTAAAATACAAAAGGATCCTAGACTACTTTTACCTTGTCTTTGAGCCATGTAGATCTTCATGTTGTCCTTTAGCATGTATCTTCAAGTCATCAAACTCACCAATGGGACTTAACCTTGTAAATACTTAATAAACATGTTAATCTCATATTCACATATTATCATTCATTACCAGAACTATTTTTAAGGGCGTAGATGCCTTCAATCTCCCCCTTTTTGGTAATTGATGACAACACAACTAATATGTGAGAAAGATTGATTTGAATATACTACTTGTTGTGAAATAAGTGTATATTCTTTTGATGACTTAACAACAAAATAATTCTTGCAATGTGCTTGAATGAGTTTTGAGAATTATTTTCTTGTTAAAGCCAATTTTGAAAGAAAGCTCCCCTAAACATGTGCACATAAATGATAGAGAATGTTTGCAAGCACATGTAGATTTTAGAAATTTTATGGAGTTTTTTTGCTTGTTGGAACTTGAGGAAAATGCAATATTTTAAAAGATGATCATAATAGAGATTGCATTTCAAGATAATATCATAAGCATAACAATAACCAACAAGTTCAATAAGATAGCAACTATTACAAGCACATAACATTCAACAAGTTCATCATTCAACAAGAGAACATAACACATAAGTACATAGAGTATAACAAAATAACAAAAGACTTGCTCCCCCTAAATCTTTCTCCCATGCTATTCTTCTAGCTTATTCCCCTTTGGCATCAAAATACCAAAAATAAATCAAGCTGCTGGGTCCTAAGGAGGAAGAGGAGCTGGATCCTGAAGAGGAACAGGAGCTGGATCCTGAGCTTGAGGAGGTGGAGCCTGAGGAACAGGAGCCTGAGGAGCTGGGGCCTGAGGAGGAACAACTAGAGTAGAGGAAGCCCTTGAAGGTGGAGGAGGACGACGAGTGTAGCGCTGAGGAGTAGTCATAATCTGCTCGATAGACTCAACACTTTCTGACAGAGCAGCTAGCCTGTTGTGAGTCTCATTCTGAAATTCTAACTGTGCTGTCCTCATCTCCTGCTGAGTGACCTTAACTTGTAGTAGATTATTGAGGATCAACTATTGATTTTGGAAAATCTGTGCAAGTGTCACCTGACCCTGAGCATCACCTACAATTGCCTTCTCTGGAACATCCTCTTCTTGCTGACCTTGTCGAATTAGAGGACCTTCTCGTGGCTTGTTTGACTTATGAGTAGAGCCCAATCCTCCATGATACTCAATCTTGCTAAGTATCAAAGCCATAATGTAGGCAGCATAGTAAATCCTTTTGGCCCTATCATTCTTCGAATTAGCTATGCCCCTAATAATGACTTCCACCACATCAAATTTTCTTCCATTCATGATGTTGTCAATGATATTCCAAGCATGTCCTCTCACTGCATCAAAGTTTCCACTCTTTGGAAAAAGGTATGATTAATAATTCTATTAATCAAACTAGGAATGGGCTTGAGACCATGTATCTTCCCTGGGGTATACTTGATAGTTGGATCATAAAAGTCAGTTCAAGTAGGAGCAAGCAATGTAGGACTGTCAAAGAGCTTGTCCCATGTGCCAGATGGTGTTCTCAAAACACGCTCAAAATCTTCCTTAGTTCACTCCAAACATCTGGTCATTGTCATCCATTTCATTATTGAAAGATCTGGAGACACATGCACAGTGGCATAGAACTGTCTTATGATCTCCTCATCGTAGTCATTCCTTAGAGCTACGAGATCATGAAGACCGACTTGCTGAAACATCCGATACACACCATTATATTTGTCCATAGAGTTAATGTGTTGCCATTTTATCCACTTATGATCAGAAAATTTCTGTGATGTCCATATAGCTTCTCAAAGACTTGCTCTTGAAATTTTGTGTGGAATCTTGGATTGATGGAGTTTGAAGGGAAGAGGTACTGATTTATGTGTCGCTTGATGGCAAACTGATCAGCTTAAATCATCCTGAGGCTCTTCTGGCTCTCCTATTTCCTCATCTGATTGAGCTTGAGTGTCTGATTCTGTTTCAGATTCAACTTGAGACGAATTTTCCTCAATTTCTGATTCGTCGACTGCGAGACCATTCCCTTTGTCTTGCACTGCTTTTTGTCGCATACGAACTTCTTGCTTTGAATAGAAGCTGCCGAAGGCCAAGATGAGAAGGATTGACCTCTATCAGCGCTGACGGACTTGCGAGTGGCCATTCTAGTCCTTGGCATCTTCAAGCAGAGAGGATAGGTTACAAAGAGTTCAAAAGTTCAAACAAAATAGAATTAATTTTGAATGGGATGACATTTTTGTTCTGTCAAGATAATCAGTAGTACTGCCATTGTCAGGCCGGTACGACCGCATCGTGGTGGTACCGTGCTCAAGGAGCGGTAGAACCGTTTTTCGGACTGAGTTCTAGGCAAGGGATTTAATGAAATTTTGGATGTTTCTTATGGAGTGAATCCATAGAATGGATGTTTAAACATCATGAAACACCAATTTTATCAATTTTGCCCAACAAGAACCACAAAAATCATCTACATTCTCAATTAACCCTAACATGTGACCGAGGGTTCCAACAAATAGATAAAACGAAGATCAAAAAGGGTTTTACCTTGAGAATTGAAGGAGATGAACCCTAAAGATGCAAGGAATCAACTCAAGTTGAAGAATCACCGAGAAACTTGAAGAATTTTGAGTGGGTTTGGGGTGTCTTGGGTGAGAAAGAGAGAGGCCAAGAGAGAATGGGAAGCAGTGCGAGTTCGGTTGAACTGTTACGAGATAAAAACGCGTGTTAAAGTGAAAGCGCAAGGAGTTATGCCCTTTCACCAACCGACGCATAGTACCGCTTCTTTACCTCGGTAATCTTGCGCTACTGGTCATCTAGTAGTTATAATGCCGGTTGTACCGCACAGCGGTTAGACCACGCTTAACCCGCTGATAGTTCTGAATTTCCTAGAACTTTAGGAAACTGATTCTAGATTTTGAGAATTATGCAAATGATCCTTAGTTTTGCACTCAAACAAATATCATTTAGGATCATTATGCATTGAATAGACTAATGTCTATCTAACAACATAATTTTTATGAACAAAATAATCTTTAATAATTGTTTTGAAAATATTTTCATAAAAGGCTTCAAATAACACCAAATCAAGCAAAAATGCATGAGGCAAGAGTTCAACCAACATTTGAATAGTCTATGACATTTAATTCATTCCTCAATATGCAAAAGCGGCCTTCATCTAATGGTTTGGTGAAAATATCCGCTAATTGGTCTTCAGTCCGGATGTGGCTAATTTCAATATCTCCCTTGCCCACATGATCTCTCAAGAAATAGTGGCCAATATCTATATGCTTGGTTCTTGAGTGTTGGGCAGGATTATTGGCTATTTTTACCGCACTATTATTATCACACAAAAGAGGTATTTTATCAAATTTAATTTCATAATCCATCAAAGTTTGCCTCATCCATAGCAATTGAGCACAACTTCCTGCAGAAACATATTCGGCTTCGGCGGTGGATAATGCTACAGAGTTTTGTTTTTTGGATGACCATGATACTAAAGATCTTCCTAAGAATTGACAACTACCCGATGTGCTTTTTCTATCCACTTTACAACCCGCATAATCGGAATCCGAATATCCAATTAAATCAAATTTAGCACCTTTGGGGGACCATAGGCCAATGCTAGAGGAATGCTTTAAATATCTTAGTATTATTTTTACGGCCATTAAATGACACTCTTTTGGAGTTTCTTGAAAACATGCACACATGCAAACACTAAACATAATATCGGGTCTAGATGCAGTAAGATAAGCAAGCTACCAATCATAGACCTATAAAGCTTTAAATCTACCGATTTTCCTCCCTCATTTAGGTCGAGATGACCGTTGGTTGCCATTGGAGTCTTGATGGGTTTTGCATCCACCATGCCAAATTTCTTGATCAAATCTTTTGCATACTTTGTTTGGATCACGAAGGTTCCATCTTTGAGTTGCTTGATTTGAAGTCCAAGGAAATAGCTCAATTCTCCGATCATAGACATTTCAAATTCCCTAGACATCATATCACCAAATTCTTCACAAAAATCTTGATTAGTAGACCCGAAAATGATATCATCAACATAAATTTGACAAACAAAGAAATCATCATTTAAGACTTTTGTAAATAAAGTTGAATCAATTTTCCCGATTTTGAATCCTTTTGAGACTAGAAAATCTCTAAGGCGTTCATACCATGCTCTAGGAGCTTGTTTAAGACCATAGAGTGCCTTGGAGAGTTTATAGACACGATTTAGATTCTTTGGATCTTCAAAACCAGGAGGTTGTTCAACAAAAACAAGTTCGGATATTTTACCATTTAGGAAAGCACTTTTAATATCCATTTGAAATAGTTTAATACCAAAGCATGATGCAAAAGCAATTAATATCCGAATTGACTCAAGTCTAGCTACGAGAGAAAAGGTTCACCAAAATCCAAACCTTCGACTTGTGAATAACCTTGAGCAACCAATCTTGCTTTGTTTCTTACAACCATACCATTCTCATCTTGCTTGTTCCTAAAGACCCATTTTGTACTAATAACGTTGTGTTCCTTAGGTCGATCCACCAATGTCCAAACTTCATTCTAGGTGAAGTTATTGAGTTATTCATGTATTGCATTTACCCAATTCGGATCATCAAGTGCTTCTTCTACATGCTTTGGCTCAATGGAAGAGACAAAAGAGTAATGTTCACAAAAAGAAGCAATACGAGATTGAGTTTGGACACCCTTACTTACGTCACCCAATATTTGATCTATTGGATGATCTTTAGTAATTGCATTGTGAATTCTTGGTGGTAGGTTGGATGGTTGATCATCTTCCTTGTTATCCTCTTTATCAATTTGGACTTGATTTGTGGAGGAGGTAGGAGGTTCAACTTGGGTGGAAGATGATGGATCATCCTTAGGCTTGATGTCGCCAATTTGCATGTTCTCCATGGCTTTTTTTAAGGCTTCATCACCTACATCATCCAAATTCTCATGCTCTTCTTGAGAGCCATTAGTTTCATCAAATTGCACATCGTGCCTTTCTTCAACTAAACCGGAGTTTTGTTAAAGACACGATAAGCTTTGCTATTTGAAGAATAACCAAGCAAGAAACCAACATCACAACGACTATCAAATTTTGAAAGACGAACACCCTTTTTCAAAATATAACACTTGCAACAAAAAACATGAAAGTAAGAGATGTTCGGTTTTCTTCCAACAAGAAGCTCATAAGAAGCCTTTTTCAAAAGCCGATGCAAATAAAGACGATTTATGGCATGACAAGCGGTGTTAATAGCTTCCACCCAAAAACTATCGAAAGTATTGTACTCATCAAGCATTGTCCTAGCCATTTCAATTAATATCGATTTTTCCTTTCTACAACTCCATTACGCTCCTAATGTAGATTGTGGAAAGTTAAGATACTATTCGAGTTCATCACAAAAGTCTTCAATTTTAGTATTCTTGAACTCGAACTATTATCACTACGGATTTTCTTGATTTTGAAATCAAATTCATTTTGAGCCCTTTTTGCAAAACTTTTGAAAATACCGGAGGTTTCACTTTTGTCATCTAGAAAGAATACCCATGTGTATCTAGAGTAATCATCCACAATGACTAAACAATAGCTATTACTCCCAATACTCTTATAGGTTGTTGGCCTAAACAAATCCATATGTAAGAGTTCCAATGGTCTAGAAGTTGACATAATACTCTTGGAATGATGAGAATTAGCGACTTGTTTACCAGCTTAACAAGCACTACAAAGCCTATTTTTCTCAAACTTCACATCTTTCAAGCCAACAACTAAATCATGTTTGAAAAGCTTTTTAAGTTGAATCATTCCAACATGAGCTAGCCTTCTATGCCAAAGCTAACCTAATGAGGTTTTTGCAATTAAAGAAGTTTTTAAGCATGATTTATTTGAAGTAAAATCAACTAAATAAAGATTTCCAAATCTAAATTCTTTGAAAACTAAAGAGCTATCTTTTGTATTTGAAAATGTAACACCTTCATTAGAAAATGAGCAAATTAAGCCAAGATCACATATTTGGGCAACGGATAGCAAATTAAAATTTAATGATTCTACTAGAGATACATTAGAAATAGAAAGGTCATTTGAGATAGCGATTTTACCCAATCCTAATACCTTTCCTTTGCTATTATCACCGAATGTGATCTTGTCAACTCCTTTACCATTCTCGAATGTGGTGAACATCATTCTATCACCGGTTATGTGTTGAGTGCATCTACTATCAAGCACCCAATGTTTTCCACCAGTTTTATAGTTCACCTACAAAACAAGAATCAAGTTCTTTTAGGTACCCAAATTTGTTTGGGTTCTTGGAGGTTAGTGACCAAGGATTTAGGCACCCAAATAACATTTTTTTAGCACCTAAAATTGAAGTGCCAACAAATCTAGCAATAACTTTACCATTCATAGTTTTTCTAAGCATATAACATGAATCATATATACCAAGGGATGGAGTCTTACCAATAGGACAAGCTTGTTGCACATGTCCTATTTCCCGGCACTTATGGCAATACTTGCCATTTTGCTTCACAAACCTTGTGGGCTTGTTTACCGGTTTCTCACCTTTCTTGGGCACATACCCAAGTCCTTCTTTATTGAATGAGCACCTTTGCTCACTCAAAAGCTTGTCAAGAGTAGCCTTTCTCTTGAAGCACCTTTCCAAGCTTTTGCTTAGCTTGGTCATTTGCTCTTTTAGCACATTGTTTTCAACAACAAGCTATGCATCATTATACTCAACATTATCATGATTAGGATTAATACTAGAGTAACATGGCATAGCAATAGGATCATTACATGAAGTAGATGCACTATTCCTAGCAATTTCTATACTAGGTATTTCATCAATTATATCACATGTAATTCCTACACTAGAGCAAGACTTGCTTGAATTTTCTTGGATAAGCAAGTCATGAGCTTCCTTTAGCTCCTTATAAGAATCTTTTAGAGAAATATACTCTCTCTTCAAGACCTTATATTTTGGCATTTCTTTTCTAAGATATTAATTCAAGTCTTCAAGCATATCCATTAATTCATCATAAGATGGTTCATCTTTATCAATGGATTTTACCTTATCTCCTTTTGCCATGAGGCAAGTAAGAGTGGAGAATAGCGATGGAGCCTCCTTGATGGCGATGCCGCTGTCGGGACCCCAGCCGAGGAGGTCATATAGGATCTCATGGGGGTCCTCCCGGACTGCCCAAGAGATCCTCAAGACCTCTCGGAGGTCCCTCGGGACCTCCCAGGAAGTCCTTAAAAGACCATATGGAGATCCTAGCCTCTGTGCATCGAGCTAGTCCCAAGATCAAGCTAGCTCGCACAGACCCAACGTCGGTGTCATCACATCCATAACAACAAACAAAAGATGAAGCAGACAAATTAACAAGTAGAAACAAAAGACTTTATAGTCAAGCTTGTTTAGAGGGATGCCACGCAGGGCAACAACAAAAGAGGTCTTTGCAGCGGAAACACAGAATACAACGTGGAGCCATTCGATGAGCCAAGGGCTATCGAGTGGAGGACGTCCCCTAGTCCACCAGATCTTCAATGAACTCCTCCTCATAGTGCTCGGAGCACCCTGGGAGGTCTTTAGCTGCTGATTAACCAGAGAGCACAAGCCATGAGTACTTTGAATGTACTCAACAAGTCATAGGGAAATGAATGCAATTAATGTCATGCAAGTCTTGCCAAAGGAGAGCTGTAATGGTTAGTTTGCACAAAGCAGCAATTCTAGAAATACAATAAGTAGATTGAAAAGCACAGTTGAAAGAGATAATACATAAATGAGCGATTTTCTTTGAAAGCAACCCGTGGGCGTCCAGTCCACACCTGACATAAAGGGTCACACAAGACACAACCACGATCACCCGAGAGCAACCACAACCACCCTTTTGAGAAAAATTCTACCCCTTGCGTGAAAGAACCGGGCGTGTCCATTTCTGAGGACACAGCTATTCGAATATATTTTTACACACTCTGTAGAGGTTATGCACTTTACCCACAAGACACGAAGTCCTCTAGTTGGTTGGGCACCCGTCGATGCCCTTGCTCACTTCCTTAGGTAAGCAGTCTAGAGCTCGTGACAAGGCCTTTACAAAGGTCATTCCTGACTTGGTTCTGTCCGCTAAGGTTTCGCCATGCTTAGGCCCCCTCTTGCGCCATTTCGACCACCACAACGGAACCGCATCAGGACCTCACTAATTAATTAGCCAGGACCACCCCACAATGGACTTGTGGTTGCATGAATGTGACCCAGATCGATGGCGTACAAGGTTAAGTCCTTAGCTGGCTGCTCAGGCAAGACAAACCTCAAACCCAGTGTGCTCAAGGCACCCACTACTCACCCCTGACTTCTTGCTCGAGGATAAAACGATTTTGTGTTCAACCAACCCAAGGACCACCCCAGTCCCGGGCACACATCTTTTAACAGCAGTGGCATTGCCACGGTTCCATAGCTCATTAGACAAATTTAGCAATTGTTGGGTTCAACTCGGCCAGAGGACCACCCTAGTCCTGGCGCCACACATTTTAGTAAAGTGGCATTGCCACTATTCCATAATCCATTAGTCAAGTTTAAACATTGATGAGTCACGAGACTAAGACCAACGTCTACTTAGAGCATGGCTAAGCAATAAGACACCCCCATGTTGGTATACAAGGACATCCAACTAATAGAGAACCCTTCCTAAGGTGACAAAGGACTTATGTCATTCAAGGATACATGTCATTTGCAAGTTTAACAAGGAGGCATAATGGTAATTGGGTAATTAACTAGGCCCGAAAACAATTTATATAAAATTAGCCATGCATGTTCATACCAAAACAAAATACATTTTGCAAAATGGGTTCAACATGGTCAAGGTCTATGACTTGCCTTCGTTGTAGAACTGAGCTTCTTCAAAGAAAGCTGCTGGGTCCTAGAGGTCTTCAGAACAACTGGAACCTACACGTAAGAACGAGAACACGTAAATAGAATGAATCCTCAAAACTCCAGAGAAAGAGCCAGACTAAAACCAAAAGACAAACACGGAGCCAAGGAGAAAATAGGGACTTGAACCACTCGAATCAAAGCTTCCAACGAAGAGGAGAGTTCTGTGAAGAGAGGTCCAAGGCACGGGGGAAACAAAAGAGACAAGAGGCTCCTCTAGTGCTTTATATAGGCACGGGGAGGTCCTGAGAGAGAGGACGGTGTAGTCAATGCTCAAGATGGGAGCAGGTGTTGAAGGGAAAAAGGAGCTGGTAAAAGAGGTGACAACTGATGCACAGGAGTACACTAGAGGTGACCGCATTTAATGTGATGCAACAACATTTAATGCGCACATACCTTCGTGGGATAGGGTCATGATGAGAGGAAAAAGAAAATAAGCAGAGGACATGAGAAGGTGGTACCACTGGAGGAGTAGTCATGCCCGCAAGGGAGGTCTTTGCAAAAAGACCAGGAGGTCCTGGCAGTCGGATCTCTCAAGGGGAGGTCTTGACGGTCGGATCAAATCAAGGGGGAGGTCCTGACGGTCAGATCTCCCAAGGGGAGGTCCTGACGGTCGGATCTCTCAAGGGGAGGTCCTGACGGTCGGATCAAATCAAGGGGGAGGTCCTGACGGTCGGATCTCTCAAGGAGGTCTGACGGTTGAATCAAATCAAGGGAGGTCTGGCGACGAGATCTCCCAAGGGAGGTCCCGATGGTCGGATCTCTCAAGGGAGGTCTGACAGTCGAGATCAAATCAAGGGAGGTCGACATTGAGATCTCCCAAGGAGGTCTGACAGTCGAGATCTCTCAAGGGAGGTCTGATGGTCGGATCAAATCAAGGGAGGTCTGTGACGGTCAGATCTCCCAAGGGGATGTCCTGACGGTCGGATCTCTCAAGGGGAGGTCCTGATGGTCGGATCAAATCAAGGGGGGAGGTCTTGATGATCAGATCTCCCAAGGGGAGGTCCTGACGGTCGGATCTCTCAAGGGGAGGTCCTGACGGTCGAATCAAATCAAGGGGGAGGGTCTGTGATAGCTAGATAAGGCCCAAGGAGCGGGAGCTGTTGGATTACAATTGAACGGGTCAAAACGATTGGGCCATTCGGACCATCCAAAGCTACCACTCGATCTTGACCACTCAACTAGATCGGGCAGTCCAAAATGATGGGAACATTCGGACCACGCGAACGCTACATCAAATCAGGGCTGTCCGAAAGAAATCGAAGGGTTCAAAAGGATTTGAACGTTCGGATGGATGATGGGAACGTTTGGACCAGGCGAACGCTACATCAGATCAGGGCCGTCCAAAAGAAATCGAAGGGTTCAAAAGGATTTGAACATTCGGACCATCCAAACGTGTCGATAAGATCAACCATCCAACACAAATCGAACGGTCCAAAAGTGATGAAGGTCAAAATCGAGCGGGAGGTCCGATCAGGCACAAGGGAGGTTCAAACGAACACCTGGGAGGTCCTAGAGGACACAGGGAGGTCCAAACGAATGAGGGGAGGTTCTAGAGGACACAAGGGAGGTCCTGGATGTAACGACCCAACTCTAGGGCACCCGAGAGGTCCTCCAAGACCTCTGGAAAGTCCATCAGGACCTCCCAGGAGGTCCACAAAGGACCTCTCGGACAGTTCCCCAAGACTTCCCAGGAGGTCCAGCAGGACCTCCGGGATGTCCGGGAGAACATGGCCCGAGAGGGTCTTGGAGCCAAGGAGAGCCCACGGACCTGCCACGGCCACAACCAGAGGGAAAACGAGGAGGTCTGAGAGCTCCTCAAGATCACCCGCGATCCTCCAGAGGAGGTCGCGGAGGTCCGAGACTTCCTCAGAACTTCACTCGTTCACCCCATGGTGAGGACATGTAGGTCCGAGCTTGCTCCAGGGTTCCCTGTGAATCCCGAGCTAGTCCCAAGGATCATGACTAGCTCTTCACAGAAATAATACAATGGTGGTGACATCCAGAACGTATCTTTATTTAAGCAAAATATCTACAAAGTTGTTTACAAAGTGGCCTTGGGCCAAGCACATATATACAAAAGAGCAAAAGAACAAAAGGTCACAGGGTCCATCAGCACACCACAGGCAGCTGACTGGAAGGCACAACCTATTCGCTTTGGTCTTCTTCACTGCCAAGATCTTCTCCTGGCAAAGATTGTAATGAGCAAGAGTGAGCACAACAACCGTGCTCGCAAGTTACACCCGTGGATTAGCAAAATGACATGCATATATGAATAATCAAAGGATGGCATATTATGGTTAATTTGCACAAAGCCAATTTTCCTTCAACTACCATTACTAAGTTCCAAAGCAGGTCTTTAAATAGATAAAATTCATTTTATCAAAGCAATTTTTCGGTTGGATAACATTCATCAACAAGTTGGTGAAGAATACCTTCCTGACAACAGGCTCCCTGCCCAACCCCATGGGATAGCAATCCCAAAACAGATTTGAAAATATTTCTGGAAATCCCCAAAATCAACATCTAACTCTGAGTGGCTTTTGCTAGCACGTCCATGACCGTGGACACGGCTATTCAAATAGATTTAACTCTGCAGAGGTTGTGCACTTTACCCACATGACATGATTTCTCTAGTTTATCCCAAGCATCCGTCAATGCCACCTCTCACTACCAAAGGTAAGAGGTCTAGAGCTCATGACAAGGCCTTTACAATGCATTGCTCCACCACGCCTTTCCTTGCTAAGGTTTCACCCCCTATGGACAGACAATCCAAATGAAGCCCCTCTTGCACTAGTGGGAACAGTAGGTCATAAAGGACCATCAGTCTTACAAGACCTCCCACACCTCCAATGGAGCAGCATATGGTGAAGTTTTGCAAATTACTCAGCCAGGTCCCACGCCCCATTCTGGAGACATGTGGTTGCACGATTGTGGCATAGCCCATTATAGGCTTGGCATTGGTCGCTCAAAGACCGGTCCTCACATGACTAGGGCGACTTTCACAAACCCCTAGATCTCCACCTTTCCCAGGATAGAGTCCGTGTACAAACATTGCACCAACCAATCCAACCAATTCGCCCCAGTCCCAATCCATTTTCATTTTCCTTGCTTCCCCAGCAACATTTTCATCCTTCCATGACAACCCAATGTCATGGTAAAAACATTTTAAGCAATATTTGGTCATGTTGGTAAAGATTTCCCTAAATCAATACTTTTGGGTCTAAGCTTAACTAAGCACAAGTTTTTCAAATGATCTTGGCTCACACTACTGCATGATCCAAGTTTGATCTAAAGGTGACAATGAGTTTAGTCCAAAGTCAACAGTGGCCATACAAAGGAAGTAGGTATAACTATGAATTTAAACCAGGTATTGAAATACTTGGTAAAAATAAGCATGCGTTAAACTTTGAAACTGAACATAATTAAATTGAATTATTGGGTGCAATATGATCAAGAGTGTAACTTGCCTTGCTCAACATCACGAGAATCTTCCTCTTACGTACTCGAGACTCCTTGGAGTCTTCGCAATCTACACGGGTAAAGGAGCAAATTCAAGGAAAACTCAAATAAAGAACCAATTGAGAACAACAAGAAAACCAAAAGAATCCCAGAGGGAGTCCAAAACATAATCAACAGAAGAGGTCTATATCTTTAGAACGGTTCTTTTGGAAGAGGTCCAAGCTTACCAGGAGGAGGTGGTCTTTGGCAAAAGACCCCAAAGGAGTGATTCAAGCAATAGAACAGAGATCCTAAGAAATGGTTCTTGCGCAAAGTCCAGAGGAGGTCCTCACACAAAAGCCCTAGAAACCCAAAAAGAAGTCCACAGGAGGTCTGAAATGGGCACAACCAGCTCGATCTGGTGGCAAAACAAGAGCGGAGGAGATCGCCAAGGACTTACCGAGGATAAAAGAAACAATGGATGGAGGGAGGTCGGGAGCGACAAAGTTTTCCAGGGAGCCAGCGATCGAGAGCCAAGATAACGGAGGGTGGAGAAAGGGAGGAAGGTGATGTGGTAGAATTTCTTGGTCTAATTGTAATCAAAATGGTGAGGAAAACTAGAAATATACGTGTCAAGGATAAGTATAGAAATCGGTCAAAGGTAGGTAGTGGCAGAGCAGGTATCACTACCATTCTGGGCAAAAGGTACGAGGAAGGACAATGTATGTTGCTATGGGAAGGAACAAAGAAAAATGTCAGGGTACGGTTAATGGACCAAATTCAGAGTAAACTACACGTATATGGATGCATTTAATGTGACAAGACATGCATTAAATGCCCAAGATATTAACATGGGAGAGGAAATGAGAATGATTAAGACTGGCGGTGGGGCGATCAACTTAGAAACAGTCGGGTCAAGAGGGGAGGTCTTGCCCTTGAGAGAGGTCCTTGAGGAGGTCAGAAGGCTAAGAGGTCTGATATACACAAAGGAGGTCGAGCGTGGAGAGGTCCAAATACACATGGAGGAGGTCCACGTGACTAAGGTTCTGGACAACGGGACTTCATCAAAGGAGGTCCCGCGGCTCAAGGAGGTCTCAAGGCCGAGGAGGTCGAGCCAAACGTAAAGGCCACGGAGAGGTCTAGGACAGAGGTCCAGAGAACTTCAAAGAGGTCCGTGGTTGAGGTTAAAGACAAGTTGAGGTCCCAAGGGCGGTTGGATCTCCCGGAGGGAGGTCCAGCCGCGAGATCAAACGTGAAGGGGAGGTCCCCAAAGAGAAATAACGCACGGGAGGTCTGGGCCTTTGGATTGAGTGAGGGAGGTCCAAACCGTTAGATTCAATGCAAGGACAGTCGAGCAAAGGAGTTCCGAGAAGGAGAGGGATCCCAGGGAGATTCACAAAAGGTGGTCCAACGAAGTTCGTGAGTCAAGGCAACTCAGCGGAGATTCCAACCTCTTGGGTGAGATCAAAACCGTGGTGGTTAGAATGAACCCTAAGGAGGTCCATTCGGCCAAGAAGAAATGCCAAGGGGTTCAAATGAACTCGGAGAGTCGAAGGCACACATAAGAGGTCCTTTGGAATGCATGGAGGTCCGAATGAAAAGAGGTCAGGCCTAGAAAGGTGCCCAGCAACAAGAAGTCTAGACTTAAGAGAAGTCTGAACAGAAAAAAGGTCTTATTCCAAAGAGATTCGAACCAACAAAGAGGTCTATAGTGATCAAACTCAAAGAGAAAGGTCGGGACATGAAGATACGTCCACGTGAGAAAAGGTCTGAGCCCAAGGGAGGTCTAACCTTAAGAACCCCTGGGGAGGTCTAGGCCACAGAGAGGGTCTAAACCTACATATCCAAAGGAGACATGCTAAAGGGAAGTCTACTGAGCATACCAAACGGAGGTATCAACAACTCAAACCTCTCCAACCGAACCAAACTTGGAATTCTCATTAAAACAAAATAGCTTTAATTTATTTTACACATTTTAAAAAGGATTTAGAAAATCAGAATGTTACACTGGAGGACATAGGGAGGTCCAAACGAACGAGGGGAGGTCCTAGAGGACACAAAGGAGGTCTTGGAGGACACAGGGAGGTCCAAACGAACGAGGGGAGGTCCTGGAGGACACAAGGGAGGTCCTAACAAGCAGACAGGAAGACACGGCAGAGCACAAGCAACTCCAAAGAAGAACCGAACCATTTTAGTTGAAGTTTGGTTTATTCACTTAAAGTTCTTCTAAAATCTCAAGTTAAGCTTTGAACTCTCATCAAAACCAAATGGTTCTTTTTATTTTGAAAACTTTTAAGAGCTCTAGAAAAGCGGGATGTTACAGCCAACGAGTCCCTTCTTCTTGGGGAACTCATCCTCATCGGAGTCGGAGTCGGTTGACTCCTCATTGGAACCCCATTCTCCAATATGGGCTTCATTCTTGCTATCATTGTGAAACTTCTTGAAAAGCTTCTTCTTACCATTGTATTCCTTCTTCTTGAATGACTTGCCCTTGTCATCCTTCTTTGCGGGGCAATGAGAAGCAATATACCCCTTCTCTTCACAATTATAGCACTGAATGTTGCTATAACACTTGTTGTCACTTGAGGATTGCCCTTTCTTGTTCTTGTCGAAGTTGAAGCTTCTATGTGGGCGTCTTCTCATGAATTTCTTCATTCTTGTCACAAGAAATGCAAACTCCTCTTCGGAGTCTTCTTCTTCATCCTCATCATCACTTGATTCCACTTTGGCCTTGAAAGCGTTAATCTTTTTCTTTGAGTAAGACGACTCCAAGAGCTCTTCTTTGTCTTTCTTGAACAACTCATTGGTTATGAGGTTGCCCAAAAGTCTCGTTGTTGTCATTCTTGGCAACTCGTAAGAGTTGAGAAATAGTGTCACCAATATCTCATATTTGTCCGGAAGAGCCCTAAGTATCTTGCGCACAATGTCAACATCAAGAAGGTTAGTACCAAGGCTTTTGAGCTCATTCACAATGTTGTTGAGTCGTGAATACATCTCATTGATGTCTTCATGAGGCAACATTACGAATGTCTCATATTTAATCCGAAGCCTATGCAATTTGGCTTCTTTGACCATGGATGTTCCCTCATGAATTTCGGAGAGGGTGGTCCAAATTTCGTGAGCGGTTTCCAAATTGCTCACTCTATTGAACTCATCCACGTTCAAAGCACCAAAGAGAGCATTCATTGCTTAGGCATCTAAATGAGCATTACACACCTCTTGATCCGTGGGAACTAGTGGATTAAGAGGCATGACGTAACCCTCATTTACGATTTTCCAAATGTTTGGACTCATGGCCTTTAAATAAATTGACATTCTAATTTTCTAATAAGCATAATTAGAGCCATCAAACAAAGGAGCCTTTTCTATAGCAATTCTCTCACTAGCCATTCTTTTCTCTCTTAGATGGTTAAGCCTAAATAAATGAGAGACCAAGCTCTGATACCACTTGTAGGATCAAGAATAACCGACTAGAGGGGGTGAATAGGAGGTTTTTAAACTTTTTGATAAATTAACAATTTTAGCCAATTAAGAACTAAGTCTAAACTAGAAACAATTCTTGCTAAGCAAATCAATCACAAGATAAATGCTAGAATTGTAAATGCGGAAAGTAAAGACTAGAAATAACCACAATAGAGACAACGATATTTTCCTGTGGTACCGAAGACTTGCCGGTCTTCACTAATCCACGTTGAGGAGGCTTGAATGAATCAAGCAGGCTCCACGAATTAAGCCTTCCCTCGATCAGTATTGGTTGTTCTTCCTCCGCTCCGGAGATGGCGAACACCAAGCCACTCACAATCTTCACAAGCTTCTTGAAGAGATCACCGTTCGATCACCGCCAAGCCATCTAGGAGTTCGGCAAAACTCCAAGAGTGATAAACCAATGACCTTCGCTTGACGGTACTCAAGTGCAAATGGATCAACTAGAATGAGTGAATGCACTTGAATGAACTCAACCACCTCACAATGAATGCACAAGTGTGTTCTAGGTGTTGAGAGGATGCACAAGGCTCTAAGGATGTTAAATGAAGTGTGGCATTTGTCCTTGAGCAGGTGGAGGGGTATTTATAACCCCCACAACCAAATCTAACCGTTATGAGAGAAATCCCAACTTTCCAGCGAAATATAGTACTACCGCCAACCAAGGTGCGATACTACCGCATCCTACCAACCGCTCTGTAACGGCTACAACAAGAGCATTAACTTCCTCTGATATAGCTGTTTTAAACGTGGCGCGGTACTACCGCCAACTATCATGCGGTCATACCGCACATTGGAGCGGTACTACCGTTCCTAGGGTTTTCAATCTCAACCGAAAAGGGCGCTTCTTTGGATTTTACGTATCGCTATATAGAAAACGGAACAACCGAGGAGCGGTAGTTCCGCCACGAAATCTCTGGTACTACCGCTTCACTGACTTGAACCAGCTCACCCAACCAAGCTAGCCACGTGGATGGCTTAGATGCAATGGGCCATTTGGACCGCATGTTTAAACCACACGATCTTGAACTTTCAGACGGTCCGAACGTCCCACGGTAGTACCGTCAAAGGAAGTGCGGTCATACCGCCAAGTGGTAGTTCTGCCAAGTAAGCACTGGTACTACTGTTCCAAGGGTGAGGCACCGAACCAAAAACCAGTGTCTCTCTGGAAATTAGATACCGCCAAATAAAATTTGGAACGATCGAACTGCAGTAGTACCACACCACGAGCCGGTGGTACCGCTGAGCATCCAGAGTAACATGGTCCGATTGCACTGCATACGTGGACGGCTCAGATTCAATGTGCCATTCGGACCACTCATTTAAACCACACGATTAGGTCACTTTCGGATGGTCCGAACGGCACACAGTAGTACCGCCGAAGGATACACGGTCAAACCGCTAAGCGGTAGTTCCGCCCTGTAAACTCCGATACTACCGTTTGTACTGTCAATTGCACAGATGACTTTTCAAATTGAATTCTAAGTACATGCATAATCCTAAATTGATCCAAATGGCCCAAGAACATGCTATCAAGCTACTAGTCATGATCCCTCTTAATAGTACGACATTTAACCTATAATCCGGTCTTCCAACCATTTCTCCTAAGACCAGTAAAACACAAAAGGATCCTAGACTACTTGTACCTTGTCTTTGAGCCATATAGATCTTCATGTTGTCCTTTAGCATGCATCTTCAAGTCATCAAACTCACCAATGGGACTTAACCTTGTAAATACTCAATAAACATGTTAATCCCATATTCACATATTATCATTAATTACCAAAACCATTTTTAGGGGCCTACATGCTTTCATATGTGCGCAAAAGGAAGAGAATGTGATCTTTGGACCTCGATCGTGTGTTTGCGGAGGAAGGGCGTCAAGGAGTTGTTGGCGACGAGGAAAGAAGCGGCGGCGGTTCTAGGTCGATGACGGTGAAGACGTTCCCGAGCTCCTTTGGCGAAGTGAATGTGCGCACGGTGTAGGCGGCGTTGCGGCGATGTCGATGGCGCGGTCGGGGTTGCTGAGGAATGCTTGACGACGCCAGGGAAGACGAAGAATGGAGCTTCGGTGATCACCAGAAAATTTCACATTACAGGCGCTAGAGGTGATGAGAGGTAGTGTGGGTGGTGGGAGTTGGTTGAGTGAAGAAATGCGATGGTGATGCTCCCTTTTATAGGAGAAGAGGAGGTCAGGCGAAGAGATCGCACATGAGGTTCACGATGGCGTTACCAAGTCGGTAAGCGAGCACGAGAAAAGCGGAAGGAAATGAAGGCGACGGAATTAGGGGAACTAAATGCATGTGAATGCATGAGAAAACGGGCGAAAATGGCGGCGTTGATGGAGCTCCCGCTTGCTGTAATGGCGGCATGTTCGGGCGAAGAAGAAAGCAAGGGGGAGAAGAAAGACCTAACGCGTGGGCCCCACGTGGAAGTGGCACGGTGAGAGGGAATGAGGCGCGCAGGTGGCGTGTTTGCTATTTGATTTAAATCGAACGGTCTACATTGAGTGAGACATTTGGACTGCTCCGATCGGCAAACAAGATCTGGCCGTCCAATCACGATCAGATGGTCCACATTGGCTTGGATGTTCGGACAGTCCGAATGAAATCTTGATCGGGTCGTTCAATTGAAATCGGACGGTCCACATTGAATGGGACGTTCAGACTGAGCGAACGCGCAATCAAGATCGGTCGTTCGATTTTGATCCAACGGCTGAAAGGTTTGGAGATGGAAATGTGCGGGCGAGCAGGCCGTGTGGGCCACATGCGTGTGAGGATGGATTGGGCTAATCCAAGGTTTAGGCCCAAGGACTGTTTGAGGATTTAAAGGATTTAGCAATTTAAATAAATCTGGTAATTCAAATAGGCTTTAGAAAATAGCAAATAAAATCCAAAAATTCTAGAACAATTCACAGAAATTCCTAGAGTTATTTTGGACTTAGTTAAAATATTTCCAACTTATATTTGGTAATAGATTTTGCACATAATTTTATTTTGAATTTTAAATAATTAAGAAAAAGCTTTTAAAATTCTAGAAATTAATTAAAATTTTATTTTTCAACGTAAATCAAATAAAGCTTCAAAAACTTTAATAAATTTTACTTTTGACTTTTAAAACTTCAGAAATTCAAATAAAGCAATAAAACTCTTTCAAATATCAGAAAATCCAATAAAATAATAACTTTATTTATTTTTATTTTGGTAACAGAACTTTGGGATGTTACAGGTTGACAAGTGGGCCAAAAAATTCATGAAAATGTGAGGGACTCTGTAGACAAGGGTACAGAGAAGAGGGTTGAAGAAATTCTCTAATATGGTTTGTAGATGACTACGGTTGGAAATGTGTAGCCTCGACCATTAATATTTTGTCACCATTATCAAATAGTTAAAAGAATCGCAACTTACATTTAATTTTGGCCCACCAAATGTTGTCATATTTGATTTGTTTCTATTGTGCCAACCCCAGGATCCATGAAAAAAAGACTTTCTATCATCCTCGTCCTCGTTTTCTTATGTGCGAAAACAACCCCAAGAAATGTAAGAAATACCCACCTTGCCCCTCAGCCCTTTTCGTCCCCGTGGTGCGGCGGTGAGGCCACCAATCTGTGCCTCAAATTCTCACTGAGTCAGAAGGGGCGAGTTTAGGCCGGTGTTGGAAGGGTTGAAGCACCGAAGATTATGTGGTGATGGCGACGATCGGCGCCTCAATTTCTCACTAAATCGGTAGGCGAAGCTTAGCACATAGAGTGTATAGTGAGTTTGGGCCAAAAGTCTACAAGTTATATGTAACATCCTAAAGTTTTATTACCAAAAATAAATCAATAAAGTTATTATTTTATTGGATTTTCTAAGTTTTAAAAGTGTTTCTTGCTTTCCTTGAATTTCCTATATTTTAAAAGTTAAAAATAAAATTTATTGAGTTTTCTAGGTTTTTCTTGGATTTAAAGTTAAAAATAAAAATTTAAATAATTTCTTGAATTTTTGGATTTTAAAAGGCTTTTCCTATTTTCCAAAAAATAATAATAATTTATGCTCAAAAAATAAAAGCTAAATTTTAGTTGGAAATAATTTTATTAAGTCCAAAATAAATCAGGAAATTTCTATGAATTTTTCTATAATTTTTGGACCTTATTTGCTATTTTATAAAAGCCTATTTGATTTGCTTTGCATTTTAAAATTCAAAATGAATTAAAATTCCCTAAACTCCCTCGGACCGAAATCCCCTTTCCCTAGCCTGTTTCCCTCTCTTCCGGCCCACTCACACCCAGTCGACCCACCTTTTCCTCTCTCTCTCTCTCTCTCTCACTGCCAAGTGGGCCCGCTGTCAGCCACCCCCTCCTTTCTTCATCTTCCCCTTCTTCCACACACGCCTGTCCGCCATGACCCTCTCGGAGCTCCTCTCTCTGCCGCGTTTTTCTCCCCCTTCTCTCGCGCCCACGTGCGCATCTTCTTCCTCGCCCGCCGCCGAACCCGTTTTGCCCTTATCCCCTCTTTTTTGCTGCAGTTCTTGTTGAACCCTGCGCCGCCGCCCCCACGCTACCGATCTCCTCCCACCATCCCTTGCCCTATAAATAGGAGCACCATGTGCCCCTCTCCTTCCTCATCTCTCCCACAAAGTCTCATTCCATTTCCCCTCCGCTCCACGTCAGATTTTGAATTTTACTACTTGTGAGCGAGCATACCGCGCCGCCGATTGCCCGCCATCCGTGGGGTCTCTGCCACCATCGTCCCCATCCCTCGCTTCGCTTCTCCACATTCTACCTTGTGCTCATGTTGCCCTCGCCGAAGCACAGGCCGGAGTAACCGTGCTGCCTTCAATGAATCGTGCTACTACCCTCACCGTCGGCCATGTGTCCGTGCCTAGCTGCCGCTGAGGTGAGCACCATGTTCCCCGTGCCTTCCTCTCTCATTTGGTACCCTCATTGCCCGGTAGTCATGCTGTTGTTTGCGGCGACCATCGAACCCGTCGCCACCTCCACCCGCCCGCCACGTGGCATGCCACGTGTACGCCACCTCACTACCCTCGCTCACGTGGTTGCCCCGTCATTGCTTGCATGGCTAGCCACTATTCCGTGATCCAGTCCACTGTGGACCAAGTGCAAATCCGTGGGCTAGTCCATCGACATTGGCCCCACAGGTTAGTGACTCATCTCAATTTCCTTCAGGAAAGTAATTCAGTCAGAAATTCAATTATCCCCTCACTGACATCATCATGACGTAGTAAATTGTTTTTCTAAGGAAAAACAATTCCACAAATTCTGAAAAACCAATTCAATCTTCTGAGAGCCCGTTCTCCTTCGTTCGACCTCCGATTCATGATATTCAAATTTCTAAATTCATATAAATTCAATATCTATCTCTCAGAACAACAACAATTCAATATAAATTCAATATCTATCTCTCAGAACAACACTTAATTCAATATTTAAATTCATATAAATTCAATAAATTTGGAGTTTATTTGATTTTGTTTTTGAATTTGGCTAATTTTCACGTATAGATTTCGACGACTTCGGAGAGCCAGATTTCGACGTCGTTTCAGAATAACAATTAATTGAGCAAAACAAGTTACATATTTGGTCATATTTTGTCCCAATATTTTAAATTATTTGAATTCTATTTTAAATTATTTTTGTGTGCTTATTTATAATCAAGTTAATTTAAATTCCTATTTTAAATTTATAGTTATTCCCAATTTCATTTGTATGGCCAAATCGTGACATTGAAATATCCATACCTTTTCATCTTAGATAAAATCTAGTTGATGCAATAGTATGAACTAGAATATTTTGGAAAAAATTAAGCTTAGTCATGCTTAGGCCTGAAATATTTGATTTGAGAATTTTCAGCCAAAAATCAAATGTGGTTTAAATTGTATCCATAGCATTATTGTGCCATGTAAGTTTATAAATGACTTTGAAAAAAATAACAAAATAAAATAAAATTGGATTGGACTTGGATGATATGGATAGTTGGTGGATGCAAGTTTATGCACGGGCTCAATTTAGTAAATGGTTGAGGCCTAGGGGATGTTTTGGAAGTCGCCTACCAATTAAGGACTGATGCAGTGAGTTCTTGATTGTAAAGCCCTTCCGTACTATCACAAGTCTAGAGTGGGACAGACCTGGCTAACTAATTTACAACATTTCACTAAAGTTGTGTCATCTGGTTGTGTGGGTGTTAGAATGACCTACTTTTTATTATCCCACATGGCGCAGAGGGGGCTTCTGTTTGGCGTGAAACCTTACGACAGCGAAACCTTAGTGGGTATGACTACTTTGAGATGATACATTGTAAAGGCCTTGTGATAATCACTTAGTCGCACACCTACGGAAGTGTGTTAGACGGACATTATAAGTTGATTACTCCTTGTGGATAAAGTTGTACAACCTCTACAGAGTGTCAAACTATTCGAATAGCCATCTCCACGGCCATGGATATGCTAAGCAAAGCCTTTTGTAGATTAGACTTTGTTTTTGTTTTCAAAATAATTTATAAAACAGTTTAGGATATGGATGGGTGTCCATGAGAAAATTGTGGGTTGAAGCTCTGGGTTGGTGCCCGTGTTTAAATTAGTGTTAGGTTAGTGCCTACACTAGCTTTATTAATTCAGTTAAAACTCAATTTTTTTATATTGTAAAACTTGAGCTTTTGAACTTAGCTATTGTATTTAAAATATCAAATATTGCTTTTGCACAAATAACCCTATAAGCCTTCCTTTGATAATATCCATGCATGCATTAACTCTGTTATGGGTATAACTTGCAGAGTATATTTTTGTACTCACCCTTGCTTAATAAAATGTTGTTCAGAGGAGAAGGACTTCGCAACTGCTGAGGATCTTGACGACTAGGCCACTACCCCTATTGATTACCTGTGGCAGATTAGCTGGGCACTACTACTTCTTCTCCGACTTTCGCTGTGTTCTTTATTATTGGCTCGTAAGCCTTTCTTGTAAGAAACTATGATATTTATTAATAAGGTTGTACGATTTATTGATATTACCATATTTGTTTACTATGTACACTAATCCAAGGACTAGTGTATAACCCGGGTCCAACATTATATGGCTTCAGAAGCTCTCGATTGGCCCAATCCAACCCATGGAATAGCAGTGACGCTGCTGTCTAGAGTTGGCCAGATGGATCGTGTTGGTCGGGCCGACCGGAGGCACGACACTGTTGGCCCGGCCTAGGCACATCATGCCCTGCACTATTCATGGGCCAGGCCGGTATGGCACGATAGCCCGGACCATGCTTGGGCCGCCACCCCAGCACGACGGATCGACCTGGCATGCATAGTGTCAGGTCGTGCCAGGAACGACATGAACCCAGCACGACACGTCGGCCCGACTACGGAGAGGGCGAGGAGGAGAGGGTAGGGCGGGCGAGGCTGGCGTCGACAACGAGGAGGAAGAGGCTGGGGCAGGCACGTGGCCAGCGCGGCTGCGACGGCGCGAGGTTGGTGCCGAGGAGGAGGCCAGCGTGAGGAGGGAGAAGAGGGGCCAAAGAGATGAGTGAAGGGAGAAGAGGGGCCGGGACAAGGAGGCTGGCGCGTGGTAGCATGCGTGGACGCCGAGACAGAGGGCAACAATGACGGTGGTGGTGGAGTCAAGGCTGAGCGGCGGTGTTGAGGCGGCATGAGCGCAGCGGCAGGAAGTGGTGGAGCGGCGGGACTGAGATGAGCGCAACGACTATTGAGGCGGCGAGGCCGAGAGCGATGACGATGGAGGTGGCCAGGTTCGGCGGCCTCTAGCCGGATTTGGGCCGCTCGGCCAGGGAGAGGAGGAGGGAGGTGTTGCTGGTGGAGGGCAGAAGAGAGGAAGAGAAAGAGAGAAGAAGAAAGGGGGAAGAGAGGAGAAGAAAGAAAGAAGGAGAACAAAGGCAGCCGTACGGGAGAAAAAAGGGAAAAGGGAAAAAGAAAAAGGAGGAAAGAAAAAGGAGGAAAGGAGGAAAAAAGAAAAGAAAAGAGAGAAAAATAGAAAAAGAGAAGAAAAATGCATTCATATGTATTTTTGAATTCTACATATTTTTTTGATTTTTTTTGTTTTTTTTTGGAATTTTCAAGTCTTACGAGCTAAGTGAGTCGGAATTGGGGCTCAGGCCAACACGGCATGAGAAATAAATTCTATGGAGGAGGGCCTCTGTGAGGCCCCTCCCCCATCACTGTTGGATCTCCCCCCACCCTCCACACAGTGCGCGAGGCCCCCCGATGGACGGTGGGATGCGGGGGGCCTCGCGGAGGTTGGGCTGCAGAAGACTTAGGGCCTGTTTGGTTTACCACCCCAGGTGGCCATACCAAAAATTTGGCAATACTGAAACCTAGGCAATACCAAAACTTGGGCAAAAAAAGTAGTGTTTGGATCGTGACCATACCAAGTCATGGGCCATGCCGAATTGATGTGTTTGGATTGCAGCCATACCAAAATTTGCCAAAATTATGAGTATGACATGTAGATCCTGCATGACATCTATTTTTTTTGCCCCAAAATATGTCAACATGGGTCTTGTTTTGTTGATAAAATGACAAGGAACACAACGGTTCAAACGGATCACAAATCAGATACTCGGTTTAGAAAATATGGTCATTTGAAACTGATTAATCAAATTAACTATGCATTTAATGCACTCTTCCAAGCCAACCACAATGCTACACATGTCTGAGTGGAAGCTGGCTGCCATACCAAAACACGGACACTCGTTTTGGCCGCCGAAACGAAGCTTGGGAAAAGAGGCGGCATATCCTGTGCACATGAAGAGATTGGTGGACATATGCACATGACAAATATGAGCCGTGCAGCTCGACATCAGCGGGCTGGATCGAGCCTCCACGGTTCGTGCATTCCTCCTAACTGCGATTAGCATTTCGCCCCCCCCCCAAGCGTTCGTTCCTCCCCATCGCCCTGCGCTACGAGTAGCTTCTTCCAAATCTGATTCCAGTCCCCGTCTAGGGTTTACGCCGCGCTGCCCCTGCCCCAGCGCTGAGAAGCCCTAGTCCCTCCCTAGCGTCCCCTGTACCGTGCGCCGCCCAAGCTCTCCTCTTCGCCAACTGGAACCCAACGCCTGCACCTTGCCCCTCCGTCACCCACCCGAGCCCCTACGCTGCCGCCCCCTGTGCACGCCCAACTGTGCCAAGCCTATGGTTTGCGCCTAGTCCCTTCCCTCGAGTAGCCCATCCTCTGAGCTTCTCCTCGTTCATGCACCCTTTCTGCTGCCTGTAGATTTGGTAAGCAGACAATTCCTCTTGTGCAAAGCCGATTGTTGTGAATTGTGTAGTCACAAACAGATTTTGTATTGTCGATTGTGTAGTCATAAACTGAATTCTGCATTATGGGTAGCCGCATGGATTCAACAGAAGATTTGGTGAACGATGTGAGGAGCGCCGTGCGCCCTATACCTCTGCCAAGTTCTAATTTGATAGATGCACATCAAATTCAGTTCTACCGATGGCATGCCACTACTGTTGCAGTGTTCTATTCACAAGTTGTGTTGATGTAACGAACTAAGTATGTGTCATAGAGTCTTGTTCTAAGAACTAATTTGTGAAATTTGTAATGCGTCATGGAGTGTTATTTAGTGAACTATTTTCTTTTTATGAATGTGTTTGTGAATCATCGATATTGGATATATTGTGTGTTTGTGAACCAAGATATGTACTCTGTTTAGGTGTTGCTTGCTTGCATTGGTTCTTCCATGAGCCCGATACTATTCGAATTTGTATGTATCGATCTGAATTATCTTTTTGGTAGCAGTGAGCAACAGCTAGTACATGCTTGAGGTGTATAGAGATCAAGACGCAGGCTTTTGATGTTTGTGATTGGTAGCGATGGCAAAGAATGAGCGGCTGACTAGCTAGATCTTGTAAATGCATGTTTACGATTGCATAGAGATCAAGATGCATGCTTCGATGTTTGTGATTGGTAGTAGTGAGCAGCAGACTAGCACCATCTTGTAAATGCATACTTGATTTGTGTCATTCTATGTCTCTTTGACATCTCAAATGGCAATGTATGATTCATAAACAGTATCAGGTTCATGTAAATTTTGAGTGCATCAGTATTAAGCAAAAATGCCAGCACCTCATTGTTATGCCCACTTGTTAGCTAGCAAAATGGCAGCAGCTTTTAGGCATGCTTGAATGTGAAAATTAGCAGCTTCTGAGATGGTGTAGTTTTGGAGTAGTAGTAATTCTGACTTCTGAAGGAGCTGATACTAAACATCAGCTATCATTTACAATGCAAAAGAACTAAAAATGAATATACCATCTACATCCATCAATTCTTCTCCTAAACTTGCCAATTAATATGGTTATGACGATTACTACTTGCCAAATGTGTTCTGGAGAATGAAAATTAATGTGTTCTGGAGAATGAAAATTATGTTCCACTGTTTCAGTTAGTACACTGTAGTCCCTGTTTTTGTGAAGCAGCTGAGAGGGTTGGTAGTGAATGTTAGTAGTAAACATTATAAAGCATTATCAAATTTATAGTTCTCATTCTCTAGAATTTTCTCCTTCTTTATAGCAGTGAATGTGATAGCAATCAGATATCTATGTCAGGTTTTATTGATGTATGCTACAGTATCAGGTTTTCTTGCAATGTCAAAGTTCAAACTGTGTTGTGTTGCTCTTGAAATATTACAAAAGGACGAAAAGAATCATGCATCTTGGATACCTCCCAAACACCTCATAACCATAAAAAGCAATTACAATCCACCATATGACTCAACGATGGCCAAAAGAGTGATAGTTTACTGATACATTCAAGAACTAATGGTTCTGATTCTGGCAGGCATAATGAACTAATACATTCACTAATACATTCAAGAAAGTCTGCATGGTTCTGATTGCATACATCATGAAAGAGTAGTATCACATTCACTTACTCATCAAGTTGTATCATATTCACTAGCTCATACAGTTGTATCACATTCACTGATACATCAAGATCTATTACAACAGAATAGTGCATACAAGATCTATTACATTGCAAGAACAAAATACTACAGTCAAGAATAGAATTTTCATCAACATTTCAAGAACAGAATACTTCATTCGGCTTCAACATTTCAAGCTTCAATATTTTTTGCCATTAAGATCACACAGTAGTCGAGTTACATGACAAATAATGTGCAAATAACATCAACTACAACAGTGACAACATCAACAATTTCGGTGCCCACATCAACTGTTACAGTCCATTCGACGACTTCTGCTTGTTCTCTAGATTATGTCTCAGGACTTGCTCTGTTCTGAAGGACATGAAGCTTTCCATTCTTGTAGTCACATTGTCAAGGACATGAAGCTTTCCATTCCGACTGCAAGAAATGCCCATCACCTGGAAAGAAGTAACAGAACCAAACTTGATTTGCATACATCGAAAACCTCACTTGATATCATTATGTCAATGTGCATCGTCCACTGATCACTGACCAGTGCTAGATTCCAACACAACCAAAATACATAAATTGGTTCAGACAAAAGCAGGGATACATTGTTTCATTACATAAATTGGTTCACAAGGAATGCCAAAACTTATCCTAACACAAGTTTCCAATGATCGCAATAATCGTTGCCTTCAAGGAATTCCTGCCAGAAAGAAAAGGTAATGTCAATAGGCTGCATGTGGCTGCAATGTTCTTAAACCCAACAAAAAATTGACTACATGCGGCTGCAATGTCTAGTTGAGCTAAGGAATCCAACGCACCTCAATGGACGGGCGCGTTCGACAAATTGGTGAGCTGAGTCGTAGCTTTAGAAGGGGGCAGAAGTGGGATGGGCAGGGCTGGCAACGCTACGACCAGATTGTGAAGGGGCAGGGTGAGGCTCCGAGAGAGAGGGAGGCAGCGAGTCGAGGCCCACCGAGGCAATGGATGACGGTGCTCGGATGGAAGAGCGTGCTGGCTGTCGCCGGAGCGGGCGCGCAGGGCGGCGCGAGGGGCTCAAAGTGGTCGGCGCAGGGGCAGCGTAGGCTCGGCTCTCAGACAAAGGGCGGTCTGAGGCGCCATGAGGGCTCTGGCGGGGCGGCGAGGGTGGGCAACAGCAGAGGAGGAACCTAGCTCGTCTTGGGAATGGGGAGCAATTGCGCTAGCTTGAAATTGGGTCTTGGGAGCGAATGAAGAAAGAAGTATCATGTTGGGGTGTCTCGCAAAGAGGCATGAAGTGGGAGGTGGGAGGTGGCTCGTAGTGGATTTTGGAAATGCTTGGTGAGATGGCTCATGTGTATATGTTCACACAATAGCCTATGTCCAAGAGATATGCCGTCGGGAAAAAAAAAAGAAAACCTCGGTGTGACCAAAATTTTTCGGTAATACTAAAATTTGGTATCGAACCAAACGCTAGCCAAATTTCTTTGGTATTACCAAAATTTGGACTTAGCAACTTGGGTCCAAACCAAATAGGCACTTATTTCCCGCCTTATTTCCCACATCATGGCACGAATGGCCGGGCCGTGCCAGCATTGCCGTTTAGCCACCTCTCTGCCGCCCGGCGCGTCCTTCCTCTCAACCCCGAAACGGATCGACCGAACGCACGTAGCCTCCTCCCGTCTCGGTTCCCCGCCCTAAACCTAGACACACGCACGTAGCCTCTCTGCAGCCCACAACATCCAGACCCGGCTGCCACCGCTCCTGTGCCTCCTCACTCCGGCCGGCCGCCGCCACTCCTCACTCCGGTTCGGTGTCGCTGCCTACCTGCCGCCCGCCACACCAGTCTCCAGTGCACCCGCCGCTCGGCCGCTCCTTGCGCCATGCTGCCGAGGTTTGTATATTTCTATTCTTTTCAATTGCACATGGGACCAATTCGTCACGGACGAACTCCAGTCTAGTAGGATTGTGGAGTTCCTTCCTTTAGATGCGGAAGTGGGAGCGTGTTGGGGCTCACTCATAATCTCACACTAGAATGTATATTATTGTACTGGTATCAGGTTATGAGGACTGTACAATTGGGATTTGGGAAAGAAGTTTGTATTCAGGATAGGGTGCTACTTCTTGTCTTCTTCCCTTTTTTTGGCACGTTCAAATTTGGGAATCAAAGTTATGGAACAATTGGATGAAGATGGATGGGATGATTGTAGGAGGGCTTCGGGCCAACCTTGCTTTTTACTTTTGCTATGATTTGATTCGATTGCAAATTAGCGATAGTTTTAGTTAGTGATAAGGTAGCACCAGGTGTAATCCGTTTCTGGATCCGCCACTGGATTTGGTAGGCTTCCTAGTAGAGCACCGGACTGGCACATTCTTGGTGTCTTCAGACTGGTTTGGGATGCTAATCATTGAGAAATAAAGAGGTTCTACTTCTTGCTGGGATGTTAATCATTGAGAAACAAAGAGGTTCTACTTCTTGCTCAATAATTATTTTTGCACATGATGCAGTGTAGAATCAAATACAAGTACACTGAATTCAGCCTAGTTAATTTCTGTCTCCTGTACAGTTTTTGTCTTTGATTATTTTCCTTTCCTTTTCAAGTTTCTCTTCCTGTTTTAGATATTTTTAGTTTCTTTCCGGTTTCTCAGAGCTGTTCCCCATCTACTGTGGGGTACTGTAGCTTTACTACTACTATCTGCTTGTAACTGAATGCAGACTTGTTGGTCTTCAAAGCAATATGTGAAGTTGAGAACTTTCTACCTTTCACTTAAAAAAAAAATCCAGGTACACTGCACTGTGCACAGTTTGCATGCCACTACAGCACTTTATACCTTTCCTATTATGCAACTTGAAACAAATTCTCATTTGGCAAGTTACCTTGCATATGTTAGAGATATGTATATAGTATGTTATTCCCCATTGTTATAAGGGGTTATTTACATATTCACCATCTATACTTTGTGTATATATACTGGCCATTTAGCTCCCTGGAAATAGAAGTTGCTATTCCTAACATGGTATCAGAGCCAATTAGGTTTTTCTCACCTGGACGCGCAACTCGTCCTCCTCTGCCCTAGCCGCCGCCGGCGGCTTCCCTTCTCCCTTTTTTTCACCGGCCATGCCAGCCCTCATCCTCCGCCTTCTTGCAGACCGGCGCTCTTAAATCGCGGGCTCGTGCTTCTCCCCTCGACACCGGCCTCCTCAGCCGCTGGTTGTCACTCGCCGCCCGCGCGCCTCGTCCACGCGCTCGTCTCCGCCCAACGGTGTCGCTCCAAGCGCCTCCCGATCTTCGTCGAAGCTGGGCGCCGTTCGTCGCCGGTTGCCCAAGCCTGACGTCGCCTCGCCGCCTGTCGGCGTCGCCCCAATCGGCGCCGATCACCTCCGCTCGGCCGCACGAGACGCCGCCGCCGCCTCCACCTCTTCTCTCGGGGTCACCTACGGAGGCCAGGTCGAGCAGCGCGCTTCAGCTCCGCTCCGCCAAGCCGCCCGACGCCACTCGCTTCGCCGCGCCTCGCCACCGGCTAGCTTTGGGGACTAGGGTTTCCGGCGCGGCGCGGTTTTCGAAGCGAGCCAAGTAGGCCTCGGCTTTTTCTAGCGAGCAGCGGCCCGATCAAAAAAAAAGAGAAAAAAAACGTTGTTCTAACCGTCATGCCGTCCAGTGCCGCCTATTAGACTTTGTTGTCTTGGTCGCTGCGCCGTCCAGCACTGGCTACCAATGGGCACTGTTTCCCTCCCTCACTGCCCGGTGATCTTCGATGGTGTTAATTACACCGACTTCGTGTCTCACATGCATGGTCTTCGTCTCTGGGGCGTCCTCTCTAGCGATGTCACCTGCCCGCCTTGCCCTACTCCTTTGACGGAGCCTACGCCTGTCGCGCTGCCTCCGACAGCCGACAAGGCTGCTGTTGAGGCCGCTCGCCTTGCTGATGATGAGGCTACCTCTGCCTACCAGGAGGCTCTGTATTCTTATAAGGATTGACTGACCGCCTACATTTAGTGATACAATGACGACGCTCGACTCTCTTTGTCTTCATCGCCATGATGTCGATCTCGCTTCTCTTACGAGGTTATGGGACTCCTTGACTTTCTAGATGTGGACTCACCTTCGTCGGCCTCTCGAGCCCTCTGGTGATGCCCTCAGCACTGCTCGTGGTCCGGCAGGAGCACTCTCTTCAGCAGGGTGATGCTACTGTTGACGCTTTTTACGCTCAGAGCTCTGCTGTTTAGCGTCAGCTAGACTCTCTCTGCCGCCTTGGTCATCACTTCATCCGTCTTTGCTGGTATGCGTCTTGACTGAGTTTCAGCGGATCTCGAGTTCCTTACTCGTCTTAAATCTGAAGTTCGAGCAGAGGCGTGCCCAGCTCCTTGCACATCACCCTTGTGTCACTCTCCTGGAGGCTCTTACCGAGATATGCGCGGAGGAGACTCGCTTGAGTGGTGCTGGTCTGATGCCACTCCCCTCCGTGCTCGCCGCTCGTCCACCTGCTACACCTCCTCCTCCAGCGGCTGCCACAGATGGTGGTGGACGCCCTCCATCTGGCGGTGGCCGTCCTCACTGCTCCTACTGTGACAAGGTCGGCCACATTGAGTCCCAGTGCTATAAGAAGAAGCGGCATCTTTCACGTCGTTCTTCTACTAGCACTGGCACTGGTGCTTCTACATCGACGTCTGCATCAACTTCTTTAGTAGTTTCTCTCACTGAGGAGGAGATAGCCAGACTTCGACGCCGCTTGTTTGCTTGTGTTCTCCTCGGCAGTTCTCGCGGGTTACGCTACTAGCTCTTGAACCGAGAAACCACCCCTACACATTCAGGTACCTCCCCGTGGATTCTTGATTACGAGCATCTTTTCATATAACTCTGATACTTCCACTCATCCTTTATTACACCTCTTGATTCTCCCGTTAGTGTTCTTATCTGCGATGGTACATCTCTTTCATCTCTGTCGAGGACCTCTTAGCAACTCATCTTTTCATGTTCCTTCTGTTGCTCATGTTCCTCGCCTTACCATGCAGCGTCTTTCTGCTGGGCAGATTACTGACCTTGGTTGTCGGGTCATTCTCGACTTTGACTCTTGTTGTGTTCAGAACTGTCACACGGGAGCTCTGGTTGGTTCTGGCCCTCGGCGCTTTGACTCACAGCGTCTCTGGGAGCTTGACTGGCTTCACCTTCCTTCCGCTGCCACCGTCGCCGCCAGTCTCTCCGCTTCTGCCACTCCGTCTACCAGCTCTTTCCAGCAGTGGCATCACCGTCTTGGTCATCTGTGTGGATCTCGTCTGTCGTCCTTAGTTCGTCATGGTCTTCTGGGGTCTCTCTCAGGAGACGTGTCTTTAGATTGTCAGGGCTGTAAGTTAGGTAAACAGATTCAGCTTCCTTATCCTCATAGTGAGTCCGTGTCTCAGCGTCCTTTTGATCTTGTTTATTTAGATGTTTGGGGTCCGGCTCCCTTCGTTTCAAAAGGGGGTCATCGATATTATATCATATTTATAGATGATTTCTCTCGCCACACTTGGATTTATTTCATGTCTTCTCGTAGTGAGGCCTTGTCTATCTATAAATAATTTGCCACTATGGTTCGCACATAGTTCTCCACTCCTATTCGTGTCTTTCGTGCTGACACTGCTGGCGAGTACCTTTCTCGTTACCTGCGCAGCTTCCTTGCTGAGCAGGGCACTCTCGCTTAGTTCTCTTATCCTCGTGCTCATGCTCAGAATGGTGTCGCTGAGCGCAAGCATCGTCACCTCCTTGAGACGACTCGTGCACTGATGATTGCCGCCTCTATTCCACCTCACTTTTGGGCCGAGGCTGTTTCCACTGCCACCTATCTCGTCAACATCCAGCCCTCTTCTGCTCTTCAGGGTGCGATCCCTGTTGAGCGTCTCTATGGTCTTCTTCCTGACTACTCGCCCTTCGTGCATTTGGATCGTTTGCTCGTTCTCCTCGCCCCTCACGCACGCAAAACCGATCGCTCGATCTGTTGAGTGTGTCTTTACGGGATCTGATGCGAGCACAAGGGCTATCGATGCTGGGATCCTGTTGGTCGACAGATGCGGATTTCTCGGGATGTGAATTTCGACGAGTCTCGTCCCTTCTACCCACATCCTGCCTCTCCTTCAGCTTCCTCTGTGGAGTCTCTGTCCTTTTTGACCTTTCCAGATACACCTATATTTGTCTTGCCCTCGTCCACCCGTCCCACTGAGTCTCCACATATTCCTCCTGTGGCCTCTCCGCCGTTGTCGCCGCCTGCTTCGACTCCTGCGGCTCCTCAGCCTCCTCCCACTACACTCATCTACACTCGTCGACCTCGTATTGAGGATCTTCTAGATGAGCCATCTTCTCCTGATGTTTCATCTTCTCCTGATGCTCCATCTTCCCCTGATGGGTCATCTTCTTCTCGCTACGCTCTCCGCGATCGCCAGTCGATTCGGCCCCCTGTCCGTTTTGGTTTTGCTTGTGCAGCTACTCTTGAGCCTGTCTCCTACTGAGATGCTGTTACTCACCCTGAGTGGCAGCATACTATGGCTGAGGAGATTGCTGCCCTCGAGCGTATTGGTACTTGGGATCTTGTTCCTTTTCCATCTCACTCTCGTCCCATCACGTGTAAGTGGGTCTATAAGATTAAGACTCGCTCTGATGGCTCTCTTGAGCGCTATAAGGCGCGTCTTGTTACTCGTGGCTTCTAGCAGGAGCATGATCATAACTACGACCAGACTGATAGGTGAATTCTGGCATATAAGGGAAAACAGGTACATGTGTAACAACTCAGTAACATCTAATGCTTAGCAACTATAAGACTTTTTGTACTCGCTTAACTTAAAAGGAGTCTGCCCAGTTAACATAGATGATTCCCTAATTATTATATGCTTATTCCAAGGGGTTGTTTGGTTAAAACTATAATTGTGGGACCTACTGGCATAATGCAGGCTGGAACATAGGAATCTGAGGTTTCATGAACAGCTTTTTTTTTCCGCAGAAAGACTTTCAACATCCTAGGTGGGTTGTTGACTTTTTGTGGTCAGTGTTTGGTTCGCAATCACCATTTTAGAGCATGACATTTTCCTTGTTTGCCCTATGACCAGGGCGTTCCTGACGTTTTGGAGGCTCTGGAGCAAGACAAAATAGGAGGTCCTTTATTCTAACATAAACAAATGGTAATACTTTTATATCAACTGCAAAACTATTCAATACATCAAAAAGATACAAACTACTCATAGAAAGCAATTTCTTCTAACATTTCTAGATGAAAAGTCATTGATAATAGTATCCATGTCAATGTGATCTAACATATCCTTTTCAATGCATAAAGTGGCCAGACCATTCAACCTTTCTTATGATATTGATGACCTCAAATAGTTTTTTAATAACTTCAACTTTGAAAAGCTTCTTTCAGTTGATGCTACAGTCACAGGTACAGTAAATAAGATTCAATAAGCAATTGAAACATTTGGATAACAATCTACATTTCTAACAAACTAAAAAATCTCAATAGCAGATATTATCACATGGCAAAGTAATTTGCAACACTCTTAATTCAGAGAAAAGAGATGTATCAGGATACCCATCCCTACACTCTTAACCACAATCTAGTTAGTAGTTATACAATCCTACAGAGCAATAGAACATATATAGGATATACAATTATGCATATACGTATATGTAGTATGTTGTATCAGGATCAGGGGCCCTTGGCTATGGTGGACCCTGGGCGGTCGCCCCTGCCGGCCCTCCATCAGGAACGGCCCTGCCTATGACCCACTTGTCATAGACTCATAGGCATATCTTTTGGCTCACAAGCGTAACTGGGATGAAGACTTGGCTGTTGGCTCAAATCTTGGGGTCAGCTCAACCTGCAAATGCAAATCAGTTGGAGGTTATGCCCAAGCTCACCTTGCCTTCTTTCGAGCTAAGCCAAACTTGAGTAAAAATAGATTTGCGCTCAGGCCTTAAGCAGTTCATGAATTTTCAGCATTTTGTACACCTTAGTTGAAATCTGAAGCACTGGAGTGTGTAGTTGTTTAGGGACACGATAGGGAGAGATCAGGGCAGGGTGATCTTTAAAGGCATGATGCTTACGAATTGTGGCAGTGGAGTCAAATATTAATTGGGCATACTCCAAACTTACATAGGGAATGTCCAAAGGAACACAAGGGACGCCATCAATGAGTAAACACCCTGTCAAGTGATATGGACTCTAGCAATGAGGGCATCCAGCTTATTTTTGGAATTTAACACCATGTGTGCTTATGTCTGGAATTCCTATTTTATTGGACTGGACTTAAATAAGTTGCAGCATTGCTTTTCAAAAAAATAAAAATAAAAATAAAGCATACGGCAGTGAAGGAATTTTTCTCTGTTCACATTATATTCTGCATGTGTGTTTTTTTTTTACAAACTGTTCCCTTTACAGTAATTTATATGTGATGATATCTGCTATCAAGAGTTGCTACTGTTTCTTTTCAGTCCTATAAATAGTTTTCTTGGCAACTTTACATCTGCAATATTGTGCGCAAAAAAATATATTCGAGCTTGGGGCAGTACATGAGCTGAGTAGAACCTTGCCAAGCTTATTCAGAGCTTGGTTTCTTTCGGCTTCGGCCTTTGTCTGGTAGACTTGATTTGTCATGTAAAGCCAGCAATTGGACATATTATATTCTTGCTTGATAGTTGAGTTGTGTGAGACCCCGATTTATTATGCTCATAATACTTAGTCATCCAATTGACCTTAGTATTATCAACTAAATAAACCGTGCCTCGAGATATATGTACTTCCCGAAATGCAAGACACACAACTCGTTACAAAAGATTGCATCAATTCCATTCAAACACATAGAACAGAACAAGCAACAAACCGAAGTTAATATACATAAAGGATAGTTATTACAAAGAGAGAGGCCGACCGGCCAAATACAACAAGACTACTAAGATAACAATGGAAGCAAAAGTGCCATAGAGATGGCCCAAAACAAGAGCCAACCAGTGTGCCTTCACCCACAAGGCAACTGACCGGACCGCCAAGCTAGTCGCTTTCCCAACCCATGCACATCTCGCAAAAGTAGAGCCCTTTGGACCCTACCTCCTCTGCAATAAAGTTATTAAGCAAAGCAAATGAGTACAAAATGTACTCATAAGACCGACGTGTAATATAACAGAACTATAGTTTAACTACATGCAAGCTTTATTTAAGTGGATGAGGCTTTGGACTTATTTTAGCATAAAGCAAGTTTTCATTTGCAATATTTAAATAGATTCCAAAGCAATGTTGCAATTCATTTTTCATTTGCAAGAAACAACGAGATAAGTAACAATTGATAGATAACATCAACAATCCTGGAAGTGGCTAACCCATTAGCCACCACAATAGCATGAACATCCATTCATACCAATCCATCAAGTTTTAATTTAAATGTTGTAGTCTAGTTCTTGCACGACCTTACCAAGCATGTCCATAACCTAGGACGAGGCTATTCGAATAGTTTTAACCCTGCAGGGGTGTACCAATGTACCCACACGTCAGACCGCCTTTTTGCCACATGATTTAGCACACTTCCTTTGGTATGCCGGCACGGCTAAGTCCTACGAGACATTTTCAATGGATGATGCTAATTAAGAGCCGCAACCCACGGGGATAAGGACACACTAGGCAGCCTAACCAATCTGCTAATGCTCCTCTCCCACACCACACATACACATTTAAAACCACCCACCGACCAGCTCATAATTAACACCTCCCAAAGTACTTAGTCAAGAAAGGTCCCATATCCCCCTCGTGTGGTTAGCACGCAAGAGCGCTTGGCTTAGTGACACAAGTATCTCGGTCCTTGGGGACTTAGGCACCATTTCAATCACACCCAAAATATCACACCAACATCCATTGTGCCCAAGTCAAAAACAATTTTGTTTTCATTTTGGTTTTATTTGTTTACAAAGTAACAAGCCACAAGAAGGGCAAAATGGAATAAAGATTTTAGTGTGATCAAGGTCATCGACATAATGTCGACAACCGCCCATTTCTACCGTTATCTAAGCATTGCTAAGCATTATCAACGTAAACTACTAAGCGATAAGAGTCCATCCAGCGAACTCTAAATCGCAGCAAGATAATCCTAGGCTTAGTAGTAGAGAATGAACATTTACCTACAGAATATGCATCTATAGGATTACTAGCGATATTTTAACACAAAGTAGCATGCATACATATAAGTGAAACAAAGTATTAAGATTTAAAGTAATGGACAATAAATGGATATGATCAAACTGCTTGTCTTGCTGTTGCTGGTCAAATTGTTGCTGAGGATCGCTCACGGAATCAACACACTCGTCAACACCTAATCGAAAAGACGAAAAGAATCGATAAGAACGACGAAAACGACGAAGACAGCATAGCAAACGAACTCCAAATACTCTGAAATTTATACAGCAGTAAGAGGGTGATTTTTCGGGAATTTAGCAACAAGAACCAATGGATTTGGATTCTCAATGCAAAAGTTATGAGCAAAACAAATCTGCTCAGCCCTAAAAATACCAAACTGCCACTATTCACTAATTTAATTAAGAGGCAACATTTTCTAGAAAGATGGTGATACTGAGATTTTTACTGTAAATACAGCACCTCATGAGGTGAATAACACAATTGAGTTCACCTCATTTAGAGCTATATTGCACTTTCTATAATTTTTCAAAAACAAGAACTTGAACAAAATTATAATGCACAAGAAAGTTTTCTGAAAATAGTGACATGCCTAAATCCTATTCTAACATTTAGAGCATTAACAGAGGAAACCAACAAAGTTGGATTCACTCAAAAATAATCTACAGATCAGTAATTATGCATTTTACAAGTTAAAGGAATTTCTAGTATAACATTTAAAGCTAGTTTTGAAATCTATTTGTAAAACCATGTTCTGGAGCCGAACTTTGCTCATAACCATTTTTAGATTGGAGCCCAGGTCAAGCCAGAGCTAACACAATTTGAATCACCCTATTTGGATTTAAATTGAATTAGTTATGCAATTTTAAAGTTCATACCTTTTTCAGTTCTTAAAATAACAGTTCACTGGAATTTCTAAAAATCATAAAGACATGGGAGGACGTGAGCCACAGATCTGAGATCTAACGGCTCAGACCTCCCAGAGTTAACGCCTGCCTTGCAGCAAGGTCTAGAGGTCATGGACCTCCTAGCAGCCTAGCCTTGCCAGCAGAAGGGAGGTCGTGGCCGTTGATGGCACATCCAACGGGCCACAACACTAAAGGAGGTCCTCAACGGCTACGATCAACACAGGGAGGACATAAGCGGCTCAGATCAACGCGGGGAGGTCATAACGGCAGAGATGACCTCGAGGAGGTCCAAGCGGAGGTCTTAACGTCACAGACCTCCAGGGGAGGTCTAGACGGCCACGATTGCGCAAGGGGAGGTCTTGGACGTGCCAGATTTCCTCGGAGGAGGTGCAGGGCGCCCTGAACAACGCCCTTTTTCGCGCCAAGACGCTTCGGACAGGAGTTAATGCGCGCAGGACACAAGGAAGTCCGCGCACGAGAGGTCTTAAATGCGCGCACGGGGCGGGATTAAAGGCAGTTAAGACACGCCAATGATTAGCAAAATTTGAGCAATGAATAGCGCATTAAGTAGAGGATCTTTGTCCGTAATTTGACACGGCGTTGCCGTGTACGTCCGACAAAAACCCGAGTTTGAAGAGATGGTCCTCGCCGGCGATGTAGACCTCGCCGGCGACATCAAGGCACCATTGTGTGCGCAATAGTGTTCTTGCCTGCACCGACCACTCTCGGCGGGGCGGCGTTTTGAACGCAGCCGCGGCCGAGATGGCAACGATGACAAGCACGGCCCAAAAGACTAATATGTGAAGTAAAGCTCCGCGACTTCATACATCAGTGCCAGCTCTAGGGACTAACAGGAGGTTACACGGAGGTCGGAGGAGCCGAGGAGGTCGAGGAAGGAAGGACCGGTCTTGGGAAGAAAGGTGTTCCACGGCCAAAGCTCTAACTTCAAGATCCACTTTGGCCACCTCTGAAAAATGCCCAAACAAATTAAGTTAGGGTTAACTTCCAAGAGGTTTTGGGAGCACAAAGTGAGCAAGGGTTGAAAAGGAGCCATCGGAACTCTTGTGCCACCGAGAAGCTCCAAGGACTTCAACAATGGCAGCCACCAGAGAGGAGGTTAGTGAGGTAGGAGCTCAGCCAAGCACTGGCATGGCAAGCTCCAAGTGTGTAAAAGAAGCCAAAGGGGAGCTCGAGGGAACCTTATACCAATGGCACAGAGGTCCTGCACCATGGGTTAAGCTCATGGTGAGCTTAGCCCATGGGGAGGTCCATGGGAGGTCCTGGACTTGGACAAGACGGATGGGACAGAGTAGGTTAAGACAGTGCGTAGTCTAGGGGCGGAAAGGGCTGGCACGCATTTAATGCTTGCAGGCGAGCCGTTGGATGTGACCAGCTCGACTTTGCCCATCGCCATGGCTCGACACACGAGCCCAAGCTAGGAGAAGAACAGGACCTCAAGCTCACCGTCGGATTAAGTGAATGAGGAGGTCCTGGCCATCGGATGTTCATTTTGAACCGTTATGTTTTAAGTGACTGGGAGGAGGTCCCAGCCACACGATCCTGAACGGGGAGGTAGTGGCCCTACGATCTCCATAATGCGAACGCGCACGTGGAAAAAGGGACAGGAGATCCAAGGCGTTGGATCTCAATCCAACGGTGCGGACCTCCTGGGAGGACTTAACCGCACGCGACTTGAGAAAATGAGGGGGAGGTCATGGCCTTGGGATTTAAATCCAAGGGCACATAACAAATAGGGAGGTCCTGAGCTTGCGCAACGCACAAGGGAGGTCATGGCCTTTAGATTTAGATCTAAGGGCTACGACCTCACGTGCGCAGGGAGGTCTGATGCGCACGAGGCAAGGAGGAGGTCGTGACCGTGGATTTTAATCCAACGGTGCACAACATGAGATGCGGGAGGTCCTGGGCTGCGATGATTTGCAACGGAGGTCGTGGCCTTTGGATCTGAATCCAACGGCTACGACCTCAACAAGGTGGGAGGTCCTCGCAGTGGTGGTTTGCAGAGGAGGTCGTGGCCTTTGGATTAAATCCAACGACTCACGACCTCAACAAGCGGAGGTCCTCGCGGTGGTGGTTTGCAGAGGAGGTCGTGGCCTTTGTATTAAATCCAACGACTCACGACCTCAAGTGAGTGCAAAGGAGGTCAGGTGGTTTGGCGCAAGGAGAGGTCATAGCCATGGATCGTTGATCCAAGGGTCGTGACCTTATGTGGTGGGGAGGACACAGGTCTGCGTTCTTTGAGGAGGAGGTCGTGGCGGTTGGATGTAAATCCAACAGTGCGACCTCATCAAGGTGGAAAGGGAGGTCAGTGAGGTGCGAAATGGTTGGGCCGGACCAGTTTTGCCAAGCGGCTAACCCAAGGAACAGTGCAGGGTTTTTGAATTTGAACCTTTAACAGCTGAGACTTTGCAGAATTGTTTGGGATAGCCAAACAACTCTAAAATTTATGAAATTCAAACTGGAGCTTGCTGATGGTAAGATTAACCTCACATAAATTTTTCAGAGGTTTTTATGCAATGCATTTTTCTCAGGAAATTCATTAAGGTTGTTCAAAGGATTGTTTTACCTCCAAAATTTATTAAACAAGTTTTACAACTTGCGATATTTTTCAGAGGGGTCCCACATCAACTTTAGGACTAAGGAAAATTATTTTCCAAATGTTTGGCACAAGAGTGGTGACAAATGGAAAAAGGACTTGACTTTTGGTCAACAAGGACTTTGTGTTTTTGGATTACACAAATCTTGGACAATAATTACATGTGAGAAAAAGTTTTAATTTCTACACATTTAATTACATTTGAAACAAACCCTGATTATACATTTGGGATGTTACAAGTTGCTTGTCATGGTACAGTTTTAATATCTTTTTATTTAGAAGGTAGATAACCTTATTTTGTAGCCCAAGGACGTAAGTGATGACTTTCACACTTTCTTTCTTCAGGTTCTTAAATACAGCTAGTTGGCTACAATAATATAGAGCACATTGTCTTCTGTCATGGCCACTGAAGAGGATGTGAAGCAGCGACAAATTGTCGAAACCCGTGCAAGAAATATTAGCCACAATGTTCGATGCACTGAGTGTGGTAGCCAGTCCATTGAAGATTCACAAGCTGATGTTGCAATTCTGCTTAGAAAGGTACATGTTCTTTCTATTTCCCTTTAAATGATTCAGTTACTTGGCCTTCTTGGTTCAGTTGATTGCCAGACTTTTGGTGAAGCTATCAGCTTTGCTCATGTTAGTATGTTTTTTCATATTTTTCATAGCATCAACCTTTGCTTTGTTGATCTAAATCAAAACTAAGACTTGAGTCTTGGAAACACTTCTAATTGGGGTTACACTTACATGTGAAACCCTGTACTGATGAATTGATGATGTAAAGTAACCTGTTTGATTCAAAATGATCATTGCTTTCATATAAGTTACTGGTTTTCAGAGGCGCCAAATATTTGAACGCAAAAGAACATGAAAATACTTCAGATGTATTGATGTTTGCAACATGCTGATCTGAGACCTATCAGAAGTAATTTTGTAGAGCATTCCAATCTTTAGATGCATGGCCATTGCCCTTTCAGAATAACAACTTTTGTGTTGGAAAAACCACAACTCATTTGTTGCTTAGGACCTGTTTGGAGTTTGGGAATTTCGTATCATTCCTACTGCTTCATGCATAATTCCTGCGTTCCAAATAAGCCCTTAAATTATGAGTCTCCGTTTACCCGACAAAGTTCTGACGACTTGGTTCATAAATTATGCACTAGTGTAACAAGATGATTTCAGCTATAACCAGATTATTTCAACTCTCATATACTTATTTTGCCTTATTGTTATCTTTAACGTGCAGTACATTTTTTTTTTGCACCGGAACAATGCTATCTGACGCACAAACGTTTACTTACACCACCTACTACCTGTAACTAATTTATCTACGGGAACTAAATTTAATCTCAACATAAATAAATGGCTTAGTTTTATGTAGTTCAAATAATTGATTTTTTTTGTCAGACAGCATGTGCCACTATATCAGTGGAATTTCACTGATTATAATTAAATACTATGCTATTGCATTTTTCAGCTGATTCGTGATGAAATAAAAGCTGGAAAGAGTGATAAGGAGATCTACAAAAAAACTAGAAGATGAGCTTGGAGAAACAGTTCTATATGCCCTTAAATTTGATCATCAAACTGCTGCAATATGGTTATCTCCAGTAAGCCTTAATGATTTGAATATTTTGCTCATGCTTTCATTTGTCAGTCTACTTGATTGCAATGTTACTCCTTGTAAATTAATGCTTCATCTAATCTCCTGAAACTTGTTTTCTTTAAAGAAAAGTCTTACTAGAAAAGTAACACTAAATGCACTTTTTTGGCATATTATCTGTTTGTTCTACTCATGTCTCATGAATCATGATGAATCTGATCATATTGCGTCATCACAAACTTTTACAGTAAGATGTTTTTGTCTAAAGGAGCATCAACAAAAGTGTTGAACACCATAATGTTTAGGCAAAATTGGCTACATGACATTGCACTTTTGTGGTGTATGCTCCAGGACACTAGATATTTGTGTCTTTGCTAAAACACACTGAACTTTTATGGCTCTTTGCTGTAGGACATTAGACCCATTATAATATCATTTTTGGTTGAGTTGGAGAGAGAAATTTTTATACATGACAGTTGGTGCCCCTGAACCTTACAAACTAGACCCGCATGTTAGTGATTACCTAGGATGCATAGACATGGACACGCGCATCGGACACGACACATATCGAACACGGGATTCGCCATTTTCTAAAAAATGCCGACATGGGGACACGGTAATAAATTTCTACGTGTTTGTCAAACTAAAAGTGTAAAATAGAAATATGTACATCAAAGATGATCCTCGGCTCCTAACCTCTTCAGTTCTTTATAAATCATAAGTTCATAACTTCGTATTAATACCAGAAATTCAGAATTCCTTTAACCTGTGAATAGAAAAAACTTGATTAGTAAATATAAGTAACAATGTAACATGTAGACTTAATTCTTACAATGAAACTATGAAAGTAATTAAGCAACAGCAAACACCTAAGTACCTAACATTATAACAACCATCAAATAATTGACAAATGATAACAATCAACAAAAGTAGCCAAGTTCAAACATGGAAACTTAAAGACAGAGTACGACCAACAATCCAACATGAAGTAGCCACTAGCCAACATAGGAGTGGTTCAACTTAAGTTACATAACAAACTCAAATTAAAGGCTTATGAAAAGATAGCATGAGACTCCTAGACTTCCTCTTGTTCATCCTTATCTGGGTTCACCACATCCACATTAGACCCATCTTCAAAAGACACGCTCTCCAACTCTGGTTCTTCAAGAGAGAGATTAGCAACTTCTAGAATGCCAACACCACTGAGAGAATCAAAGCTATCTCCCCCACATCCCACATCCTTGCTACCCTAGTTTTGTAAGATTGTGAATTGTGATCTCCTTGACAAAAGTCTCAAATTATTGTGCACAAAGACCAAATCTCAACACGCTCAGGAGTTAGTCTGTTTCTATGCATGCTGTGGATAAAGTTATATGTGCTCCAATTCCTTTCGCAGGAAGAAGATGAAGCCGGTTGATTAACTATTTTGAGAGCCAAACTTTGTAACATAGGAATAGATTGTCCAGGATTTGCCCACCAATTCATTGGATCAAGGATCCCTCTATCGTAAATGGAATCAAAGTCATTAAATTCTGCAGAACAAGTGGAAAATCTAGTGTATTCCTCTTTAATTTGTCTGAAGTGTTCAAGTACGGGAAAAAAACTTCTTGAAACACTTCATTCTCATTTGTGAAATCTCAAGATCCTTGTGGTGGTGGGGGGCGGGGGGGGGGGTACACGGCCAACATCTCCATTGATATACTTCTCACTGTAATATCTACAGAAAGAAAATGAATGGATTAAAACTTTTGCATGAACTAAATGTTAGCAAATAGCAATTACAGTCAGATTTATAGATCACCTTGGATTAAATGAATGCGCCAAACAATGGAGTGGAGTGTTGCCTTTTGCCCACCGATCAACCAATATGCTTTGAACAACCAAGTAAAAGGTGGACTCCTCATTATCTTACCTTCCTTCCCACTTATGTATCGCTTTCTTTACATTCTCTATCATTGTGTCCCACATCTCATAAATCAGAGGAAGACATGGTGTGTCAGTGTCCGCCACACGTAGCATTTCATATATAGGCTCAGTGAATTCAATAATGTAGTTCATCTTGCCCCACCACACTTCATTGAGAACTTTGTCTCTAACAAATTGTGCCATCCCTACATTGTCATCTTTGTAAGCCTCCCATGCTTCACCAATTACCATTCTTTGAAGTGCCCTCTTGACCATGCAAAAATGCTTCAACATGACCACAACTGAGGCAAATCTTGTTTCAGCAATGGCAAACATCTTCAGATTGCTAAACTCATTGAACATTGAAAGCCTTATGCCAATGTTCATTATGAAATTCTTGATCATATTAGCATCCTGAGCAATTTCAGTTATCCAATGGAACTTATCAAAGATGAGGACTTCATCATCAGTTCTTAGTATTTTAGCAGCGCAAATACTTTTCAGAGCAAGATTAAGAGTATGAACAACACAGGGTGTCCAGAAAATGTGATTGTACTTCTGCTGAATAATCAAACCCGTACCTTTGCAACTTGTAGCTTGTCAGTGATGATTTGGACCACATTTCTTGTACCCACTTCTTCAATAACTGCAATCAACTTCTCTGCAATGTATTCCTTTGTCTTCACCTCGCCTTCGGCATTGATAGCTCGCAAGAACATCGGTGCACTCTCAGAAACAACAATAAAGTTTATGAGTGGTCGTCTCTGTGCATCTGACCACCCATCTGAACAAATGGTCACTCCCTTTTCAGACCATGTGCTCTTTGTCTGCTCCAATAAGGACTCAATTTGAGCCCTTTCTTGTTGAAGAAGAGTGGTCCTCAACTTGTTGTATACAGGAGGAACATAACCAGAGATGTTGTGGTGTGCTACGTAGGCATATGAACTTTGATAATGTTGATTTCTTGCTAAATTGAAAGACAATCCTGTAAACAAAAAACATAACCCAAAATTACTTGAAAGCTTCCAAGGAATTGTGTCAATTGGATAAATTCAAGCAATGCTTTTGATTCAAGTTGATTACAAACCTGAAGAATAAAACATCCTCGAAATCATAGCATTTAGTTGTAGGCGAGTTTCATTATTGAGCCTGAAGTTCCCCTCCACTTAGATCCCATGCTAGATGAAGCAACACTAACACTAACACTATCAGCAGTATTAGTGCCGGTCGTTGGCAAGGGAACATGTCTTGGCTTTGTTTTTGCTAACTCTTCTTCAGCCTCTGCAACTTCATTTCTGAGTTGAGTAAGGATAGGTACGGTTACCTTTGGGCACATTTTGATTCTACCATTAGATATTTTGTGCAAATGTGCTTTCACTCTAGAGTAGCTCCCGGTGTACACATGTTTATAATACTTGCACTTGAATCTCATGTTTCCTCCACCTCCTCTACCAGTCCTCTCTAGGCACTCGACATGATTCCACAACAAAGACTTGACATATTGCTGCACAGCACTTGAATTTGAACCACCCGGTTCCATCTCCTAAGTCATAATTCCTAAATCTGCAGCAAGGCGCCATGGTTCAGGAAGGGAAAAACACAACATTACATGATTACAGTAGTAGACATTGCATTTTTATGTTAATTAGCAAATAAAAATGAATGCATGGTAACCATTCATCTAAATACAATCATATGTGCGCCTAAAGATTGCCAGATTGGTCCACCAGGTAGGACAAAGCGTGACGGCATGACCTAATTGAGTGGTGTCGGGAGAAGCAGGGGATGCTGGACTAGTACAGCACTACAACTCTGCTCATAGGTATACAAACAAGTCAACAATCACTCACCGAGTGGCGTCGAAGGGGAGAAGTAGGGCAGCCTCGACAGTAGGGACGAGCGGCGTCGAAGGGGAGAAGTAGAGCGGCGTCGGGAGCACAGAAGGGGCGGCGTTTGGAGGGAGAGGGTCGCCGCTGGATCTGGCGATGCAGCAGAGGGCAGTGAAAACTTTTTCGACGAAATTTCGGCGGTTACTGGCGAAAATCGGATCTACCGGACCACTCCGGTAAAATTTCCAACCGGCCAAAAAATTTCGGATTTTCTAGTTTTTTGACAAATATAATGAAAGTTTGTAACCATATGCAAACACAGGAGTGCATGTGCCGTGGTGGAAACACCCTTAGTCTTGAAAAGGTTGGTTCTGGTTCGAACCTTGGCTATGCATTTTTTCTGTATTTTTCGTTTTAACTCCACAAAAAATTCAAATTTCGATTTGAAAATTTCGGCCGAAATAAATTCAAAAATTTCGGTAACCGGGTCTATCTCTAGACTCCGAATTTTTTTCGAGACCGATAGCTTTTTCCCTGGCAGAGGCGCAAAGGAAGCGCTTCGGGCCTGTGGTCGCGCGAAAGGCGGAGAAGCAGAGAGGTGTCGGGAGCACAGAAGGGGCAGCGTCAGGAGGGAGAGGGTCGCTGTCAGTCGCCGTCGGATTTGGCGACACGGCAGGGGCGAGCGGGCGCTATCGGGGGCTGGGGTCTATAGGCGGCGTCGAAGGGGAATGGAGTCTGCACTCTGCAGGCAGCTCCGGGCTAGGTTAACTGGTTATGGAATGGGTTGGCTTTCGTTTTGGGCCGAATTGAATGAGCCCAAGTGTCCGATACGTATACTATATGTGTTCAATTTTAATTTAATTTTTTTCACAACTTTATTTTCCGACATGTCTGAAATACATGTCTGGGCCGTGTTCATGTCGACACGGTGGCCGACAAGGACTCAGCATCTTGCAGACGTGTCCGTGCTTCCAAGGTAATCAACACCATCTCAGTCTCTCTCTAGCTCCTTCCTCCCTCCTTCTCTCGGTCCCGCTCTCTCGCTCCTTCCGCTCTCTCTTTCCCCGGACTCTCTCCTTCCTCCCCCCCTCTCTCCTATGACGGCAAGATCTGGCTGGCCCCCTCCGATTGAAGCAAGCACTCTCCCTCCCCCCTCCCTCCCATGACAGCGAGATCTGGCTAGTCCCCTCCGATTGAAGCAAGCAAGGTGTCTTAACTGTGACTCGTCCTGCGCGGCTGACCAATGCAAGTCGTCGCCAAAATTAACTGTCGCGAAGCTCGTCACCATGACCGGCTCCAGACCACGGATCCACGGCCGCCTTTGTGGGCTCCTCATCAGCCGTGCCGGTGTGGTGGTTCCGGGAGGATGCGGTGTTGCCGGCGGCCGTGAGGAATGGAGCTCCAGATGGGGTTGCGGTGAAGGCGAGGTACTCGCTCCGGAAGTAGTTCAGATAGCGCGTGCCACAATTCTTGGTTGGAGGATGTCTCATGTCATTTTTTTTTCTCGTGTAATTCCTTAGGCAATTGCCCATTGGTTGATTCAGGGCACGAATTGTTGTTATATGTAGGAATATGATAGACGAAATGGAAATGGATTGAATTCATGAGCTGAATTCTTGATAGTTCTTGTGAGTTGTTTCATATCTTGGCCATCTGCTTGCCAACTGTTTGATGGAATGCATTTCTGTGTGTGTGCATCGCTGGAGCCCGTTTCTTTAGATTGCTGTGATTCAGTGAGTAACGAAAGTGTTTCTTGGGTGGGGGCTCATGATTCATTCGTTTGTTTTAGCAATAAGTGTACGCGCCAGAAGTATTGGTTGACTAGTACGGTTCTTGCAAATGTTTGTTTTCCTTTGCGCTTGTATGCGTCCCAGTAGAAAAATAGCATTGTTGACCATGCAGCCAGGAGACGTGCTTTGCTGCGGCGGCTTTGAGGTGGATGCGGGCGCAGAGCAGCCTGGTGAAGACAAAGGCAGAGCACCATGGACAGTCCTTCCTCTCGTTTTTTGCTGTGTTGGTGAGAAAAGGAATGGAGGAAGACGAAGGGAGGATGGACCGATGGTGGGGCAAATACAACATTTTGCACCCTTTCTCTCTCCTAGTAGTCAGGATAATATTGCTATAATGGTCCGGTGTCCTACGATAAAAAGCCACCAAAGTCCAGTGTGTTTTAGCAAAAACACAAGTTTTCAGTGCTCTAGAGCAAATGCCACAAAAGTTAGCCAATTTTGCCAAATGTTTAGCATAGTTGTCAATAAGCACAATCTTTCAATTTCTGAAGAAACTAATCGATCAGTGAGCATTCCAGGTCATTTCTTGTTTTTGCTTAACTTAATCTCTCTACATTGATAGCAATACTTACTGAAATAAGATCCGAGTAGATTTTGTTCTTGCTGATTAAATTCTCTTTTCTATGCTGCAATAGAACATGATAACATGAACACTTAAAAAAATCAGTAATTATTACCCTTATTTATTTCGATTTGAGTCATTATATTTTTTGCTACCAGCTTCCCAATCAAATAAAACGTTTATGTTGCCAATTTGAATTTTAGAGAAGGCATTCCGTCACCTGATCTAGTAAATTATGTGCAGGTCATTGTGGGTGGTGTGGCAGCTGGCATCTGGGCTTACCAAAAGCACAGGCAAAGGACTAATGTTCATATTATGGCTCTGAACCTCGTTCGAGGGTTCCCTTGACTCCAAGAGAGAAGGAGACCATGCTAGACATACTTACACCGCCGCCGCCAACAAGGAGGTGGTGGTGGCCGGGCAAATGATGTTCATGTGCTTTGCACAACATAGAGTACTTTTCCAGTGGTAGCAGCGTACAGATGATCAGGATGAGTGGATGGCTGATTTTAGCGCACAGTTTCGATGTATATCTCACACTTTCGAACTTCCGACCATGAATTTTTGGTTTAACCAAATGTTTGCAATGTCTTTGTACTGTATGAACCTAGGAGTACATGCTGCCTTACTACAGGCAGTTTGTGACAGATTAAAGGTATGAAAACAGCCGGCTGTTGAACTGTAATTGCTTCTCAACTATGCATGCCTTCTGTAGCAGAAGCTCAAGTGTGCTGATGAGCTGACAAGCAGGTGCTCGCACTGCTTATCCTCCCTCATGTAGCAGCCTAGCACAGAACTTTGATACTAAATTTTATCATCGTATTTTTTTTAAAAAAATTATGTAATGTTATGAAAGTACTTTTCATGACAAATTTACTTATACCCATGTTCGTATATCAAATGTATATTTTGGATAATAGTTTTGATCAAAATTAACGAGGTATGACTACATGTTTTCTAGGGTGATTTCCTTTTGTTGTATGCATTCTAGGGTTTTTTCCTTTTTTGTGACCAGCACTAGAATTATCACTTTTTCTCTAGTTTCTCTGCATTGTACGCTATACATTCACTACACCATGGCATAGTATTAAGGGCAATAATCTGCCAGGAAAAAATTGGATTAGTGGGAAAATATGTGCCGGCAATATCCAAGACATTAAGGGTCCCGTTATCTGTCGGAAATAATTATTGTCTAGAACAATTTATCTGCCGACAATGTTTTTATATTAGCTACAATACATCTGCCCTAGAAAAAGTCAATCAAATCAACGTAACTGCGGGGCAAAACATTGGGTGAGAGGTGAAAAAATTAATCGCATGAAGACTGAACATATGTCCTCATATCTGCCGGCAAAAACATTTAGGCGCGAAGGTAAAAAATAGAGGAGAGATAGGCGCGGCCTCTCTCCACCTTATCCCCTCTCCTCCCTGTGCCTGCTCCTCCCAATGGCTGCCTGCTCCTCCCAGTGCCACTCCCCGCGCCTCCCATCCTCCGCGCGCCTCTCCTCCTCCCGACAGCGCCACTCCCCCCGTTGCCCTCCTTAGCCGCCCCACCCTCCTAGCGCCTCCCCTCCTCCCTGGCCGCCCCCCTCCCAGTGCCACCAAAGCACGCGTAGCCCTCACGATGCTCTTCTCCTCCCCTTTGCCCGCTGCCCCCTCCCCTTCGCCCGTGCCACCCGCGCCTCCCCTTCCACCCTTCGCCACCCTCGCCGCCGGCGTTGGAGGGTCAAACCCGCCAGCGCCCTTCGTCAGATCGGCACCACCGCTGGCTTCTTTCCCCCTCCACCTCCCGTCTCCTTCATCCGTCGCCACTCTCCGCTACCTCTGCCGCCCCCTCGACTTCCCCTTCGCCTGCGCCGCCGCCGTCGGCCGCCTCCTCCCCTTCGCCCGCACCACCGTCCCGGCTCCCCTTTGCCCACTCCTGCCCTCGCCTAGCATCCTTCGCCTCCTCCACACCCTCGGTCGCGTTGCCCTCGCACTGGCTTCCTCCCCTTCTGATCCTTCCCCGCCGTCGCCGCTACCACCGCTCCCTCCTAACCCCCCCGATGCTTCTGATTTGTGTCTCCGTGTTGCTCCAATTGGTATTAATTTGTGAGCCCATATTCTGGGTTTTTTTTTGCATACTATGTATTTTTTTGCAGTGACTTTGCGATGACTCCTATGGTCAATGTGGGCACATGAAAAAGTGGCACATGAGTTTATTTTTATCCAGAAAAGAGAGAACCAATTCTAATATCCAGAGTTGTTAATTCAGTGAACTGAAATTTGTCATAGTTTCAGCTTTATAACCATCGTTATCATGGATACATATGCTCTCCTTTATCAATCTGTCCATAAACTGTTAATTTACATTAGAAATGATTCAATGAATCAATATTGCACTAAGAGCTGAGATGCTTTTGATTTATGCTGGTGCTTTAGCACAGTGATTTGCGTTGCTACGTTGCACTATAAAATGTATTGTATTTGTTCGTACACATATAAATGTTGCGATCTTGTTGATTTCATTTAACCATACTTTTCTGAAATCCTTCTCTAGCGCAATGTTTAATGTCATGTGCAATTCTGCACCATTCAGCATTGCTAGATATTGACAAAGAGACTGCATTCTTTGGCATTTTTGATGGCCATGGAGGTAAGCACTACTTGCAAAGATAAGTGCTTTTCATGTTTCCCTATTTTACTTGCAAAGATATGTATTACTAAACTGCTACTTTAAATGTTGCACATATTAGTAAACCACAGGTACTTCAAATGTTGAACTTCATCATGTTCCTTGCTTTTCTTAGGAAGGGTGGTTGCCAAATTCTGTGCGAAATATCTACACTCGAGTTCTCAAAAGTCAAAAGTGAAGCCTATTCTGCTGGTGACCTAGGCACTGCTGTTCATAGAGCTTTTTTCAGGTTTGAGTCATTATAGAGCTTTGACATTTATTTTTAGATTACTGCCAGCATAAAGATGATAATGACTAATTTTGTTGTTGTACCACTTCAGAATGGATGAAATGATGCGAGGACAGAGAGGTTGGTGGGAACTATCTACGCTTGGAGATAAGATAAACAGGTTTAATGGTATGATAGAAGGGTTGATTTGGTCTCCGAGAGGTAGTGATTCAAATAATGGACATGATGATTGGGCTTTTGAGGAGGTATTTGTTTTCAATTGTTAGATTTCTGTAATCTTTGTCAGTTGCAACCATTTTCACACTTCATGCTGGAAAAGGAAACCTGTCCAATTAAAACTCGAAGAATACATAACTATATTCAAACTATGTTTCCGTGTTTCATAGAGTGATTATTGGTTTGACACAATGAAAAATAAATTCTGAACGGTATGTTTAATGGATGTGGCAATACATGTCTCTGCAATACACACTTGACCATATCTACCGAATATTTGATGGTACCTGTGGATTGTAGCCCATATATGTAGACACTGCAATACACACTTGACCATATCTACCGAATATTCGATGGTACCTGTGGATTGTAGCCCATATATGTAGACACATATATTGTAGAGACATGTATTGTAAAGTATGTCTCTACAATACACACTTACGATACGTTTATCAATATGCTAGACACCTGAGTAGTATTCTATTGAAGGCTCCATTAAAACCAGTCCAAATAATGAAATTTATTGGTTTCCATACCACCACCGTTAAATCAGAGTACTACTCGGATGTTGAATTGTTTGAACGAAACCAACTCAAGTGAGGCCCCTGCTGCTAGCATTTTTTTTTTGGCGCTTGAACGCATTGTCCAGTGTGTCTATGCCATTTGTTATAATCTAGCAATGTTTTTTTGGGTTAGGACTAAAGAAGCAAGAACCATCCTTTGTTGTTTAAAGATTTCATTCAAAATCGATTATACAAGATCTTGGTTGCTTTAGGATTGTGGTTGAAATATTTGTTGGTACCTCGATGACATTGTATAGAATTAAGGTTGGGCGTTGATTTGATTTTTCCATGTAGTTGCATGTGCTTTGGTTTAGTCAAGACATTCAATAATAGTGTTGGATATATTTCCACTAAACGTACCTATTATATCTATTTTGTTTTCTCTGACAAGGCCCACTTTACCATTGGTTGAATTTCATTGACATATATACATGATAAAGTTCATTCAATAGCTCCTCCATCCTTCCAACCCTTCATTTTCACTTGTTCGCATGTAAATTGTACATTTAATCATCTGACTGCACTGTTAGGCCCCTCTAACACATCTACACCGCCTACCACAAGGACTAAGAAATCTGGCGGGCAGAAGAAATCATTGGAAACTACAGGCTCTACACCACCACCATCTAGGTTTTTATAATTCATATCATCCCATCTATTCTATTTTCTTATCTGATTTCTAAATGTACTATGGACTATTTGCGTTTTATGGATAACCCCAAGCTAATTTCCTTCGTGTCAATAGCAAAAGCGAAGACATCCGAGCCTTCGAGAACAAAGCATTGATCAACTTAATGATGTCACCGCAGTTAGTGGTGTTAACCTTAGGGTATGCATCTCCTGGGTGATGTTTGCTTTTTCGTATACCTTGTTTATATTCCATCCGTAATCTTTTACTTTAACAGAAGAAGAAGAACAACTACTCTCTACCCCGAAGGAGGAGAGCCGTGCCTCAGAAGCAGCACGAAGAATTGTACAGGAAGAAGAAGAAAAGCTCTTGCTCAGTGTGTCACTACCAGAGACAGGATTTTTCCCGAGTGCCAAAAACACTCGGGAAAGTGGGCGAAACACTCGGGAAACATATTTCCCGAGTGTCACCATCGGGAAAAAGCACTCGGGATAGATTAGTCGGGAGAAAAACGGTTTCCCGAGTGTTACACTCGGGAAATATATATTTACCGAGTGTATCCGTAGACACTCGGGACATGTCGACACTCGGGAAAAACCACGAGCGGCTTCTCCGGTAAATGAACGGAACTATTACCGAGTGTTAACACTCGGGAATACGGTCAAAAAACACTCGGGAATGTTCCCACCGTTTGACCGATTTAACCGGAAAATTGACACGTGGCATTTTTCCCGAGTGCATGGCGGAAAAAACACTCGGGAAATCTTCCGACGGATCCGCAGGAAATTGCCACGGGTCAAGTTTTCCCGAGTGTCTACACTCGGGAAACTTTTTTCTCGTTATCCCGAGTTTCAATTTCCCGAGTGTCGACGACACTCGGGAAAGTTTTGGTCTCTTTCCCGAGTGTCAACACTCGGGAAACTTTTGGTCTAGTTCCCGAGTGCCAAACACTCGGTAAAGCGATAAGGCACTCGGGAAATCGACAAACCTGCTGCACCCGAATTTTCACAAATTCATTTAAAATCCATTCCACAGCAATCAAATAATCAATCCATCCATTCCACAACAGTCAAATAATCAATCCATCCATCCATCCATTCCACAAAGAATCAAATAATCCATCCATCCATCCATTCCACAATATATGTATATATAAATGTATAGATCGAACAAAAGACATCATAACAGTTCGAGCTCACAACATTCAAGATCAAGTTCAAAATGTAAGCATAAGGCATTATTATACATATGACAGCAGTTCCAAATAACAAGTATCACTACAACCATTTGCATGCACAGAATTTCCTGCTTCAATCTTCCGTGCATAAGAGCATCATTTTCAAAGTTCTGCAGATAGAGCAAAACTTAATATTAGTGCCATGTTACAACAAAAGTTAGGAATTGATACATGAAAAGATAATTAACCAAACTATTGACAAAGCAAAAAAATTCCTTTAAATCATGATGAGCAACCTAATAACATGGCAAATCAGTTAAGGGCATGCCTGGGGTGTGGGCCAGCTAGCTTGTGGCCTAATTGATCATTTACTGCAACTCTCAAAATTTTGTCATTGTGAACTACTGATCAACATTTATGTCTCAAGCACTTATCATCAAATTCATACAAAGGAGTGTACATACAAATTATTATATGTTGACACATTTCAAAAGAATTTATGATATAGATATAGAGAATTAGTTATATATGAAGCCATTTTTTTTCCATTTTTTAGCAATCACCTGATTGTGAATGTTTTCTAATATTGGTATCCTTTTAGTAGATCATGAAAATAGCAAGCACCTGGTGGTGACCTCTCGGCGATGGATGCATTCACATGATCTTCAACATGTGCACCAAAGATCTTCAGGATTAGCGGTCGAAGCAACTGATCCCGCCGTTCCTGCATTTTCATAAGAAATCGCATTATAAGAAATTTGCAGTAGCGACCAATAAGTACATTGCATGTCATTTCAATGTATTCTGAATCAAGCACTCATAAGAGACTAACAATATAATAATCGATGCGCTTACTAACCTGAGCGAGATAAGTGAGGCGAAGGTTCCCCAACGGAGAGGCATTAGGTCGAGTCCCGGTCCCGAGTACCTGCATATTTGTTTGCACATTGCCATACATTAGCCAAGTATGAATATATATATATATATATATATATATATATATATATATATATATATTGCATATTACTTTGTTATTGTACTACCACGCTCCAACTAACTCCGCATGAGCATTTGCTCTAACATTTATCTAGCCTCAATTTCCTCTTGCGACCTCGTCTCAAGTCGAGAAAACCGAGACTTCGGAAACATGTGATGGTGGTTCTTTGTCGACATTGAAGGTGTACCTCATCGATTGATCTGAAGACTCGTGGATCGGACCTCGGAGAGGTGGTCGGTGTGCTAATGTAGCGGCACCCATGAAGAAACGACCATGTTTCTTCCCTTGCCGACCTTGTACACAAGACTCGCGTCTAGTGGTGAATTCATGGCGTCGTACTCGGGCCATTAATCTCCTTAGCGACATCGAAGATATGCAGCTGTGTTGGACAAAATCATCGGGAGCGGAAATCATCGGGGACAAAATGATCAGAAATCGTACCAAGTGCTCTGTCGCGCGCTGGCTGCACAAGGTGCCCTCCTGATCACCCCTCCTAGCTTCTACATATGCCTCCATATCGGAGACAGGCCTCTGCCTTTTCTTTTCCTGCACCCAAAAAAACCACGGCGGTCAATAAATATGTATCTGCAACATACAATCAATATGAACATGTTGACCTACCAGGTTCTTCTTGTAACGAGCCATGGAGGAGCTGCCTTGACGATGTGCTGTCCTGTCCATCAACAATCGCCGCTCCCTAGCAGCACGAGAGGCCTGCAACCATCGTTCATTGCACCACCTGTCTCGGAGAATCTGCTGCCATGCATCTTCACACTTCAGGGCCCACCAAGGTATTGCCTAAATTAACCAAGTGTTAAATATGAATAAACTAGAATTGATTGTAATCAAGGACATCGTTTGTTCAGTTGGTTACCTGCATGTACTCGTCGAAAGTGATATGCGTTTGGCGGCGTCGGCCCTATGAATCTGCTTGTCGAAGCACTTGTGTGTGGTAACAGATCACCGCTTGGATCGTGCCGTAGAACATCGTGGGATGAGCTTCTTAACACAATTACGAAGCACTACTTTGGAATCGACTTCTGTCCGTCAGCCCATCGAAACCACCACTACAATCAAAGAATAAAGAATTGATAAAGAATAAGATGATTAAGTTAGTTGATGAAAGCGAAAAGGAATTGATAAAGAATAAGATGATTAAGTTAGTTGACATTTATTACTTGGCTACTAAACATCCAAAAGAGGTAAATTAAACATGTCAGACTACTTGAAGTTTTAGTACCAAACAAGTGAGATTAGCTAGGTTAGGTTTGTATAAAAACACAAAATATCATGACTTGTCCTCAAATGGCTTATAGGTTCTTCAAAATGTTAGTACTCCTTGTGCAATTTAGATAGGTCTTTGGGCGAAAACTACCATTTTTAGCCATGTACCGACTAATAAATAGTTGATGATGATTTAGTTATGCTGTCACAATTAAGATAACTATCCGAACATGAATAGATTGAGCAAAACTAGCCTAATCTACCGTAAGTTAAGTATGGTTGTTTAGTGATCTAGTTTGTATTAATACCTTTGGAAAAAATTAATCTTTGAGTTAAATAGTGGTTCTTAGTTAGGTGATTGAACATTGGGGCCAAATCAACCCTAACATGCATAGGAACACATAAAAGCAGATTTGAATATTTAGTCACTTACCCAAAACTTTCCTCCACCATTGCAAACAATTTGTCAAATGGAACCTCTCCTTCAACAAGGTATCTGCAATGACCTGTGGTGGCACCATGTCCATGCAGTTCTCCGCCGTCCTCTGTATGTGACCAAGCCAGGAAGTGCCATCGAAGCAACACGCCAATTATGCCGTTCGAAGTCTCGTTTGTCACCCCGCCTTCTTCTCGCCATTGCTGCATATTAGTTTTTTAGGTATGCAAGTAAGTGGGCTAAATTAGTGAAAGTGTAAACATTACTTACGTGTCGCCAACAGAACGATGATGATCTTCTCCTCCTCTCGGGTTGGTCGTGCGTGGCAGGTTCGCAGTCCTCGCATCCAATATTCTTGTACCTCATGGTGCTCATCCTCCTCACCCTCCGCCTCAAGGTGCTTGCTCTTCCTCCTCACCTCCGCCTCACGCTCCACATCATCAAGACGTGAGGCTGCAGGTCTGAGGCTGATCTACTAGAGTGACCCCCTGCCCCCTCGAGGGGCAGGGCTGCCCCACTTGCCTCTGGAGGGGCCGTGGCTGCCCTCTACCTCGTCTAGTGGCCACGGCTGCCCCATGCCTCTGAAGGGCCGTGGCTGCCCTCTGCCTCTGGAGGGGCCGTGGTTGCCCTCTGCCTCGTCGAGTGGCATGGCGCCCTCTGCCTCCTCGAGTGGAAAACAAGCGTCTGCCTCGACTAGAGTATCTTTGCCTCGTCGACGCCACTCATTTTTGGTGTCTGAAATGAAATAAAATAAAATAAATCAATTAATATAACGTAATCAAGTAAGCTCATACAAAAATTAAAAACATGCAACAAATAAATGGAAGACATACAAGATCATGCTTAGAAGTAGTCGTCTACAATGGGATCCTCCGAGATGGGCCCTCTAAAAGTCATCGTCACTATCATGAGGTGTTGACTCGGTGTCATCCCCTGATGCCATCAATGTCTAGCGATTAAGTAGTTCCAAGTCCTCTTGGTTTACAACCTCATCGGCATCGATTTGAATATCATCCATGTGATCGTCCTCTTCCCCAATTATTATTTGAAAAGTCCCCGTAGGCCATCTTCTTGAAAGAATAGGTCAACACCATTGTTGGTCTCCATGTTGTAGTCCTGCTCACTAGGGGTAGGTAGTTTACCATATGGTTGCACCTTATGTACTACCCACCAATCCAAAGAGACTACTCATAGTTTTGCATGGGTACGGGATGTAGTATACTTGGGTGGCTTGCTGAGCCACAATAAATGGGTCATTGCCTGGTAGGATTGATTGATGTGCAACTTCAACCAGCCCAAGTGATGTATCCCGTCTGACTCCCCTGAACGGATGGAACCAATGACATTTGAATAACATAAGTTTGAGAGGTTTGCTACCATGGAAATATAGTTCAATTATTTCTTCAATTACTCCATAGTATTCAACAGGTGTATCGCTCCCATCTTGTCCTATAGTCACCAATCCACTATTAATTGTTGTTGCATTAGGCCGTTCCCTCTCATGTGTCGATGTTCGGAAGCGGTACCCATTCACATCGTAGGTACTATAGGACAGCACCCGAGTGTGGCATCCTTGAGCAACTTGCCTCAATTCGCTGCTCATAGACTTGTCCTTCAAACTCTACAGCATAAATAGAATGGGTTTCATGTATTAGTTCATCTTTACTTAGTAAATATTATGTGCAAGGGGTACTAACTAATAGAGAAGTTACTTTCTGATAGAACCAAGTCGGGAAATTCGGTTTACAATTCCCAGCACCCTTCCTAAGAAGGGTCTCAACTTGTTTTTCGGATGGGTCTCGACGTTGCTTCCACTCGCTCCTAACAAATTCCCTATAGGTAACAACACAAGTATATTAAAGCACTCATGCATCAATTATTGGGAAAAAATAATTGTTGCATACCTAATGTAATCATCCACTTCGGAGAGGTTGGTAAAGACATACAACATCACAGTCAACCACTCATCCCGCGATAAAACTTTGGGAGTACCACCGCTTGAAGTGTCACCTCTTCCGGTGAAGAGGCTAAGTTAGCAATTATTTTGAGGATGCCAATATTGTATCGTGAGGTTTGATTGTGCACCGTCATGAACATTATCAACAAAGTATATTGATGTGAAATGGGAAATTTCCTCAATTATATGCGCCTCGCTATGGATGCTTCAACACGTGATCGATTTTTTGCTTTGCCCGTAGTTCCTTTTGCTCCTCTCAATTGGATACATCCACCGGTTTTGCAATCGTCCCCCATCCTAGCTTCATAGGGAAGATGGAGAATCGGATGTTGCATTGGATTGAAGAAGCGGTGGAAAGATCTTTTCCAACTTGCAAAGCAACACGAGGCACTTCACGCTCCATAGTTGATATTACCATGGGATCTATCTCTTTCGCACATAGTTGCCGATAAAAGAGGCTCAACTCCGCCATCACTTGCCAAACACACTCGGGGGCGAGCCACGGATCATCACGAGCAAAAGGCGTTCCATGAATATGTGGTAGTCATGGCTCTTTAAGCCATTGATGCGCATGGTAGCTAAATTCACTCCTCTTCTCAGATTTGTTTGCATACCCATCAGAAACTTTAGGTCTCAAACCATTCCAAAATCTCCTTCCTCTGAACCCTAGTTAGGCAATAACTAGCTCTTGGCTTCTCCCACTTGCCAAGATGGGCGGCTTATGGATCATATTCGGCGAGGGCCCAAGTTGCAAAGCTCCTCTGATCAAGGCGAGCCTTCATATTGTCCTTCGCCTTGTGCGGAATGTCAAAGAATGTGCTAAATATGGCCTCTGCAATATTCTTCTCATTATGCATTACATCTATGTTATGGGGAAGAATGAGCTTATGAAAGTATGGCAGCCGCCACAAACTTGGAATGTGAGTCCAATTGTGCTCCTCACCATATTTCTCGAACCCATCACCATCATCAAGAGGCTTCAAAGCATCTAGCCGTGCACTAACCTCCTCACCGCCAGATGACGTGGTGGTCCATCATGGACAGCAATATTGGCCCTAAATCCGGTTGTGTCACTTCGAATTCGTGGTCAATTGGAAGGAATTGACGATGACAATCGAAGAAGGAGTGCTTATGACCATGCTTTAGCCAATGACCACGCAACGTCTCCCTCAGATTGGGCATGGCATCTTCCCATGTACTGAGACCACCCACGAATATCCCGTGACGCCGAAGTCATGCATGGATGTGTGGTACGCGACCGCATAGGAAGTTCTGTTTCAATGCCCGATCATATGTCACTATGCCTTGTTCCCAAGCATGTAACAATTCATCCACCACCGCTCCATGAATACACTCATATTCTTCCCCAGGTATTCGTGACCGTGGATTATCAATGAAAGGAATATGTATCGCTTCGCATGCAAGCGCCGGGTGGAAGGTTAAGGGAATGACAAACACAGCCAACAATGTGTATGGCGCATGACCCCATACCAAATGGGTTAAACCCATCGATTGCAATTGCAATTTGAGCGTTCCGAGGCTCATGACAAACTCTACATAGTCTCGATCAAATTGCTTCCATGCTTCACCATCGGATGGGTGGACCATCTTGTCATTATGGTACAAGCGACCATACTTGTGCCATACCATTTGTTTGGCTGAAACCTCGGACATGTATAACCGTTGGATTAAGTGGCACAAATGGTAGATAGCGAAGTATTTTTCGCCAATAGGAAGTCGCCTCTTGACCATCACCGAGTCAACCTCAACAAACCTAGACTCACCACACTTATCACGTTGATCTTTGTCCACATTCTCATTCCTAAATAGCATGCAATGATTTGGACAAACATCTATCTTCTCATATGGCATATTTAGTGCGCTTATCAATTTCTTGGCCTCATACAAGTTAGCGGGCAATTTGTGACCATCTGGGAGAAGAGTGCTAAACACGCTTAAGAATGCATCAAAGCAAGCAATGCTTGTCTTTGAGAGACTTGACAAAGAAGTAGTCGTGTGATGGCATCTAGTTGGGACACTGTGTGTGCCCGTGAAGTGGTTGACTTCATTGCGGACAACATATCAAAGAAAGCCCTTGTTGCGAGCTCGGTTCTTCCTCGAGAGGGTGGCCCATATGCATGACGCACATCATCTAGCATGTCTTCTATCCTACTCTCATTGTGGCCGCCATCGTCCGTTTCCTCCTTAGCACATCTCGATGCGCTATGTTGTGACTCGCCGTGATACACCCACACGGTATAGCACGCCCTAAATCCGTGACTTGCACAGTGTGCGATCATTGTTGCCCTCGTTTGTGGCGTGTGTTGAACAACGAGAACAAGGGCACAACACACCCGTCCATTACGCCTAGCAAATGCTCGATCCACAAAATCATCGACTTTTCCATCCATTCTTGGGTACAATCACCCATCGCTCTCGCCCGGTGTACATCCAACTACGATCCTCGGCCATCCTAGTGTGCAAAACATAACGCATATTTTAATGCAAAACATAATGCAAAACAAAAATTACAACTATAGAGCTAGCTAGAAGCTACCCTAGGATGCATGTCCTATATATGTACACTACAGATTGACATGAAATGAAGACAATATACATGACAAAGATATCAATCCACTTATCCACTACCTTACAACACTTCTTGGCCGAGGGCCGAGGAGCTGCGGTGGGGAAGATGGCTGCAATTGTGTGTGTGTCGAGGCGATCGTGAGGGAAGCGCCAAGTGAATTGAGATCTCTGGCATGGCTGAGAGGAGGCGGCGAAAGATCAGAGGCAAGTGCCGAAAAACAATCAAGCGAAACATGTAGTATGTCTTGACTAGGGATTGTATTGAAAACAAAGTAAGCAACAATATCCATAGAGGATAGCAACTTAAATGTCATGGCAACATGCCAACAAATGGTACATATATCCATGGGCTCAGAGAAGCATGCAAGACAAGTTCATTTAATGTAATGGTACAGTCATATGTATGAAAAGTAATAACAGATAAGTGCACAAAGTATGAAACCAAATTAAATGAAGCCATGAAAGACAACAATATCCTTGTTTTGTAAGGAAAAAATTTGTTTCTCGTGTTTCTAGATACAGTTTTCATTACAGCTTAAATATTTCTTTACCACAAGCATTAGGTTCTAACATAGTAAAATGCAGGTGGGATGAAAGTGCAATAGCTCTGCTTCCAGAATACATGAAGGATTTGTATTTATATATATTGGAGACATTTCATTCTTTTGAGGATCAGTTAGGACCAGAGGAGAGATACCGTGTGTTTTATCTAAAAGAAGCGGCAAGTCTTCTATTTGATCGTGCTGCACTAGTCGATTGTTTGAAATAGATGCTCTAAAAACAATAATGTGTATCATCTAATAAATACTACCTCCGTTTTTATATAGTTGTCACTGGACAACTATTATTTACTCATCACGGCGTCAAGTAATCGAATATGGAGGGAGTATCTTATGATTGGGCATTGCAAAGATAGAATCACAATGATATAGTCAGTAGAAATGTTATGTTCTTCTCGAATTCAATTGTGTGTTATTCTTGACATAAAGTGAAGACGGAACCAATTTTCAAGTAAAGAATTGCATATTACGTAAATTTGTTCATGAAATAAATTTAAACTAGATATGATGGGTATCAAAGTATAAAACCGCATGTTTTAAAGTTTCTCAAGGTTTAATATATGAAAACTCAATTTTATGTTACTTTTGAGGAGCAATAATCTATATTTATCCTTTGCATCTACAGTTCTTTATAAATCATATATTGATTGGTCGCAACTTTATTTGATCTTTTCCACTCGATACATGTAGAAATTGATCTTTGCATGAAAGGCCATATTCCTAGTAAAACTTTCGGCGTGCATAAATATAATTAATGATTTTTTTAGCAATGGAACTTATCTAACAATCATGTACAAGCACAACAGATATCATATAAACTTCAAGATCTTAGTTTCTACTATGCAATTGATACTTTTTAGCAACTATATGAACATGCTAAATGATTTTCATATTCAATGCGATGGAAGCAATTAGTTCGAGCATACATTAAAGAACTAAAATGGCGTGATGAAGATTATGTGCGAAAACAATGAGCGAACATCTCGAAGTTTCAATGAGAAGTGTTGCGACCTTCTTCCTAGCATGTCGTCATTTGTTGGAATGGATGACATAAAAAGCTGTGGAGACTTTCAAGTGGGTTTTGGGCTATCCCCAACTTCTCAAGTCTTTTGGTATATTTGTAAGGCTCTCCAATGATATTGTATCAACCAAGGTATTTCTATATCCTCACACATGTAGATACATATGACTTTCCGTACAATATTTTGCATCTTGGCAAAGCAATGAAGCAATGGACACAAAGAATTATAAATATCTATTTTCAAAACAAAAATTATAAAGAACACAGACAACTACACTAAGTAATATTCATTTGGGCACATATCATATTATTATGTATGAGTTTATTGTGACAATGACAACCACCTTTTTATTGTATAGCTTGCCAGCGTAAACTTCAAGATATAACTTTAATTTGATGCAAAAACAATAAATTTGAAGCCATTTCAACCTCTATAACTAATGAATGCATGTGCGTATTGGATTCTACTCAGAGATTCATCAACACTATCACACTTGTAGTGAAGCTAGATTAATATAACTCCAAGTATAACACTTTTAATCCGAGAAATAGAAAGTTAAGAAGGATAAATTAACTAGCTATGTATTAACCACACCTCATGTCTTTGTAGAAAGTTGAGTTTATAGGATTTCATTATATTAGTCAACACTTACTTTGAACTGCTTAAATAAATGAACTACAAATCCCCCTTGAACTGCATCCGATTTATATCAAGGTTTTTGCACATTAACAGCACACTCATTTGGGAGCTGAAAGCCCTTGAGGATTAACTGAAGTCCCTAGTTCTTGTCCATATTTTCCAGTTTGTATTCACATGTTCGAACTCTAGACAAGCATCCTATATATCTAAAAAAAGAGTCAAACATCATAACATGTCAAATTTCGCCCCTTTTTTTCTTAAGGCGATATGAAAAAAGATTAATTTATCTGCTTCAACATGCATGAACTGTCGAGATGATGTACTCCTTTATGTCTTTTCAACGTTGATGGAATTGCCATGATTTTACATAGCCCAAGCGATTTAAACTTGCACTTGCGATTCACGACAATGTCCCATGCTTCGAGCTCAATTATGGTATATATCCATTTTTTCGAGCTTATTTGTTCAAACGAGATCAATAGGTCTAACTACTCGATCATATGTATCAAATATATGGAAAATGCATATTTTAATCTCAAGCAAGGACTACAATGGATGCTCACCGGGGGGCGGCGCGGCCGGAGGAGGAGGGGGGCAGAGCAGGGCGCGCCGCCGGAGGAGGGCGCTGGGAGGCGGAGTTTGGGGCCGTGAGGAGGGAGCCGGGAGGCAGAGTCAGTATGGCGCCATGAGGAGGGAGCTGGGGAGGCGGAGTCGGAAGCCGTGGCGGAGGAGGGAGCCGGGAGGCGGTCGGGGGGCAGTGTCGGGCAAGTGGCGGAGGAGGGAGCTGGGGAGCGAGTGAGTCGGTGTGAAGGGTGGCAGTGTGGGGTGACTACAAGGGCGAGGGAGCCGGGAGGCAGAGTCGAGGCTGTGGGGGCGGCGGGCGGGGAGGCGGAGGACAGGAGGAGAGCAAGGCTGGGGATTGGGGAGAGGAAACGCGAGGGATTGGGGATGAAACTGCAGCGGGGAATGAGAACGGGTTACAAACGCGTCTGGGTGCGGAAATGGCGCGGCTCGTGCATTTAGCTCCAGTGTCGACACTCGGAGATTATTTTCTCGTCAAAGTTTCCCGAGTGTCCGATCGGACACTCGAAAAATTAAACTTTCCCGAGTGTTTTATTGTATCCCCGAGTGTTTCATGAGGCACTCGGGAAGTTCCCGAGTGTATTATTCAAAACACTCGGGAAATTTACTAGCACTCGGGAACTTCGACGATTCTGGTAGTGTGTGGAGGAGCGATTGCGAAGATTCATAAGTACTCTCATAAGAATTTCAAAGCAGATCTGTTTTTATTAAACAACATTCAATTATGAACTTATGGTATAGTATGTTATTCTGGGATACTAACCATGCTTTTCTTATTGCTAGAGAATCGACACGGAAAAGATTGGGCATCAACTAGTTATTACTTGGATGTCGGTAGTCAAATTTTGCGAGATGAACTAGAAGGCCAAAGAAGAATGGGATAATAAACAAGCAGAGGAAATCGACAAGAACAAGAAACAAACCGAGGTGTTTCATAATTTCCATTTTATCTCATATGTACCACTTGCATGACATGCTTGCTCCATTGAACTATCATGCTATTATTTGATTAATGATACATTATGTAAGCTATTCACTAAGTTGTTGTGATGCCTCGTCCTTATAGGGATATAAGTGTCATGACTGATGCTTATGGGAGATCTATTGCATGGCCACATCAGCATGTAAGCATCTATGAACTTCAGTATGTGTATTCTTTTTGAATATAGACAGCTACTACAAATAAGAATCTAGTATGTGTATTCTTTTTGAAATGCATGCATGCATGCGATGCATGCTTTTGTAAGACAAAAGTTTGTTGGAGGATAGATGGTCTTGATGAAGCTTATGTATTTCCTTGGCATTACTCTCTTGAAGTAACAATTTTATTTGGTCAGATGTCTGTGCATCCTTTTTTCTCCTTTTCTTTGTCCATGCATATATATTCTTGGCATTTTGTGGTAATATGGGAGAGATTCTTTTTTTCGGATGACATTTATTGGGAATAAGTTCTTCATGTGTACTAGACTAATTTTCTAGTTGTCCTTTTGTTTTTAGGGGCGATAAGATAAGTCATTAGCGGCAGTGAATATTTTTTTAAATTTTAACACTTGAAATCACCATGAAACACTTTTGCCATCCTCCATTTTGACATTTCCCGCGCCCCTCCAGACGGTTAGTAGATATATGGTTTGATGTTGGCTGGAGATCGAAATTGTTTGCTCCTCATGGGATAGAAGGGTATCTTTGGTATGAGTACAGGAATAATTAATTGATACGCAAGGATATCTTCCAGTGTATATTTGTATGCAGTTGTAAATTGGGTAGCTATCCTTTTGGTTGGAAAGGTTGCTTTGTTTAAGGACATGATAGTAATGATCTCTTCTTGGTAGCTATCCTTACTAGCTTGTAATATATTTTCTCTTTCTTTTTGCGTATTATGGTTATTTTGCATAGTCATGTCTTACTGTATATTGCTTTCCCTCCAACTGTATATTGTAAATTGGGTAGCTATCCTTTCCGGGAAGGTAATCCTTAGCATGTGACCATTACTGTAATTGTTGTATTCCATGCTTTTAGTCCTCTGCAGCTTTTGAGCAAAAAAGAAAAGGTTACATTACAATTTCAATTCACCAAACTGAATGCGTGGTAAAGTGTGGTAGTGAATGAAATACCCCCTTAATCAAAATCATCTTACAAAGATTATAAAACTGGTAGTTGAGCACAGTAGCACATTTTGGTTCCCGAATGCATCAAATGCTTTCGGCCGAGAAGAGATTCAGTTGAAGAAACTAGACTTGGCATGTAAAAAATAATGTCGAATTATGAAAGTTATACTTGTGGGCCTACCTTTTCTTATGAATTGGTGATAGCGCTTTCGAACATTTCTCTGCTGTCATTAAGTTATGACATACAATTTTTTCATCTTTTGTTCCTCGTAAATCATGTTCTTTTATGGGAAATTACTTGCTATGTAATTGGTTAATCATTTCCCATGGAGGAAAAGGAACATGCACCAACATTTATAGGTTAGCCTTTACCTTTTTGGTACAAAAAAAATTGTAGTACATTTAGGAACTCACATGGGTGGCCGCAACCTTAGTTTGCTCAATTAAGAGCTTGGTTTAGCTTCTTTTTTTTGTTTGCAGAAAATACTATAATACGGGGTCGCCCGATCTTCTCGACGTAGGACCAAGATACTCACGTGTCTCTCTTGAATCGTAGTGATCTTCTGTTGTTCGTGCAAGGATTAACACTCTATAATTTGCAAGATCACACGCGCTGACTTCACCGACCACCAAGTGAAATCACCGTGCTCCCAATTCCCAGCGGAAAGGTTGAACGATCTTGATAGAACTCCCAATTCCCCTCAAGTGTGTTTGGCACCCCTTGGAAGAACAAGAGCGATTACAAGCAATCCAATCTTTTATTTTCTTAATAATAATGGTCTGTCTTTACATGAAAGATCTTGGTCGTATTTATAGTGCAGCCTCTAGGTCACGCAACTCAAACTAGGGCTAACACAACTAATCGTGGCGACCAAGGACTCCGAAACCAAATCCTAATCGAGAAAGTACTGTTCACACCGAGTACTGTTTACATCGAGTAATGTTTTCGTCGAATACAATTCATGTCGAATATTGTTCCTTCCGAAATCTTGCTCCGTCGATTCTTTATTCGAGTATTGTTCAAGACACAGTCGTGGCCGACAGATCTGGTCGTAGAGTTGGGGAACATGGTCATAAATTTGCGAGACCTAGTTGTAGAAATGGTGACATGGTCGAGAATTTGGCGAGACACTGTCGTAAGGTTTGTAGACTTGACTGAGACAGCATAAGATGACTTCCTTTGATATTCCAAGGTTCTCCTCCATTGCTTTACATCCGAAGTCTTCACAACGTTCAAATCTAAGAATGCACAAAGTATTTGCATGAGGTAGTAACCAATTCTCATCATGGTCAATAGGAAGCTCAGTAAGAAACAAAAGCACCTGTTGGTTCAACAGCTTAGCTCTGGCTCTAGTTATTGGACCGGTCGGTACTTCATGAACAGTCTTATGTATACTTGAAGTAGTAGTCATAGGGATGTCCTCATCATCCTCCCTCTCTTGAAAAGGAGTCGTCCTCGACTCTGTGTCGTCTTGTCCAAAGAATGGTGACAAATCAGTAACATTAAAAGTACCACTGACCGCATAGTCGTCGCCTGGAAGCTCAATCTTATATGCATTGTCATTAATCTTGGCAAGCACTTTAAAAGGACCATCACCACGAGGCAACAACTTAGATTTACGCTTCTCTGGAAAGCGTTCTTTGCGATGATGCACCCAAACTAAATCACCTGGTTCAAACAACATTTGCTTTCTAGTCTTGTTAGCTTTGGAAGTATAAGAACGTATATTCACCTCTATTACCTCTTTAGTCTTTGCATGGAGTTTCTTTACAAAATCAGCACGTTTAGAAGCCTCCATATTAGCACGTTCTTGCAATGGAAGTGGTAGCAAGTCAAGTGGCGTGATCGGTTTGAAACCATACATCACCTCAAATGGACACAATTGAGTAGTAGAATTGACCACCCGATTATATGCAAATTCAACATGGGGCAAACAATCTTCCCACTCTTTTAAGCTCTTCTTGATCATGGTCCGCAGCAGCATTGAAAGTGTTCGGTTCACCACCTCCATTTGTCCATCGGTTTGTGGGTGACAATTTGTCGAAAAGAGTAACTTTGTCCCAAGCTTGGCCCACAAAGTCTTCCAGAAATAACTTATGAACTTCACATCACGATCGGAAACAATGGTTCGAGGGACACCATGCAATCTCACTATTTCCCTAAAAAACAAGTCAGCTACATGCGACGCATTGTCGCTCTTATGACAAGGAATAAAGTGTGCTATCTTAGAAAACCTATCCACCACGACAAAAACAGAATCCCTCCCTCTCTTAGTCCTAGGCAATCCTAAAACAAAGTCCATACTAATATCTTCCCAAGGAGCACTAGGAACTGGTAGTGGAGTATACAAACCATCACTACAACATGAACACCCCTTTAGCAACGCATATATGCGTTGGTAGAAGTTCAAATAAATGTTGTTAGGGTCTATACCAACGCATTTAGTATGCTTTGCCATTGAGACCGTTGCGAGAGTCTATTACAACAGATAAACAAGCGTTGGTAATAGATATGAATAGGCGTTGCGAAGTAGCAACGGATATAGTCAGGTTGTAACTATACTTGTATGTGTTGGTACTTACCATGCATGGATGACTTTTACTACTTTGACAATGGATATAATTATATTGTCACAACGCATAGAAGCGTTGGTATTTACCATACAGATGACTTTTGCTATTTTGGCAACGGATATAATTAAGTTACTGCAACGATTATAAGTGTAGAAATCAAAGTAAAAAAAACATTATCGGTCGTATCATGGTAAAAAAGAACACTCATATATTAAAAAGAAATTGTTGCATTACATAGAGAACCATTCACAAAAGACATGATCTAAATATTTTTCTTGAACATCATTTCCTAACATAATGAAATCTAAACATAATGAAAATCGTCTGCCTATGTCACCATTCTCCACCTTCATTCAACATATCATCCATTTATCTTATCAACCTACAATGAAAAATTAGAGTCCATTAATACACCATTATTAATAAACAAAATCACAATATTAAAGTAACAAAACTAAAAGGAGCAGCGCATTATATTATTTTGATGCTCGACCATGTTCATGAGTTCCAAACAGTAGAGAAGTGAACTAACCTTGTAAAAAAGCACATTTCTATGTTCCAAACTCTCCTGTGAAAAAGCACATTTGACAACTTCCAAAGTAGCTTCCGTATCCATCCATAGTAGATAGCATATGTTTGGGCATTTTCCACAAGAAGAATGGAAACCCTTAAATACTTCAGAACTGAGCATCTTAGACTCAAGCAAAAATTGCAGAAGTTCTTCTCTCACTGAATGAAGGTGGGATCGGGGAATTATTCCATGCCCTGAAAAATAGATCATGTGAGAACATCTCATGAAGTTCTATCTTCTTATAAGAGCATCCTATATAGCAAGTTCATGTGTATTCCTCGTCCTGCAAATAATCCTGTTAGGAAGTATACAGATGTCCCTATGAGAATGACACAACACCAACACCTTATGGCAGAGTTGAACTCTCCAATTTTAGAAAATCAATTTAAGCTTTACACACATAGTTTTACTAGCACATTATACAATTTACAAGGTTCTAGGTCCAGCAAAAGCCCAATAGCACAGGGAACACATAGTCTATGGTCCAACTACAAACCTGGCATTGAATATATGAAATGGAAAATTATTTGCCATGAATGGTACAGCTACTAACCTAGAGGAAATGCTAGGCCCTGAAAGCAATATTTCAGATAAACAAGCATCCTGTAGCTGTTTCAATAAAGGCATTATACAGTAAGATGTTAGCTTTCTATATAGTACTAGCAATATTCTAACAAAAAATAGATCAATTTCAAGTACAACACTAGGAATATCTAACAAAACTAAGCAAGTTCAACCACGTAATAATGTGTACTTGCTTCCTTCCTTAGCATGCATCAATTGTTTTTACAGAGTATCAACAAACCCTCCATTTTGTGTACACCCACACACACCACATTACCCTGACTCCTTCATGGTACTGCCAACCACCAACATACTACCATTATAAATCTATAAAAATAATGTCCTTCAAGACAAGAGATTCTATTTTTCAAACCTCGACAGTAGTTTCATCATGCAAGATGAGGTAAACATGCTAACCCAACAGGCCTGTCAATGCCAAACTTAATGAACACAGAATGACCCCACAAATAATCTACACATGAAAACATTTATGTGTTAATTATTCGGATGAAATTTTTTATGATAGTTTCAATTAGGGTCTGATGTGCTGGCAACTGAAACAACCTTTTCAAGTTCCTTACAATTGATATCCTAGAAGAATCACTGCCTGGCTGTTCGTCTTTAGGTAAACTATGCACATGACCTCCTATTATCAGAACCTGATATAAATACGATTTTTTTTTAATAATATTATTTTAAAACATAATTACAAAAATATATCGTCTCTCCAAAAATTACAGAATGTGTTCTGTGCCCAGATTGAAATGGCAACAGGACCTATCGCCATTTCAATCTGGCGGCAGGACCCTCTCCCCTCTGTCGCCGGTCCACCACCTATCGCCCGATTGAAATGGCGACAGTCCTGTCGCCATTTCAATCTGGCGCATGTGAAGCCTATCCTATAAAAACCCAAAATTCAAGGTGACTCATTCTTATTCAGAAAAAGAGAAGGAGAGAAGAGTAGAGGTGAGGAGAGAAGCTAACGGCGCTGTCCGTCGGATTGCCAACCTCTCGGGTAATTTTTTAACCGAATGGATTACATAGTTTTAGATGTCTGATTCGTAATGCAAGATAGTTTTACATAATACTTTTCGATTGGGTAGTATAGTTTTAGATATGCGGTTAATCGTGGAAATGTTCTTTATGGTGCGATTGCATCAAATATGTCCGACTCGACATCGTCAATTTCAAAATTTACTATGGTCAAGGGACTATTCTAGAGGGTCCCGAGGGATTGATTTATGTTTTTTCCAATCGCAACCGTACCCTAGCAAGACCAGAGCGGCGTACATGGGGCGCCGTGATGCGGTGGTTGTTCCATATATTCCAAGTGGACCGTGATGTGTACGATCTGAGATTGAGTTGCCTTTCCCCACGGAGAGCACAACCGACATATTGGGAGTTAGTGCAGCTTCGGGGACCAAAATCATGGCAGTCATATGTACGCATCGCGGGGGAGGCAGAGTGGAAATTGGTCCTTCTCATCCAAGCATATGCCAAACCCACTCCTCCACCCGCGGCTGAACAAGAAGGAGGTGTCGAGGCCGAAGAGGAAGTCGGGGCTATGCAGCCACACAAGGGCGCACACAATTCTTTGAAGCTCCGAGTTCTTGATCTTTGTCGATGAAGACCCTGCGGAAGTAGCTCCTACGGCCATGCAAGCTACTGGTCTTGCTGACGAGGGTGAGGAGGTTGAAGCCGTAGTGCAAAGGATGGATCTCGAAGACCGAGACTACATGGCATTGTCTGAAGATGAAGGTTCCGACGACGAGGATGAAGTTGACGAGCAGGCGGTTCCATCCGACTGGAACACATACCAGTTCAACAATCTCGTCGTCAACGAAGGCTCCCGTGTGCCATGGGAGTACGACCAGAGTGAGGTCAGACTAGGAGCTATGTACAAATGCAAGGAGGTCGTGCAGGACGCGGTCAAATTCTGGGCCTTATCGGTGCGGCGCACATTCAGAGTCGTCAAGTCGACCCCAAGATTCTACGACGTGAAGTGCGGCATAGAGGGATGCCCTTGGCGAGTGCACGCATTTCACCAAAGTGGGACACCTCTCGGAAGTGCTCTATAGTGGTCCCTCACATGCGTCGTTTAGTCGAGTCTGATCCCACCGAACTTTGTCATCGCTTCATCGCCAACCTTATATGCAAGTGAGATCGTGGATAATCTAGATTTTGAGCCACGATGCATCATTCGGGCGATTGAGGCAAGGTTCCAATACACAATCAGCTATGCGAAGGCTTGGAGGGCAAAACAGAAGGCATTGGAATTAAGGTGGGGCACGTTCGAGGATTCCTACCACAACCTCCCTGCGCAACTTCGAGTCATACAAGACAGAAATCCTGGCACCCATATCGATATTGAAGATGCCACGCACCCGAAGTGGACCAATAATAGGGTATTGCAGCGAGTATTCTTCGCGTTTGGTCCATGTATCAATGCATTCCAGCACTGCCGTCCAATCTTGTGCGTAGATGGCACATTTTTGACTAGGAGGTACAAGGGCCAGATACTGACTGCAATAGCGACAGACGGGAACAATCAAGTTCTTCCCGTGGCTTTCGCTTTCGTTGAAAGCGAGAACACGGATAGCTGGTTGTGGTTCCTGAAGAATGTGAGGATTTCTGTTGTGCAAGATCGTCCCAACGTGTGCCTCATATATGATCGGCATGCAGGCCTGCTGCGTGCAATAACCTACCTGCAACAAGGAGAGAACGTACCACTTCCATGGTCGGATCTGCAGAGCAGGTGGTGCATGAGGCACTTGGGTGCAAACTTCTGGCAGGTTCAAGCAACAAAGACTTGATGAACATGTTCAAGCGGCTGTGCAACTAGAACCAGCAGCGGAAGTTCGAAACACTCTGGAAGATTCTAGATGAGTGGACCAAGACACACAGAAGGGAGGTAGCGAGAAGGATCGCCCCAAGCGCTGACCAGGCCCCCGAAGCATTGCCAGAGATACCCACAGATGCTCCCGGATTGACAAGGAGGACGGGGGCGCATGTGAGATGCTTCTCGGACTGGATTGAGCACGAGCCTAAGGAGAAGTGGTCGCTGCTCCATGACAGGGGTGGCGCTCGATATGGTGTCATGACAACTAATCTAGCCGAGGTGTACAAGCTGGGTCATCTTGCGGTGCAAGGTGCCTCCTTTGGTGGGTATTGTGGAGGCAATACTCCACGGATGCTGACGAATACTTTGTTGATGAAGCAACAATGCATCGCCGCCATGGCAAATGACAGAATCATCAGTACTCGCCATGATCACCAAGTACATGGAGGAGAAGAGCAAGAAGGGTGAGACGCACCGGGCATTCAAGATGGGCACAAGGGAGCTTCGCTTCGAGGTGATGTGCAGGGATAAAGGACGCCGGGGGCGAACCGTGAGAGGGTTACCCATGAGTGCGTTCTGTTGCGCTAGTTGCACATGCACTTGCAACAAGCCCTTCTTCGCATAGGCCCTGCTCCCATGTCATAGCCGCATGTTCGACGGTGGCGCAGCATCCCGGTCAGTACCTCTCTGTCTATTTCACCAAGGAGGCGGTGATGCAAACCTGGACCGCGGAGATATATGGTTACTGTTGTGGTTGGCCATTTCATCGGCCATCCGACACAGGAGCAACTAATGCTGGCTGCGGACATTGATAGGCTCAAGGAAAAGTTGGACGGCAGCAGTGCGGCGCGCTCAGAATGACATGGACGAAGCAGAAACCAGACATCGTATGAAGAAGTGCTCTATTTGCAGGGAGTCTGGGCACACCTTCAAGAAATGTCTCACAAGAAATCCTCAAGACGAAGGAGACATCGCCACTCCGGACGTCGCGTGAGGGACCTCATCTGGTCACCCAACTCGAGATATCCACGAGGAACGTTGAGGTCTGCGACCAATGTTATTACCAATGTTCTGAATTATGTTATTGCACGGACAGTAGTAACATGTTATTGCCAATGTTCTGAATTATCATTTTAATTAAGTGTTATCATGTTTTGCTGAATGTTATGTAATATCAGTGCTATTAAGTGTTATGATGTTTTGCTATGAATGATGTTTTGTTGAATGTTATGTAATTATCGTAGTTTTCATAGTAATGGCAAGTTCACATTTGTTTCCTTACATAATATGCAGTTCATGTACATGAGCAAGCGTATTAATTCACTAGCGCATCGCAATATCACTTACCTTTCTACTTACGAATCGTTCATATCTCAATCTTTCTCGTAAAATTCTTCAGAAATTCATCGCACTAGAACAACATACAATGATCAAAAAATGTTATTGCGAGTCTAACAGATTTTGCACTGTTAAAAACGTATAAAAATCAAAAGGCGGCAAACCTAGCTAGAGAAGGGGCAAATTTGGCTTGCTTCCTGTCGCCATTTCAAATGGCGACAGGAACATGTCGCCAGTTGAAATGGCAACAGGGACCTATCGCCATTTCAATCGCGATAAATGGGCCAGACCGAGGAGGAGAGGTCCTCCGCCATTTCAACTGGCGACAGGAACACATTTCTATAATTTTTTGGAGAGACGACATATTTTTGTAATTATGTTTTAAAATAATATTATTTAAAATTTTTTGCATGAGGTAGTAACCAATTCTCATTATGGTCAATAGGAAGCTCAGTAAGAAACAAAAGTACCTGTTGGTTCAACAGCTTAGCTCTGGCTCTAGTTATTGGACCGATCGGTACTTCATGAACAGTCTTATGTATACTTCATGAACAGTCTTATGTATACTTCAAGTAGTAGTCATAGGGATGTCCTCGTCATACTATGTAGCTCCAATAATGGGATAATGCAACGATTCTCTGTGCTGTAGGAGACTGTCTCACACGATATGCTTTATTTCACTTCGATATCAATTGATATGGTTAATTCTACATTTACTTCGAATTCTAAGGAGCGTAAATGTTAGATATGCTTGTTTATTGAACTTTTCTGGTGCTCTTGATTTGCTTAATATTTTGTTGTTTCTATTTATTGTTAGGAATTTATAGGAACAATGGTTATTCACTTATTTGATGGTTTCATGCAACGGTGGGCTCAACCAAACGCGAGCAGCTGTAAGCAACTTGAAAAACCTTAAATTTAGGCATTTACTAATTTTCTGTCAGATAATCCTTTGTAACATCTAACACTGCACATTTGTGTTCTTTTACATGTTCAATCAGGTGATATGGTTGTCATTGCAAGATATTTAAATGCGACCTTATTAGTGCCCGAGTTGGATAAGACATCCTTTAGGTGCTTGCTGATCGACCATTAACACATATATTTCAAAGCTAGGAATGACACCATCATCCCAAAGAAGAAAGATCAAGAACAAGGCCAACACAATTAAAAACTTTCGAACATCAAAATCAGCACAACAATCCACCAAGGTGCATTTGTTGGCATAAGCAGAAGACATCGAGACTACACTTGCCGATGCAATCGATGATCGAACTCACAAGATGCATAAACATTTAGCAAACATGTATCAAACTATATTGGAAGTCCGAAACTACAAAAAGCCACCAATACTCAATGCAATGCGAAACTACAAAAGCCACAAATGGAAGAAAAGATTTACTATCACAATACAAACATCTAACATGTATCAAACTAGCCAATGCCTTAAGTTGCGTATCAAACTAGCTTTGGTTACAAGTTACTATAGTTTTTATCAAGAACAAACTAAGTCAAGAAAACAACACCATTGCATAAATCTGAAATCTCTACAGACATCCGAACAAATAGATCGGTATTGCAATCAAACTTGTGCACAAGAAACCGAGATCTATCATCATGCGGACAAACTTGTGCACAAGAAACCGGATCGGGTTGCATCGGATCATCATAAGCATCGATCATCGGATCGGGTTGCAATGATACCAGATCTCATGCCAAAACTCAAAACCAAACAGAGAGAAGAGGAGGTACGATTCAACCTGGTAGGAAGTTCTCAAACCTTAGTGTTTTTATGCTTATCTATGTGACAATATATTTATTGAAACATCCTTTTCTTTTGCTTGTGCCTTGTAAATGAGCTTTAGGATATATTTGATGTTGATGGAGTGATCGTCCTTATTTTGCAAATGATGATAGTGTGATGATTCCATTATGTGGACATCTTCGTTATCGACTTCTTTTGCGTGGATGTTTTGTACATGTCAAGGCTAGACTAGTATTGTGGTAGAAGGGGTTGGAGTATTTACATGTGTCAAGGATAGACTAGTATTGTCAACTTCTTTTGTGTGGATGTTTTGTACATGCCAAGGAGACCGTGGCTATATTAGAATGCTCAGAATTCTGAAATTGCATGTGTATGGTGTACTGCACATGTACTGTTGTTCTTATCAGTAATTTTATACTTCAGGTTTATGTATTTTGCATCATCTGAATTTCATCTATGTGTTGCAGCTGTATTTGATTGTTGATATGACATTTTCTAAATGGTACGATTAAGAAAATTGTATGTTTTTTAAATTCTGATTGAATGGTGCAAACTATTCAAAAATATTAAATTCACTATTTCGGACGGTATAATTACATTTTATTAGTATTTTACACGTATATTCCTAAGTGCCTAATCTACTGAGAATCATGCTAATGGTGTCAATATATCTGCTGGGGAAAAGAGACAATCAAGGGCAGTTAACTGCCAGAAAAACAACTAACTACTGGGGAAAACCAACTTATCTAGGGCACTTAACTGCTAGGGAAAACATTCATCAAGGGCAGGTTAACTGCTGACAATACATCTAACTGCCGGAGAAACTCTAACTACCAGGAAAACTCTAACTGCTGGAGAAAAACAACTTTTCTAGGGCAGTTAACTGCCGGGAATCCACATATCTGCCGGGGAATGTTTTTCCCGGCAGCACTTTATCGGGCAGACAATAAGTGCCGGGAAAACTAATTGCTGGCAGATAATTTGCTTTGCAAAGCAGTTTTCTCAGACAGTTTGATTGCCTTTAATACTATGCCATGGTGTAGTGATTATTTTTCTGCTCCCTGTACAGAAATTATGCATGGGTTACATTATCGAAGCATTTCTATCAGACAAAATATTGCCCTACAAGAGTAATCGCTTACCACTCGTGCGGATCCACATTCAACTGAGTGTGGATCAACATTCAACTAAAAGGGTGTACGGGACATCTAGTACAATTTTATTTTATCTTGTTATAGCTCATTCATCTACAGTTATAGATCCCATAGCCCAAGTCCAATAACTTTAAACACATATGGTGATATATATAGTGACTTTTAGTCATTCATTCCGGATCCGCCACTGCTACTATTGGCTGCTTCCATTGACAAGCTTGATCCCCCAGCTCACGTCCTCGCAGCGGCGCACGTACGGCACCACCTTCCCCACATCCACGTCCCTCCTAGACGCGCAGTCGTAGTACGGCGGAGAGTGCAAGCACGGCTCGACGGACACCGCCCGCTGGCACGGTGGCTCCGGCATGGCCTGCTCGTCCGGCCTGGCCTTGATCCACGGCGGCGGTCTGTGCATGATCCACGGCCGCAGCCCGCCAAGCCCCTGCGCGACGTACCCGAACGTCGAGTAGCCGCTGGTGAGCAGGACGTCGCTCATGCTGAGCAGATATATCTCGCTCAGCGCGCTCATGTCGTGCGACCTGTCACCCCATTTTTGCTGCCCCTCGTGGCTCGGCTGGTACACTCCGGTGACCTTGCCGTCGAACTCGTCTCTGATCTTCTCGTAGTACCACGAGTTTAGAGATGTTATAAGGACAGCCTGAGATGTGTTGCTGCTGCTGTTCTTGGTTGTGATATCTGGAAGGAGCTTCTCGTTGCGAACGCACGAGAGGACCTGGTCCAGGACGTGTTGCGGTGGCTGGTCCTCTTGGAACACCCTGATCTGTATGCCAACGCGTCGGCCGGCGCCGGCGAGGTTAGAGTGGTAGTAACTGGTGACGGCCTTCCAGACGGCGTTGGCCGGGTGGAAGAGATACCGGCCGAGGTGGTAGAACGCCGCGTCCTTCTCCGGGAACATCTTGCCGAGCTCGTCCTGGAACGATGGGATGAGGAACATGCCCGGGACGAGGTAGATGTCCGTCTTCATCAGCAGCCACGGTGCGCCGCGGAGGAGCCGCTGGTGCTCGTCGCAGTAGAAGAGCTTGTCGTGGAAACCGTAGTCGCCGTCGAGGTGGAGGTACACGTACGGCGGCCGGTGGTCACTGTCCGACCACGACGTGTTCCCGTCGGCGCCGACGGTGAGTGCTCGGCTCTTCAGCATGTTGCCGAGGCTCACGGTGGAGTTGATGTCGTAGTCCCTGAGGTGCTTGAGCGGGAAGCGCCAGCCGCCGGGCAGCAGCCACGTCGTCCCCGGGAAGGGCTCGCAGAAGAGGGTGTCTACGTCGTTGTACCGGTCGACGAGGAGGACGCGGTCAGTGCGCAGGGCGTAGAGGAAAGCCGAGGTGATTGCGAGCATGCGGTTGCCGAGGCCGCGATAGCTGATGGACACGAGGTAGCGGCAGCCGGTGACGGCGGCGCCCTCGCCGGACTTGAGCTGCCGGAGCGTCTTCCGGTACGGCGCCGTGCCGGGGCCGCATCGCTTTTGGAGCGCCTCTTGCTTCCGGAGCTTGTGAAGGAGGTAAGGAGAAGGCTTGTGCGTCGCCTTCTTCTGGTAGTCGGCGAACTCGTAGCGGCTGCGGCACGATCTCTTGCCGAATGCGCCGGTGAGCAAGTCATCAAGGAGCTGGTCGGAGGTGAGGTTTGACGGAGGTGCATCTCCTGGGCATTATTAATCATGTGAACAAACTGATTCCTTCATAAACACAATTAATTACAGTTTGCATCAACGGTCAGCTTGGCATGAAAACCATTACTTTTTTCAATAGTGTCAGCAAAAAAATTATTGAAAAATTAATGATATAAAAATACTTATGGTGATAAATCTACTAATAATATCATGTTCATGTGACAAAATTTTTTAACACACATGGAAAAGGACATGCAGCAAAAAAAAGAAGAAAGAAGAGAAGAGGAACAAGAACACGAGGACAAAGCATTATACACACCTTGGAAGAACAAGCAAAGCGGCAGCTGCAGGTACGGCGAACCCCCGGCGGCTGATAGGGCGACGACGGCGATCACGGCCGCCGCCACGCAGACGGCCAGCAGCGCCCCCCTCGTCGACACGCAGCTCCGCAGCCGCCTCCCGATCCTCATGGTGTCTAGCTCGGCTCGCGCGAACATCGGCGGTGGTGAGCACCGCTTGTCTACACGAGTAGTCGTGCTGCTCTCCACGCCCATGGCACTGCGAGCGCGCGGCATAAGTCACCGTGCTACGTACGTAAATGGACGACTTGTGGTGGCTGATGATTGAAGGGAGATCGAGCTTGGGCAGCCAAAATTAATGGACGACTTTTGATGGGTGAAGGGAAACGGATAAGTAAGCGGCAGCTCATGCCGGCCGTCTGCGTGGGCAGTAAATTACTTGGAAACTTGTTATCCAGGGAGAGGATGTATAGGAATATTCCGCGGGGAAATTTTGTTGGCCGGCCGTTTGCGGCTTTATTTGTTTAGACTTAGGGTTTTTTTTTTTGGCTTAACCAGCTTATAAGCTTCTTAGCTCTTAAGCCAAGTTTTGGTGTTTGGTAATCTGGTTTTTTATAGGATGTTAGCTTATTGAGTTGTGTGTGAAGGATAAAAAGTCTGAATTGCCCTTGAGAGTTTAAAAGATCATGTTAAGCATGTATTTAAACTTATTTTTGAATGGGATTAGAAAATATGACGATATACGCATGCGCCTGCCTCGCCGTACCGCTCTCCTTCCCGCTTTGCGTGCTGGAGCTGACAGCGGGCAAATAGAAAGGCAAAGAGAGAAATGAGGGACTAACAGTGGGGCCCACAAGTTGACAGGGGTATTATACGTCTTTTTGGGAAAAAAAACTAACAAAAAAATAGTGATCAAACGATCTATTATGACAATCAAACTAACAAATACCGACGGTAATCGCAAAAACGAAATGGAGCTAAAAATTTCATGGCAAAAACGAAATCCTTCAATTTTCCGTGGAAGCCAGCACAATTAATGTCACTACATACAAACTAGTAACATCTTTCTATATAAAAGGAGGTTTACTTGAAGCTCAGCTAGGGTGGCCACGTGTTCTTTTTTTTTTTTTGCATTCGTCCGATCTCGCTGCGGTCGTTCCTATGCCGTCCGATCCGATCGATGTTGCTTCGCCAGACGCTACCGGCTTGCCTTCGTGTGTGCCGCCTCCGCCTCGACGCGTCGCTGCGCATGTGAGAAAAGCACCCCAACGCGTTTCTTCGTTCGGTCTTATTTGTCCGCCGCCCCTAAAATCGGTCGCCGACGCTGCTGGTTCGTCCTCCTCCTGGCGACCCGCCTTCCCTCCTCCTTCACCGCCGCCCCTACCTCCTTCTCCTTCCCCACGCCCTCCTTCCGTCCTCCATGAGCTCCGCACTCTCATGTGTTGGCTGCTCGAGATAGCCATGTGACACCCCGCGCTCTCCCCGATCCTTCTCACCGCCCTTCTCCTTTGGATCTCCTCCGCCGTTGCCGCGTCTGGTGCCGCCCATGGAGGAACGCCCGCTTCTGAGGCCCGCGACGCTCTCCTTAATTTTCTCCCGAGTCATTGCTTTTCATTTTGATTTCCATGTACTGGATCTCTAATTGCTTTCGACTTCTTTCCATGATTCCCCATCCCACTGAGAAAGTACTGAGCTTCAAGTAATTTTTTTATGCCCTGAGCTTTGTACTAATCAATCGATAATCTTACCTTCTTTTAGGCACTGGGACCTGGATTTCCTACATTTGTTGGCGGCAAACTCGCTACCGTCGGTCGGTCCCAACGGGCAGAAGCGGCGCGTGTGCTACTTCTACGACCTGGAGGTGGGCAACTACTACTATGGGCAGGGCCACCCGATGAAGCTGCACCGCATTCGCATGACGCACTCGCTGCTGGCGCAGTACGGCCTCCTCGACCACATGCAGATGCTGCGCCATGCCCCACTAGAGACCGCGACCTCTGCCGCTTCCACGCCGATGACTATATCTCCTTCTTCTACTACGTCACGCTCGAGGCGCAGCAGGACCAGATCTGAGCCCTCAAGAGGTTTAACGTCGGTGAGGACTGACGGCCTCTACAGCTTCTGCCAAACCTACGCGGGGGCCTCCGTCGGCGCCACCGTCAAGCTCAACCACGGCCACGACATCGCAATCAACTGGTCCAGGGGCCTGCATCACGCCAAAAAGTGCTAGGCATTCGGGTTCTGCTACATCAACGACATCGTGCTCGCCATCCTCGAGCTCCTCAAGCACCACTAGGTGATGATTTCTCTCTTGTGTTGCCTTGCCTTTCCTGATGCCTCGGTGGGCTCAATCAATTGTTTCAGTAAGCTTATTCGGTTTAATTTCTTCATGGTTGTGCGTCCTATGGGTCAATAAGGTCCAGAACTAACTACAACTTAGATTTTTAAAATTTATTTTCCTACAATTTATCATATCTGTTTCATCTTTAGTTCTTCACTCAAATCCATCAATGCGCACCCTTTTTATCTGTACATGTTTCGTCAAATCAAATAACTATTTTTCGTTGACCATCAAATTAAGTAGCTAATTATCTTCATTCCATCTGTATTATTGACGATATTTTTCATGGATAGAACAATATGACATGGAAAAAAGATAGGGGAAAAGGGGTAAACTACAGGAAATTCTCATATATGTTGATCAACGGATTATGCTACTTGATATCACAAAAAAACACAATATATGTGTTACTTGTATTTAAGTGATCTGTGGTCGTGTCATATCTTTGTTACATGATATCTGAGCAGTTAGAATGCTCATCTGACTGTTATCTATGAGAGAGTGATTTGGCTGAAACTGATTTCAAATGAGGGGCTAATTGATCAGAGTGGCTGCTGTGGTATGAATTATCCTAGGTTTCCTTTTACTGCAGAAAATTTTGAACCAACATAATGTTTTCTTACCTTTAGTTCGAGCTCTTTTATTGTGCTAATATATGGTGTCTTAATACTTACGGCAAGCTCTATATGTCAATATCGATATCCACCACGGAGACGGAGTTGAGGAGGCATTCTACACAACAGGCAGGGTTATGACAATCTCATTCCACAAGTTTGGCGATTATTTCCTAGGAACAGGGGATATTCATGACATTGGGCATTCAAAGGGGAAGAATTGCTCCCTGAATGTCCCGCTGGATGATGGGATCGATGACGAAAGCTACCAATCCCTGTTTAAGCCAGTCGTGGGCAAAGTTATGGAGATTTTTTTCCTTGGTGCTGTTGTGTTTCAATGTGGTGTCGATTCATTGTTTGGGGATAGGTTGGGCTGCTTCAATCCCTCAATTAGAGGTCATGCGGAATGTGTTAAGTACATGAGGTCTTTCAATGTTCCATTGTTGCTTCTTGGTGGTGGTGGATATACCATAAGAAATGTTTCCAGGTGTTGGTGTTATGCGGTATGATAAAGAACCATCTCATTGAAAGAAATATGACTTTTCTCTCGTATTTCTTTTCTTTGTCCTGTGCATTATAATGGTAATGTTAATTCATAATATGATTTTGCTGGTACATGTAATTCTATTTGCTTGAACTCCAGATGCTTCGCAAAGTACATGTTTACAAGTTTAATGATCCATATTGTTACATCTTGCAGACTTAAGGAAGCACAAACTGCAATTCCATCTACTCAGAAGCGCCTGTTTTAGCAATCAGTCCTTAGTCCTTACAGAGGCAAGAATGCATCTCATCTTCCAACTATTTCTTTCATTACAAATGTCACTGAAAATACGTTTTAAAAAAGTCCCTGTAATTGAACTGATAAACTGTTGTCTACTTTGGCATATTATAATATGTGTCTGCACTAGATAGATATTTAACTAGCCCTTCCTACGTGTCGCATATTTGCAGACCTCACAAGCTTACTTTTTGAAGCCATGTGTACAGAAAAAGGAGTCATCCATGAGAAATATCTGGAGAACTTATGCAATCTACAACATATATCATATCAGTATAGAATTATTAAGGGAATCCTACGCACTCACCGGTCATCACAGCCTTTTTTCGGTCTGTTGAATTTACACCTCTCTTAACTAAGACTAATGTACTGGATCAGAAATATGGATTAATCTTAATATATTTGCAGCTGATTGAGCACGTTGTTAGTCCTTTGGAGTTCTGCAAATCTCTCTTGGCTTTGGTAGTTCCTAATGGCGCCAATGTGATTTCTACAATCAATCAGTCAATGAGAGCATATGCAACTACAATAGTTGCTGCTGAATATATTCTCAATTTGGTTAGTCTATCTGTCCCTCTTGCATGTTTTAGCTCCATTTCATAAGATTGATTCACTTAGTTGGGTAGTTTATTGTGTTGGATAAATATGCCATTTCTTTGTTGGTTCAACTTTTAAAATGAAATTATCATTTAACATACAGTCCCTTCTCAGCCCATAATAAAGCATGCTTATTACTTTATTCACTTGGTTGGGTAGTTTATTGTGTTGGATAAGCATGCTTGTTCAATTTTACATTTTGTTGTTTGTTGAATTTGAGTGCACTGGATATTGATTTCAAATGATCTCTTTTTTGCGATTTCCATTCTGATTCACTCCATTTGATGTCATATTTCGTGTCTGCCAATGAAGTGAATTTTAAATGTTCTTGAGCAAAGTGGCATAACGTATAGCTCTTCCTTTTAAATATTCTTTAGCAAATTCTTTAGGCTAGGGCCTTGTCCTCATTATGCCCACTAATTAAGCAACTTAAATCTTTAAGTTGCTCGTTTGACCAACACTGTTCTCATTAGATGACTGGAGGACCTGTTCCCTTTGCCCCATCATCTTCTCAAGTTATGCTGTTGTCTCATTGTATCTAAATTCAAGCTCGTGTAAATGGCTATTCTTTACCTCAATTTGGGTAGCTAAATTAGCTACAAGTTTGTCAGTTCCATGGGTTTCGTCATTCTCAAGATCGTTGATAGTTTTCAGGTCACCATTTTGTCTTTAAGTGGTTCCCAATTAGCCCTTGCAGCCCATCCAAAAAAAAATGTGACCCTTGATTCTGTTTTTGCTTCTAGTCCCTTTTACCATATCCTTCTGCCTCGAAGTAATTTTCAAAGGCAAGTGCATTTCTAAAACCATTCCAATCTTTTGCAAACTCAACGATAGCATTCCCTGTATGACCTCTAAAATTCCATAAAGGAATGACCTTCAGTGGGCAAAAGCGTGATAGTTTCTCCTTCAAACGATTTCCACTCTCTCCAACTTGGCCTTCAGTTAGCCTTTTCTGGTTTGTGGACTTCCAGAAAACAAGTGTACCAACACCTGGAACTCTATCAAAGTGTGGTTCCTATTAGCATGCTGTTCTCTAATGATGCAGAGGAAGCTTTCTCGAGACCAATTAGCAAAGATGTTGGTAAGGCCCAATGCTTGCGTTGTTGATCTTTTGTTAGTGTTGATCATAGACAATTCTATTTGTCTATGAAATCTATCCCTGTTTTTTTATTTCCTTTTTTCTCTACCCTTACCTCATTAGCACTGGCCACTGGCGTCTATACATGTAGTTAAAAAAAGTAACATCATATTTTCCTCTCATACTTCATTACTAACAAGGCTACATTTTGGTACACATATATCATTTCTACCAATAACAAAATAAAATGTGTTCTCCCTATTGTAGTACTGCATACAAAAAAAATATGTATTAACTCCTATAGAACTAGCTAACTATAGGTTACTTACGATACATGGAAGAGGGTCACTGTTCCAAAAGAAAAAAAACAATCCATTGACAAAAGTAATCCAACTGACTCTCTTTAGACTAAGTTATTGTCCATGTAAGTAAGTATTAATGCTAAATTACACTTCACTGTTTAATATTCATTCTCATTTTCTTCCATCTCACTTAATGATCGATACAACACACGCCACTGTAATAATGTTTCTTTTGTACCTACATCTATTAGCTATATCTCCATAGGTTCTATTCTCAGTATTTCCTTTCTCCTGATCACAGTCGTATTTTTTTCAACTCCGCACGCCAAGACGTACGCGGGTTTCTAGTAGTATCAATTCGTTACAACCAACGGTAACGTGGAAGGAGTCAGAGACATTAATTAGATGATGAACTACTCGACCAATTACTTAATCTGCGTTTGGTTTGGAGTTAAGGTAAACAGGATAACTAACCTCAACCCAACCCAGCTAGGCCAGCTTAACCTACAAAACTAGCTAGCCTAAAATACTGTTTGGCGGGTTATAAGCCTCTAACCTGGCCAACCCACGGATGCAGACGTATGTACCAACCACAAGAGCATGGACAATGGACTTATATTAGCCGTCTATAGTTATCACAAGAAACAAGAAAAGTATTAAAAGATTGTGTGTTCTATAAAGACAACTAAAAGATAGCAGCTGTCTGTACCATTATATAGGCTGTCTTTAGTGCAGTCTACAGGTAACATAGAGAGTTGTTATAGACAGCAACTGTCTGTACCATTGTACATTCCCTAGGGCTTGTTTGGAAGACAACTTCTTTCAATTTTTTTCTTGCACCAAAAAATGGTGCGCAATAAATACAAAAATATTTAAAACTCAAAAAGATGTAACTAAATATAAAGCAAAAAACGTTACACGATCCAAAAAAATTATTTGTGGAAATGACAAACCTTCTGATTTTTTTTCAATTTTTTCCATATGGTTTCTTGATTACGAAAAATGTAGTTTTTTTTCTTGCACAAAAAAGAGAAAATTTTATTGACAGTAAATAAAAAAGCGAGATCGACGCAAATTTTTTTCCATTTTTTCCTGCACAAAAAAAAACAAAAATTTTATTGATAGTAAATAAAAAGGCGAGATTGACGCAAGGAGGAGGAGGAGGAGTCAGCCAGCACGGAGGCGTGGGATGAGGGACTGGACGGGATGAGGCCGCGCGGAGGCAGGGGAGAGAGCAAGGGGAGGCGAACCGGGCCCGCATGACACTGTGCCGGCACGCAAATGGCCGTTGGGCCTTGTCGGCACGGCAGGCCGTGCCCGACACGGCATTGTGTGGCCCGATTAGCCCATTTGGCCCAGCTAACATTTGGATTTTTCAAAAACCCAATCGTTTTTTGCCATTGGGGGCTTTAAAAACAAAATTTTTTTTAAAAAAAATCTATTTTTTTTCTATAAATATCCATCATACCCCCATCATTCAGTACACATCCATTCCCCAATCTCTCTTACGAATTCCGTTGTGCAAAATTAGATTCCTTGTAAGATAATTTTAGAAAATTCAAATTCCAATAGCAAGTCAGCAAAAGAGGTACAATACTTTTTTTTGCATATTTTTATTGTTATTATTTGTTATGGTAAGATGAAAGAAATAATAGTGTATGTTTTGATTTTGCAGTTTTCGTTATGGAAAATTACGATGACTTTGCCCTTGGTGATTATGGACTTTCACATGAGGATATTGCATCCTTCGATAATATTGCTGCCTCAACCAACTGGAGTTATTACCGGAAGGACAAGGAGGAGTATCGTCATCAAGCTCTGCAGCAACATCTTTGTCGGCAACCACTGGAGCAAAGAGGTCCAGGATGAGTACATCGGGAGTTTGGGAGAATTTCAACAGGACAACTAAGGAAGACACACAAGGAGTTTAGGTACAATATGTTGTTTATAAAATTTGCTATCATGAATTTTCTGCAAAGTCTTCAGGTGGAACAGGACACTTGCTTAGACATGCTACAAGATGTAAGGCTAAGCAAGGATTGGCACTAAGGCAGACACAACTGCATTACAACTTCGACGGTACGGTACGTAGCTGGGACTATAATCCTGAGGTAGCCCGTTAATCTATTTGTCGTTTAATTGCTTATGAGGATTTACCTTTAGGATTTGGGGAGACCACATCTTTTGAAACATATATAAGGACTGCGCATAAACCTAGATTTTCTACAGTTTCTAGACAGACAACTAGAGATCTAGTTAAATATTATAATGAACACTGTGATAAATTAAAGAAACTATTTAGCACACGCACATTTTCGGTGGCCTTGACCTCGGACATATGGAGTGGTCAGGCATGGGAGGATTATCTTAGTGTAGTTTCTCATTATGCTAATGACAACCGGGAAATGAAGAAAAGAATTGTAGGTTTCAAATTAATTGATGTAACACACATGGGTGAGAATATTGTGGACTATTTTATCAAAGTTGTGGAAGATTTTGGTCTTAAAAACAAAATATTCTTAATTACTTTATACAATGCCACTTCAAACTCTATGGCAATGGATATTCTTACTCCAATGTTGAGTACATACACCGATTCCTTCTTACTACATCAGTGACACACTTGTCATATTATTAACCTTATAGAAAAATATGGTTTGAAGATGTTGATTTCATATATTAAAGCTTTCGGCGATACGATATTTTTCTTGAATAATTCTAATGTAAGAATGGCAATAGATAAGAACTTCTACAGGGCAATGGGTGTACGTCCAAGAAAATTTGATTTGGATATGCCGGTAAGATGGAACTATACTTACTTGATGCTTAAGGGTCTTTTACCATATAAAACCACTTTTTCTGTTTTTATTCAAACTTACTATGAAAGCACTAACGGTAGTGTACTATTGACTGAGCAATATTGGTTCGTTGATGAGAAGATATTTTAGTTTTTGGAATTTTTTTTATGAAACCAATGTTGCTTTGTCCACTATGTATTATCTATCCACTGCTACAAAAAGGCTAATACTGGACGCCTCATCACAGACGGTTGAGTAAAACCGCATGATTACCTCTAATCCTGAGCGGTTTTGGTTTAGAGATTGTGCGTATTCTTGGCTATGCTAAAACCGCTCAGAAGAGGTAGTATCACGACGGTTCATAATGAAAACCGTCGTGAAGTATCACGCAGCGCTTCTTAATAATAACCGCTCAGGATACCTCCGACAGTTCTTAACAATAATTGTCTGTGATATTACTACATATCACAGACGGTTTTTAATTATAAGCGTCTGTGATAATATCGCTACAGCTCCCCGTTGAAGCCCGATGAGTTTCTTCGTCACCGATGTGTCTCTTCGTTGCATCAATGCCACTTCGACACCCCGATCCGTCTCTTCGTCTCACGCTCTAAATTTATTCCTTATTTTATAAAAATGATCATCCGCCATCGAAGATGATCTTCCCCACATACAACTCTACTACTTCTAAAAAAGCAGAAATGGCTCCCTCTTCTGTTTCCTTGTCATCGGCATTGATGGCCTACTTGGCCGTACTGTACGAGCACCTCTCCGGCCGTACGTTGGCGGATGCTGCGGAAGAACACTATTTCAACAGTGTATTCACTCCTCTGTCCAAGGATTTGCCCGAGCAGGTGATGGCCACCTTCCGTCGTCTTGACATCCTCCTCCACTATGTCTTCCGGGTGATCTCCCACTTTCGGCGAGTTTACCGCATCATCGATGCGGTCCTCCACAACAATGTTGCACATCTCCAGAAGGCTTGCCGTCACTTGGGCTACTTAATTGAGGCGGCGGGCGACCAAGTCGACCAGGCCGAGACCCATCAAGCAAGGAAAGAGAGCCTATGGGCTCAATTATTCTTGATTCAACAGTCCGAGGGTCTTCGGGAGACACTCAAATGAGCACGTTAGCGGGTGGACACATTTCAGGCTTCGTTCGATCACGAACCGTCCAATGCCGCCACCGTCGCCTACGAAGTTTTGAAGATGGAGATAGCAGCCTACCTCCGCCACTAGAAAAACTTTGTTTATTAATAGGTTTCTACTATTTTTTTAATCTTTGTAAGAAGCAACTGGTCACGCTATTTGGCTATATGAAAATTGCAAAATGAAAAAAATATAGTTTGGAGATGAAGTTACTATATTAATTATATGTTGCATTATTACTATATATATATCAGTAGCATTTAAATGACAAAATTGACATATAAACATGTAATTTCTTCATGTCATGTAAATGTATATACATGATAATATGCTCAAAACATAAAACTTGAGAACAACCATATCACAGATGGTTCTATTATGGAACCATCTATGATATAGGACATATCACGGACGATTCTATTGTGGAACCGTCTGTGATAACTATCACTGACGATTCCATAATAGAACCGTCTATGATAAGTCTCTCTATTAGTAGGAGCCTGGCCGCTAGGGTTTGTGCCCTCCCTAACTCGTCACTCCCCAACGCACTTACTCTCGTCCATTCCCCTCCCCACCTCGACGCTGCCGCCGCCCTTCTTCCCATCACCGCCAGTTGTGACACTACTCTGCACTACACAAGACACTAGTACGATAGAAGTGTCTTGTGCAGTGTCAAGGTCATGCCACAACTACAGAGACGTCGCCACCCAAGCCGCTGGGCTTGGCCCCGCGTGTCGCCTACGCTGCCACGTGCACCTACTGCCTGCCCCACGTCCATGGCTTGGTTCTCTAGGGCGGCCCGCACCTGCTCGACCTCCTGCGCTCGGGCCCTGGCCCCCCTGGCTTTACTTCCCCATCCTCCCTCTATTCTCCTCTCTATTAGCTTAATGCCTTTTGTTGAGTTTGATTTTTATGCTTGAGCCTTAAGTTGTGTCCTGATGTTTGTGTGATTTATGCAAGGTGAAGGAGATGGATGAGGGTTGTGCTAGTGGTGGGGTCGCCGCCATGGTTACGCTGTACTGAGGTATCATCCTCCCTTACTCACTGTCTGTCTCTACCCCCCTGCTCTTTGATGAAAATGGCTAGTGCTCTGCGATGGATGCCGAGGGCTACTACTGGTGTGGTGGGTTTGGACACCCTTGGTCTTGTTGTCTTGCTGTTGAACTGCTCAGTGATGTTAATAGTCTTATGCTAAAATTGAATTGATAATTTGTTCATATTAATAGTCCCCTTGCTGTGATGTAATGATGTTAATAGTCTTATGCTGAAATTGAATTGATAATTAGTTCATATTAATAGTGCCCTTGCTTTGTGATGTAAACTGAGGGCTATTGGTGTATGTGCATTCTGTGCATCTTGCTTAGTTCATGCTGTGGGTTCAGATTGACATAAATGAATAGGGTAAAATGGTGGGTTTGGTTAATGCTCTCTGATGGATACTGAGGGTTATTGATGCTAGTTTTTTGTGCTTGGTTGGCTTACGTGGGATGTGGTTTGGATGGGGCTTGGCTGCAATTAACTTTTTAGATTTGTAAAGGTTAGGCTAATTTATAAAGCTGTAATTAACATACAAATTATTTATTAATTGGTGTATATTTTATTCGAAAACAAGACCAAATGAGTCAACAACTACTACAACACCTCTTCACCTGTCTCTTGCCATTCATTTCACCTTTGTCTGTGTAACCGTGTTCATACTGGTCAAGTTCTCCTCCCTTGCGTCCTGGGTATGTATACGTCCTACCACTCTATTCCTAATATCTTCTTTATAAAGTCTCCAAGCAGTGACTGCTTGTGCCTTTAAAACCGACTTCATGTGTGTGTGTGTGTGTGTATATATATATATATTATCGTTTGTAGTCCCCAGCCACTTTCGAGGGGCCGTGAGGAGGATGAGACAGCAGCCACGGGCAAGCTCATCGAGCCTACAAGTTCAAGAAGCATGGCTGCCAGGAGAGCGCGTGGACATAAAATTATCTGGATGTCGTCGATAGGTAATTGGACTTGACATCAAGGAATGGTTGGTTGCTAATACATGAAGCCACTTCCTAGTCGGACAACTTGCGTATTCGACTGGGAAGTGGCTTCATGTATCAGCAACCAACCATCCCTTGATGTCAAGTCCATTTACCAATCGACGACATCCAGTTAATTGTATGTCCACGTGCTGTCCTTGTAGCCATACTTGTTGAGCTTGTAGGCTCGATGAGAGGTTGCCCATGGCAGCTGTCTCATCCTCCTCATACTATATATATATATATATATATATATATATATATATATATATATATATATATATATATATATATATATATATATATATATATATATATATATATATATATATATATATATATAAGGCACAAGCGGGCACAAGCAAATGATCGCTGGAGGTTTTATAGAGAATAGTTATCACAGACAATTCCAAACGCGAACCGTCTGTGATAGTCAGTTATTACAGACAGTTCTGAGTTAATAACCATCCGTGATAGCATGCATCACAAACGATTCAAAAACCGTATGTGATGACCTCATGTCATGACTGACCCATAAACTCAAACGGCTCCGGAAACCGTCTGTGATGATGTTTTTGAACCATCTGTGAAGACCTTTTCTGTAGTAGTGATCGTCTCCTATAATTAGAATTTTTGTGCTAATACGGCTCTTTTTCGCAACGTATTTGCACTATTGACCACGCACCGACTGTATTAGCAAATATGGCACCGTTACCGCACAACCACCGTACGACAACCGTTCGTGTGGCAACGCCGAAGCCGCCGCCACGTGGCCTCCCCGCCAGCCCCGCCCGCCAGCCCGTAGCAGCCTACCGCCACGTGCCGCCCATCAGCTGTTGCCACACGGCCGCCGTGCGGCAATGCTCCTCGGGCTGCCACGCGTCTAGGTTAGGAGGTTAGAGTTAGGGTTTGGCCGAAATTAGGGTTTGCTGTTTGTACGAATTTTAAAATATAGCAAATGAGTTCAAAAAATAATGAAATTTTATGTGGAGCGTTCTGACACAGTGTACATGCTTGTGTAAATTTTCCATAATTTTATTCATTTAAAAATTTTCTCGCTATTTCGTATAAGTGTCATGTTTGCACGAATTTGTAAATGTAGAAAATGAGCTCCAAAAATTATGAATTTTATTTTGAAGGCTCCTCACGTAGTGAAATTGATTGTGTAATGTTTGGATAATTTGATATGTGTTATGGAATTGTCTCAAAAATTTAGGATTTAGGTCACGAAAACTGCAATTTTAGGTTTCGAAAATTAGGGTTTCATGATTTCATGTGACTTGGAATGTATGGAAAAAAAATATGCATTGCAACTCCATTAGAGATGTCGATATACAATATAGCACAGGAGTACACACATAACAACCAAAATATGCGTACAAATATAGCAAAACAAAATCGCATAACTCGCGATACTATATGCTCACTCGTCTGAGCCACTACTCTCTGCTTCTTTGTGCTTGCGTTAGCGTCTTGTGACCTTGTTTTATGTTGAGCATGACCCACAGAATCGTCCATCGATGCAGAGAGCGCTGTCGGTTCGGAGGGGGCACGGAGACCGTTCAGTGGGCGGAGGTGGACCAGTAGGCTAACTCTATGTAACACCCCAGCCCAACTAAGGCCTGGAATGCTACTAAATTAAATAATTAAACGTAATTAAACTAAAACACCTACAAAATTTCGGCAAAACCTCCTTTGTATAGTTACCTATACCGGAGGTTCCAACAGGCGGTTATAACAAATAAAGGTAATCCAGATTGCATAATAAACAAGATATAATCAAAACTAGCTATTCGTTACTATGACATCCATAGCAACTAAACATCTAATGAATAGAGCATAAGCATCCAAAACGACTATTCATTTATTACAGATTACTCCAAGCAAGTAATAATCAAGAAGAGTACTTTAAACAGTTCATTCATCTCCTAGTTAATTTTTTTCTTTCATTCTATGGTGAGTAGTTCGTGCAAAAGTGCAAGAAGTCTAATTCTTCCTTTCCCCCATGCATGCCGATCTCGTAAAGGTACCTAAAACACAACAAACAACAAGGGGTGAGTCCAAGACTCAGCAAATATAATAAATGGCATCAACAACATCCAAGCATGTAAATCATCAACTATACTTTACAAAACCACATATCAATCACCTTACACACACATACTATGCAATATGCTCAAAATGATCCTTTTCCTTCTCTTTTCCTTTTGCATTTTACCGGTAATGCAAAGTGTGCATCCGTCGATGCACACCATGCTCGTGCCATCCGCACAGGGACCATTGCCCATACTCCGCAAGTATGGGGACCAAAGCCCATGCTTTACAAGCATGGGGACCTTTAGCCCATCATCAACATGACGGGGACCTCAAGAGTTGCTTGGTCATCACATGACCAAGACTTCAATAAGCCAACATGATGCATATGTATAAATTCTCAAATTAATACAAACATGCATTACATAACAACATTGCATATGAATATTCTATTCATACTACAAAAGCTCATAAACATCGACTTCACAACTATCAAACATCCATGATTAACACATAACACAAATCTCTAGCAACCATGAACATTACCAACTATGCCATCATCACAATTCATGAACACACAAATTCTCATAATATATATCAAACATTGACATTCAACCATATATATTATAACCATCATTATACTTGCCTTAACCGCGAGAGAGTGAGGGACGCGCAGAAGGTGCTGCCCCCGGGACCAGTCCACCACCTGAGTAATAATTATAACGCACACTAAGATGGCAGTAGCGGACCAAAACAAAGTATACAACAACAATCACTAACTCGCAAAAGCGTCTAACTCGATCTCAACCCCAATTCCTACATGTCGATCTATCCCCTTGGTGGACGGTCAACTTCTAAAATTCATATCATTGTTACAAGAGTCCAATTAAGGTTTTCTTAGATTTTCTAGAAAGGTAATTAAATTCTCCAACTAAGTCTAGTTGGTGAACCTCTCTGAATCGGCCAAATAATACCCCTACCAAGCCAGTTAATAAAACATCGATTTCCCGTCAGGCTCTCTGGACAGAGCACTAAAAATACCATAACTTTCAGTACGTGTGTCCAAATCTCGAGTTCTTGAGCTTTCTGAAAAGCTGAGACAATTATCTACAATTGTTATTATACTGAGCTTCTCTGATTTCCCATTTAACTAATCGTTTCACCCAGATTACTAAAACCTGTCAGAACACCAACGATTCTGCAGAACAGTCCCACTAATAAAATCATAACTTTTGCTACGGGGGTCCAAATTACGTGTTCTAGCACTTCACGGAAAGATGGCGACGTCCTCTACAATATCCTAGGAGACGTCCAGGACTAATTCTGCAGTTAAATATATCAAAACCTCGATTGTCTCTAATCTATCCTGAGCAGCACTAAACACCGACATCGCTAGAACGACTAATCAAACATCTAATCAAAGGAAAACTGAGGTTACCCGGGATGAGCTGCTGGAGATCATGAGCAGCCCACGAACCCTTCCTCTTCCCTCTCCTCTTCCCTCCCTTCCTTCCTCCTTCCTCTCCTTTCTTGGTCGGCCACCACACGCGCAGACCTTCCTTCTTCCTCCACTTGGCCGGTAGCAACAAGGATCTTCTTCACCGGCAGCTGGGGGAGGAGATGCACTGTAGTGGTGGCGGTACTGTAGGTACAGTACGGACTAGGGTTTCCCCCCCTCCTTTTATTGGTGGCCGGCCCCTCATGGGCCTCCTAGGCCAAGGCCTGAGGCCCAAGTTGCCAAGAACCTGCAGAAACCCCCTTTTTCTTATGTCTAATTTCTCTTTTGAACGCTTTCTTTCTTAGAATAAATCATAGTATTATACTCTGGAGTAGAGTCTGGTAGGCGTACATGTCGTTGTGATGAGGCATGCTGGCCTAGGGGACACCTCCGAAGAATTCATGAGCGGCGGACTCGAAAAATTCACTCCCGGGGTATGGTGCTTGCAACTCCGGTTGCGTGGATGAGCTTTGGCCTTGGATGTACGGGGTTCCTGCGTACCCGAAGGAGCTCTAGCCTTGAACTTATGGTGGGGCAGTGAACCTAGAGGAGCTCTGCCCTGCGTACACTCCAAACCCTAGCTACCATTGTCTGTACCTTGGCATCATGTACTGCTCCCTGGCAGGAGCTGGGAATCCCATATCGTCATCATCGGTGGACGTGAACTGACCGTCACCCCCACGGTCAACCGAAGGCTACGAGACTGAACGATGTTAGTACAAATAAACACTCGAGACGTAAACTGAGAACCTCGTATTTCCTAGATGTGCAGTGCTGATGACCGAGGGGGAGCGCCAGTCTGTGTACCGGGTGTGGACGGTAGAAGTGATTCATCCTAACAGACCTATGGTGGGAGAACGACATGATGTTAGCGGAACATAAGGCATAACCCAAAAAAACTGAACATAGATTTGTACAAACAACTTACCTCCCCGCTAACCTGGCCCGCGAATGACCAACGGGGAATGCTACGACGCTGGCCGGACTTGCTAGGTCGTGGTGACCTAGCGGGTGAGCACGCCCCGCACCCCACTTGGTGCCCGATGCGCAGGACGTCATCCGTCGAATGACCGCAGCTCAAGAGTTTTATCAGCTTCTTCGACTGCGCCGAGATGTGCTTTAAAATTTTTTGATATCCCTCCTGTGTTGTGTCCGGATCACCGATGGCGGCCTCCGATGTCCTTAAGATTTTGTGCGTCCGCTCCAACTGTAGTGACATACATAATAGGTTAATTAACGAAAAGTACGTATATAGTCAATGAAACAACCAGAGGTTGTTAGTGTCTTACGGTGGCGTCACACCGTGAAGCGCTGTGATGATCATACCCGCGGCGGAGAAGGTAAGCAACTAAAGAACTGGAGAAGGTAAGCAACGAGGTGCGTCCTAACGACCTCATGAGGTGCACCCTGCGGGCACTGACTAAACTGCCTTAGCCAAGCCCAGGGGACACCATGTATACGCTCTGGGAGAGGTTGGCCGAACCGTTGCTCCAGTTTGGCCTTTCAGTCCGCACTCGGAGGGCCCGAAACAAGCGGCTCACCCCGGATCAGGAGACCGGTCAAGAGCGAGACGTCTTGTAGGGTAACTGTCATCTCACCCCATCGAAAGTGGAAGGTGTGCGTCTCAGGCCTCCACCTATCGACAAGTGCCGACAACATGCAGACTGTCGTCTAGGATGAACCGACGTCCTATGGACACCATCTTCACAAGGGGCAAAAAGCCTGTGTCCTAGAGGATCTGGACGTAGCAATCGTCCAGTGCCCAGCAGTGCCTCCACGCCCAAAGTGCTAGGGGCGGAGGGCCATCCACGTTAGCAGCGAGCGATAGCTTGCACCGGTGGTCCTCATTGTGGAATTGTTCTAGAAGCGTCGGTAGAGACATGGCTTGCAACACATGGAATAGAGGGAATATTAGTGAGAAAGTGGCTAATTACCATAAAAGATTGTAAATTAAACATGCTAGCTTTTTAATTGCAGAGTAGTTTTCCTGGGGTGATAAGCTACACGATAAGCTAACTTAATTAGATTATGCTCCTCTATTCTTT